>JARYZH020000132.1:600000-952764 GCA_030021035.2 Notholithocarpus densiflorus | reverse complement strand
TTTTTTTTATTGGTAACATTTAACACACAAATTCAAATCCCACAAAGCATAAATGCGAAAGAAAAAATAATCAAATTAAAAAAACCCTAGAAATAAAAAGAGGGAAAAATTATAAGGCTTACATCTTCACTGCTAAACGACGTCGAATGGGTGAGGTCTCGGATACTGAGTCGAGCTCGAACGAGTTACAAGACGATCAAGAGGTTGCGAGAGAAAGAGAGAACATGGGGTGAAATTTTCAGTATTTGTGTCTACACAGTAAACGAAGAAGAGGGCATGAAAGCCGCTTTCCAAGCGACAGCGTTTTGAGGAACCTTTCAATATCTAGGCGACGTCGTTTTATAATTTTATACTCCCCCTGCAGTTATTATTATTATTATTATTATTATTATTATTATCTTATATATTTTTTTACTATTTTCCCTCACAATAAATTTGGGAAATTATTTTTCTTTAAAAAAAAAACTAAAAATGTTATAACTTCTTACACAAAACCATGAAGAAAAAACAAAAAGCACCATGATATCATGCCATTTCATATTACCTATAAGAAAAGTAAAATATTATGTTTCGTTTGACAAACTTTGTTTTGCTCTCCCTTGTGTGATTTTTTTTTCGCTCTCGAGAGATGAGGGGTAGGGATAGGTATAGATTTTTTGGTCTTGCCCTATGTCACCCAATCATGTCATGGATATATGTTTATATATATATTTTTATGATCAAAATACACTTTTGGTTCTTAGGGGTGTACAAAAGATTAAACTCGCTGAATAATTGCATCGAAACCTACCAAAAGTAATTGCTACAAGCAGTCATTGGACTACTAATTGGTGGAGGTGCATTGCAATAAGTGGCTATGTTTTTAGAAAATTGCAAAAAATTGCAATACACCACACCTATTATTATTATTATTATTATTATTATTATTATTTACAATACATTTAGGCTACCCCAAACAAGCTCAAAACTGAAAAAGAAAAGCCCAACCCAGCTAAGATTTAACCAACCCAATCACACCATTAAAACTGCACCGAACCGATTCAATCACCAACCTCATTTAGATGCAGTGTGGTGAGAGATTCATGTAAATTGCACATTTCAAAAAGTATTCAATTGATGATGAATTTGAGCTTAACTCGTGTTCAAAATAAAATTATTTAAACAAATTAAAAATTTTAATACTTAATTCAACTCGGCTCGTTTATAATCCTAGCCCTAACTATTAAGAAGTAGGAACACGCCAATAATATTGTAACAGTATGAACTATAAAGTATGAACAAAATGGAAGTGGAGGTTTATAGATCGTAGATCGTAGTGGTAGGCATATACATGAGGTCCCAATGATGCGTTATATTGAAGATGGATGTGAAAGTGTCGCACTACACGGCGAGGATATTGTTACGGAGCTCAATTTCTTTATTTTGTCATTTCATTATTCGTATTATGGGGAGTTTGATCTCATCTTCATGTATAGCCGCATAGGTGTCAACTTATGTATTTCAATTTTCACTTGAAAATGACGCCCACCCGCCAACCCAATTAAATTTCAACAAATTTAGCCACCACCACAATAAAAATGCCAAAATACTGTAACGTGGTCCTACACAGCTTTTCAAGCATGTGAGAGAGAGACAATCAAAACAAAACAAAAAAATAAAAAAAACAAAAACAAAAAAATAAAAAAGCATGTGAGAGAGGCAACTTTGAAGCTTATATGTTTATAATCTCAGTCTACAACTACAAAAGTTTGATTTTTTTGTAGTTGTACTCTGATTATGTAATATATTATAAATTCGGTTTAAAACACTATTATTACTATTTTCGTGTATATTTTAATAAGTATTACTGTTTACTAAAAAAAAAACTTTGAAACCTATAAAAAAAAACTTTGAAGATTTTTTTTTTTTTAAATACAATAAAATTTAAATTACCAATTGAGCTAATTAAAATTCATAGAAAAAGTTTGTTATTAATTTCGTTATTCTTGTAACTGCCAAAAACATAACAACTACATTGTCTCTACAGACTGTCATTTTGATTAGTATTCGCTTGAAAATTGTTTATTTTCAATAACTTATTTGTATAATGTGAGATTAAAATGCTAAAAGTTATCTTATTTAAAAAATAAAAATAAAAACTGAAAATTATACTATTTGAAATAAGACTCCGACAAAAAGTATTGTAAAATCTACAAACAGTACATAAAATAAGCAAAACGTGAACTTATAACCACTTCCCATAACAGACTTATAAAAACATATTTCAATCAATATTGTTCTTATTTTCCCTTTATTCTGACCAAATAAGGAACAAAAATTATATACTGCTTTTCTCTAACAATATTTTATGTTTTAACCCCAAGGAAAATTTTGAATTAGCTATCAAGCATTGCCTCTTCCCACACTGCTAAAAAATTTATGCTTCATGATGAGATGCTCTTCTCTAACAGTGTACTCTTCTCGGTTCCCACACTGGCATGAGCGCAGAGCTATCAAGCATGAAGCATCTCATGGATCCATTTACAATAAGTGAAGATGATCTGTTTCACATTCCACCCCACCCACCTTTTTGCTTGATTCCATTTTTTTGTCTCACATTTTACTAGATAAACAAATAAACTATTTTTTAAAATAAATAAACTTATTTCTTTTTCCCTCTCTTTTCACCAAATAAGCTACCAAAAATTATAGAATGCCAAACTCTCTGTTAGGGTACTTTTTTATTACACCTAATTTTATTTAAGTACCACCTATTTACCTTCAAATACACACACCCTATTCTATTTAAAGCACAAGAATACTTATGATTGACAATATTTGAAAAACCCATGGTTCAAGTCCATGGCAAAACAATTTTATCAATGGAATTCAAATCCATAATCAAAGCCCATGATTTAAACCCATGACAATTTATCTACCCAAAGCCCAATTCTCATTGGTAACATCAAAGCCCAGTTCTCGCTGACAATATCAAAAGCCCAAGATTATTAACACTTGGCAAGAAAAAAAAAAATATATATATATATATATATATATATTTTGGAGTTATCTTGGAGATTATGATCTCGTGTGATAAACCCATTAAGTGCATGATCGCCATTTTATGTCACAACATCAACACTCATGGTAAGTATTCAAACCCACAAAGCTCGACATTTACATTATGACGCGGTTATTAGAAACCACGAGCATTATTTACAATATGGAATTCACGGTGAACGATTTACAAAAGCATTTTGAAACTTGTCCTATTGTTTCAAATATTACAACTAATTGCCCAAAGGCCCATTGCAAGTATCTATGAAAAGAACCCAAAGTATTCACTAACGAAAGCCCATGAGGAAAAAGCCCATGGCAAACATGTGTTGTTAATGCCCATTTTGTAGGATGCACACAGCCTGGCCCAAACGAACCAGCCCATGTATGCAAGCCCAACCCATAAGGCACCAGCAGGAGGCAAAGGATTGAGAGTGGACAACCAGCCCTTGTTCATCCCTAACCAAAAAGAACAACTAGAGACTCATACAAGAGAACCAAGCCTTTGAGAATGGACTAAAGGCTGTCCCATCAGTTTTCTGCCACCCTCTACCTGAAGTGAATAGTGCCCGAGGGCTGTCATGTCAGCTAAAGTCTAAAGGACGATGAAACTCCATCATCTTCCTCAAGACTGCACCTCCAGCGGAAGGGGAGCTGAGACCAAATTATCCAAACTTCAACAAATTGATGCTATAAATGTTGAAAACGTTCAAGACGTGATTCATGTGCCAAGCCCATGAATCCTAAAGGGGAAAGATTGGGAACATGTGGTTTGGAGGGTATAAAGGGATCTTCAGCGGAACCCCCTGAAGTGGACTAGAGCTTGACACCTGGCTTGGGATGTTAAATCTTACTTCTCAGGGATCCGAATCTCAGTTGCAGCATTAGGATTCGCTCTTGATACACGCCTCAATCACAATAATTAAGCTCAGCCCCAAGAATCCTGGCATTTAATGCAAAACACTTTAAAATCCCATCATTATCCAAAGAAGCAAGGCAACTCCTAAAGTAGATTTTCCTACTTCTAATCAAAAATCCCAAGATAGTTAAACTTGATTCACTAGCTCTGACTAGTCATACGTTTTTGGATTCTTGTTAATTAATTCTCCTCTAAAGCTCCATTATAAAAACATACACACCTCAGCCCACAAGAAAGACAGCTACCCCCTCTGAAACTCTGTTTTTGTTCACTACTTTGCTCGTGTTTTAGCTTCCCTCAAGCTCACCACTCATCATCCTTTGCCCACATTCATCTAATCTCAGATGTTCTCTTCCCCCTCTCACACAATCACATCCCATAAATGTCTCCCAACTAGCCATAAACAGATTACACACAAAAAGCCTTAATCCTAGTATCAATCCCATCTCACTCACTCAAAAGTAGCCCACGTTCATCTCATTCATGTCTTATAAATATACACTCACTAAAATCTTGGCTTAATATTTGCTGCACTGAGCTGGGGATCTTTCTCTCCCTTCATACCATGCCAATTAATCATCATTTTCTTTTTCCTATGGAACCTTTAAGGTTTACTTTTACTTTACTGTTGAAGGATACGATGTATTCATAATGCCTTATTGCTGCTGTGATGAATGTTATCATTGAACTGAAAGTACAATAAATTCCTCTTAAACGAGACATACAAGGACCCCCAGGAGTTAACATTTTCCTAAATTTATCTAATTATTGATTGCTGGACAGTGTAATTTCACCCCTGCTGTTGGACAATTTATCCCTTTGGACTTAAGTGTAACATTACTCTTACCGCTGGAGAATTTATTTCCCTTGAACTATCAGAACATGACCACTAATGTACTAACTAAGTATTGTAAAATATTTTTCATTGGACTTTTGTTGCTGTTTTGTTAAGTGCAGCCTTCGTTTTTTCTTGCTTAAATAGGCTTGTCATCACACCAAAAGCCTTTGGGCATCATCTCGAAAGCCCATAGTCAAGTTTCAGCTTGGTTTTCCAACATTTCATTCAGAGGCGTCGATTTCCCCCTCAACACTCTCAAATATGGTCTTTTTATTTTATTTTTTTATTTTTGGAAGCCATGAGTATGGTCAGATCATTAAAATAAACTACATTTATCTCATGAAATGTGATCTTTGGAACACACTAAAAACTTGGTCTTAAAATGTAAACAAAAATAGTCAGATCCTTTCATTCCATATTTCTTATAATTAATTAATTATTAAAAAAAAAAAGCGTATAAAACTCTATTTTTTAAAATTTGTATGAGGGGTGATTAATAAATAATCTTATCCTTAATTTTTAAAAACATTAATTATCATACTCCAGTCTTAAATATGCGACATGTCATTCTGAACAGAAGACACTTGTCATCTTATAATGGCTTAAAATAATAATAATAATTAATAAATAAACAAAATAAACACACGCACAACATTCACCCCACCAAAATGAACGGTTCAAAGACATTGAATTTAATTAATGCTAGACAACTAGAAAGCAGCACTAGCTTCTCTCTTTCTCAAGTCCCAAGTTCATTCACACACGCTATCACTTCCATTAGTGCCAAATCTTGAACCTCTACAAGTATCCTCAAAGAACATCCTAATTCCTAACATAGTAACATGGTGATCAAAAATCTTTACTACTTCCTTTCTCTAATTCTTGTATCTCTTATCTCCTTCTCAACTTCTTTCACTCCCTTAGACAACTACCTCCTCAACTGTGGCTCAACTACCAACACTTCACTCTATAACCGCCCCTTTCTCGCAGATTCAACCAAGCCCGGTTCGGATTTTCTCACAGCAGACCGTTCCATTCCACTCAAGAACCAAAACCCACCTCCAAACTCATCCAATTTGTACCATACAGCTAGAGTTTTCACCACCAGTTCAGCTTACAAGTTCAACATCAAGGGAAATGGGACTTATTTGGTACGTTTGCATTTCTCACCCTTTGTAGCTCAAGGTTTTGATCTTACTTCTGCAAAGTTTAGTGTTTTGGTTAATGGGGTTTTGCTTCTGATAAGCTCACATCTGGATTATAGTAACAATAATAATAACACTGTCCTTAAAGAGTATATATTAGAAATAGATGGAAATATGGTTGATGTTGTGTTCACTCCTGTAAATGATTCGAGTTTCGGGTTTGTCAATGCAATCGAAGTTTTTTCAGCTCCTAAAGACTTTATAATTGATGTGGGAATTAGGTTAATTAGTGCTGATGGAAGTACAGATTTCAAGAAACTTTCATCACAGGTTTTAGAGACTATTCACAGGATTAATGTTGGAGGTCCAAAATTGACACCTTTTAATGATACCCTATGGAGAACTTGGATCCCTGATGATGATTATCTTGCTTTGAAATCCGCTGCAAAGCATGTGAGCACCACTCACCCGCCGAATTATCAGCCTGGAGGTGCAAGTCAAGAGATTGGGCCTGATGCTGTGTATATGACTGCCCAAGAAATGAATAGGGATAACACAAATTTGGATTCAGGGTTTAACATCACTTGGAAATTTCCAGTGGGTTCAGGTGGTGCTCAATACTTGGTTCGATTGCATTTCTGTGATATTGTTAGTCGTGCACTTAACTTGCTGTACTTCAATGTATATCTCAATGGGTACCTTGCTTATGAGGATCTTGATTTGTCAGTACTTACGTCCCATGTGCTTGCATCTCCGATCTATGTGGATTTTGTTGTTGATTCAGATGATTCAGGGGTTGTGCAAGTAAGTGTTGGTCCTTCTGCTGTGAGTACTACTTCGAGAATGAATGCTATATTGAATGGGGCAGAAATTATGAAAATGGTGAATCTTGAGAGGTCACATATGGGCTCGAAGAAGACTATTTGGGTTCTTGTGGGTTCAATTGTTGGTCTATGTGTAGTGGTAGTGTTACTTGCAGTGCTGCTTGCCATGAAATGCAGGAGGAAGAAACCAAAGCCAAGACGTGCAGAAAGTGCGGCTTGGACACCTTTACGTGTGTATGGAGGCAGTTCACACAGTAGAATGTCTGATGTGACAGCCTATGGATCTCCTGGACCAAATGGATATCTTGCATTGAGAATCCCTTTTGCTGATATTCAATCGGCAACAAACAATTTTGACCAGAATCTGATTATAGGTTCTGGTGGATTTGGAACGGTTTACAAAGGGGTTCTTAGAGACAATATAAAGGTTGCAGTGAAGAGAGGTGTGCCAGGATCCAGGCAGGGCCTTCCAGAATTCCAGACTGAAATAACAGTTCTGTCCAAAATTCGTCACCGCCATCTTGTTTCTCTTGTTGGGTATTGTGAAGAACAGTCAGAAATGATATTAGTGTATGAATATATGGAAAAAGGGCCTTTGAAAAATCATTTGTATGGTTCAGGAATTCCACCTTTGTCCTGGAAGCAGCGTCTTCAAATATGCATTGGCTCAGCAAGAGGTCTTCACTACCTTCATACAGGTTCAACACAAGGAGTCATCCATCGTGACATTAAATCAACCAATATTTTGCTTGATGAGAATTATGTGGCCAAGGTTGCCGACTTTGGTCTTTCAAAAGCTGGTCCATGTCTCAATGAAACCCATGTAAGTACTGGTGTAAAAGGTAGTTTTGGGTATCTCGATCCTGAGTATTTCCGGAGACAGCAGCTTACAGATAAGTCAGATGTTTATTCATTTGGGGTTGTGCTTTTTGAGGTTCTTTGTGCTAGACCTGCGGTTGACCCATTGCTTGCTAGGGAACAGGTGAATTTAGCTGAATGGGCAATGCAATGGTATAAGAAGGGCATGCTCGAGAAAATAATTGACCCTCATCTTGTTGGGCAGATTAAACCAAGCTCTTTGAAGAAATTTGCAGAAACAGCAGAGAAATGTTTAGCTGATTATGGTGTTGATAGGCCAACTATGGGTGATGTGTTATGGAATCTGGAATGTGCACTTCAGCTTCAGGAAACCAGACAGCAAAGAGAACCACATGAAGATGATAATATTGATGTGCCAGTGCTTCCGACACCTGGAATTGATCCCTGTGCTCCTTCTATTAACATAAGGACAGAGGGAGAAGATGGTGATCCAACTTCAGACATGTCTACAACCAAACTATTTTCCCAGTTGATAACTAATGAAGGCCGATAGCTTTAGTCTCCTCCAATTATAGTCCCTAAAATATAAGTGATCTCAAGGTAGCTTATTTAATTGTTAAAACTTCCACTGAAAAACATAGTATAGGTATCAATCTAAACTTCTAAAGTTCTTCTCGTACCACTTTTTCTCATATTTTCTTTTAAGTTGCAAGTGAATCTATATTTTATTTTGATTTTGTTAAGTCAAATCCATGAGAGGAATAGTTTAAAGGCTTCTTAATTTGACTTGGTGAAGTTATTTGAGTTTTCTTGATGTAGAAGAAAAGTTTGTTCCTTATCAAAGAAGTAATGTTATGTTCCTTGTCTCCCAAAAAAGGTGTTCATTGTCCACTCAGGAATGTTTATTAAAGTTTTATATATAGGAAGTATTCTAAAGGGTTTGGTGGAGAAACTTTGTGAAAGTTAGAAGATAAACCTACGTCTAATGAGAGAGCTGGAGTCCAAGCTTTGTCTAATATATTAGTGCACATTTGGGTGAACTGAGATTTGTGTTAGTATGTGTTTGTAAGTTTATGAGAGTTTATATTAGAGTAGATTTATAGTTGGTATTGCCTATAGATGTAAGCATAGAACTTGTAAATTTTGTGTGCCGTGATGTTTGTTATTTTACTATTTTGTTTCTTTTTTTCAAAAGATTTTCTCATGGAATATAATGGGTTTCTTTAGCTGTAGATTATTTGATCAGGGCCTTCAAGAAAATGTATTCTTTCTATATATAGTTGTTGTCTCATTGTATACTAAATAGATACAACAGCAGCAACTTATAATATACTTTTTGTATATATAGAGAGTTACTTTTTTGCCATTAAATTGTTCTATATAAAGATGAACCCAAGCTCCCTTTATTTACCCTTTGGGTTGTTTTGACTGTAAATCATGCAGGAGGGCATGGTTGGATATTGCACAGTAATAGATAGTCATCACTTATTCTAAATTGGTCGCCATTGCATTTGATGCCACTACTTTAAAATGGAGTCACAACTTAAATGGAACCATCACAACAATGGTGGAGACTTGAGTAATCCTATACATTAACAAGTCTAATCATTTAGATTTTAAAAAAGCAAACTGAGTAGTTTCCAGTGATATTTAAGCCAATGCAGTGTCTTTATAAATCACACTTGCAATGATGTGAGGAGAAACTGAATTCAAGATCCATGAAGAAATCATGGAATTGTTCTTTGACCAAGCAATCTTTTCCAGAGGGGTGATTGCCATAGAAGCTGTTATGGAACCATCCACAAAACCTAGCTTGCTCTTTGCATCCAATGCCATTCGCATAGCCCTAGCCCAAGTAGGGTAATTGTCTTCTATCAAGGGCTGAGTAACAAGAATTGCACTAGGTGATTCTCCATGATGCAAGAAAAATGGGCTTGAATGACTCCTATTCTCAAGTCAGAACTCAGATTCTGAAGATGGAGCCAATTCCCTCGATTGATAAAGCCAACTCTTTGGTGATTCAAGAGAGAAAGAGAAATGGAAAACCAGAAAGAGAGAAAGAGAGCTTGAGCGAAAAGAAAGATTGAAGAATTCTTTCATTCAATTGTTATATTGAATCTGTACAGAGAATTGGACTTTATACACTAATTGATCAACCAGCTAATCTAACAAACTATCCAACTTATCAGGACACACGTGTTCAGTCAGTTACTAGCAGTTACAATACGTGTGAAAGCTAAAACTGATAAATACTACTCTAAACGACACACAGCATAATACAATGTTAAGGCATACGACATGTAGCTTGCTTCTGATTACTTCATCTTTTGTTAACTTGAGCTGCTGCATCCTTTTTCTTCTGTTTTTGATCTTTGCAGTCAACAGTATTTTGACAGAGCATGCCACATCAGCAGTAATCAATGCATTCTATCAACCCATTGTGTACACAACATGAACTTATTGTAGCATTTCTTCCTTGTAAAACATGAATTGTCAAGCTTATGCAACCTTTTCAAATTGTTCGTGGTTGAACAAAAATTTTCAGATGCAAAAGAGGGTTCTTGGATTTTGGGTGGTGGATGGAACAATGATCTATGGGGAGGAGAATTGCCACTGGCTTCTTGGATTGATGATATCACACCTTATAATCCTGTAAGTGGTGACTTCATTAATTTTGGCTTCTAGTATGAATACTAACAATCAGAATGGTGTGGACCAAGTTAAACTATCTTAATACGCAGGTTTGGTTGTACTCTATTAAGATAGAAAGAAGGAAACTACAACGATGTGGAAAGAAGGAAATTATTAATATTGTAACCTTAAAACTACGGTAAGCCATAATACATTTTAGAAAATCATGGCTTCATTATTTATTGTAATATCCAAATATATAATAAAATACCCTCCTCCACCCTCAAAATCAAGGTGGAAGGGTAATGAAAATGTGGGTTTGAACGAAAAGACTTAAATGTAAGGTTTTCAATGCCCACCAAAAGAATATTGACTCACTAACGGTTGAAAAAGATCACCGTCAAATAGAAGAAGCTCTTGAATGCACATGAAAAATGTGGAAAAGTGCTTTGGCGTGAAAGTACAAGTAGGATGCCTCTCTAACGTGTGTAATGTGTGGAACAAGAACCCTTGGAAGTAAGATAATAGGTCCGGTGTGTGAGAGCTCTAGGAAGCTATCTTTGTAGCAAAAAGTGGTCCGCGAAGCCACAAGGAAGCATGTGATTGGGATTGAGGCGGTGCATGAGGGGAATCGTGGTGTAACGTGTATACCTTTATTCTGGTCAAAAAAATAAATCAGGCACAACACTAAAACAATGATTTTAAGATGAACTGAATGTAAATCTTAGGAGTCAAAGGTATTAATGAGATTCGCGTGGATCTAGATCTCATGATGGTCTTTGATGTTGACCATGGAAAGTGACAATGAAAGTTGATGAGGAACTTAAATTATGCCTCTAATAGCATATTAAACTAGAAAGAGGAAAATAGGCACAATAATATAGAGATTAGAAGTAATAGAATTTCTCTCAAAAAAAGAAGTAAAAGAATTAATGTTGTTTAGCCTAATGGCTTATTACGTCCATAACAGAAAGTCTCAAACGACTATATCTTTATTATATTATATTGCATTGTTTGTTATAAAGAACCAATTTACAATTTATATAAAAATACACTAAACTTAGTATGATAACCCTAATACTATAGTAGGTCATGATGCTCTAGAAAACCATGATTTACATTATTTATGGTAATATTCTCGTATATTATATCTTTATTTGCTTATAAATAAAATTCGATGGTTGGCTCAAATGCTTAACAAAATGCAAACCAGTGTTACCCAAAAAAAAGAAAAAGAAATACCAATTGGTATATATCTGACGTTATTGGAATTTGCGAATATCAAAGAAAGAAATTTATGACCATTTGTATATAGTTTGTTAAAGTAAATGTTTTTTCATATATAGAAAATGGGTTCCTCTTCTAACCACGATTCCATATCAGCTACGCACTCGGCATGTAACTCCAAAGTTGAAGTACCGATCAAGCTCTTAAACGACAGTTCAACTTTTTATTGAAGTGCCAATTTGCCTATAACAGTCCTATGGTTCCATAATTTCAGAGGAATCTCATCTAACTATATATCATGCATATGGGAAAACCTTGAGTAGCCAATCATGAGCTCAATTGAATGTGTAACTCAATCAAACTTAGATTGTTTCTTAAAGTTAGTTCAAGAGTTATTTTCACTCACTTAATCATGGCCTTCTGTAGCATTTGGGTTAGTTCAAGAGTTAGTATTGTAACTCAAACTTGTTTCTCTTCAGTATTTCTCTCAGAGGAGGCAGAGACTCACTTGAAGTAGCCTATGTTCTTGGAGGTGATCATCACTGTCGAGAACTTGAAGTAATCAAAATCCCTACAAACCATCATATGTTCATGCAATCCATTACCATAACCAACACCCTAAACCAAGATTAACACCCACTTAATCATCTATTGTTAGGAATCTGGTGGTTCCTAATGGAAATTGATGAGAATTATAGGGGAATTGATGAGAAATTGTAGGGATATTGACTTAATTCAAGGTAGTCACCCTCCATTAAAAAAAAAAAAAGAGATTAAGAGAGAGAAAGAGATGCACTAATGTACTAAAAAATTGATTTATCTTCCATTGATATGTAATGTTGAATTACAATCATATATTTATAGAAGACTAGCTGTAATGTCATTGGCCTACATGACTCAAGATTATTAGCTAGTTAATTTAATATGTGCTCTATATATTAAGCCATGTGTTCAATGAGTTACATGTGCTCAATTCCTAACTAACTCATCCTAATCTCAACCAACTGGCTAACTACCTAACTAAAGGAATTGGAAAAAATTGGCCTTTGCCCTTTTTAAAAAAACAATCCAGCATTTTGCCCAATTTCCCAAACTAATTAGGGAAATACCCCTCTTTTGAAACTCAACTTTCTCAAAATCGAGTTAAACCCTATGGTGGCATTTTAAGGAGCCTATAGTAACGTAATGAGCTTATAGTGGCGTTTTGTAACTCGAGCTTCATGAACTCGAGTTATAGGTAAAAAAAAAAAAGGAAAAACTTACATTGAACTCGAGTTCATGAAGATCGAGTTACAAAACGCCATTATAGGTCCTTAAAACGTCACTATAGGCTCCTTAAAACGCCACTATAAGCCTCCAATTTTTTTTTTTTTTAACTCGATTTTGAGAAAGTCGAGTTTCAAAAGAAGGGCATTTCCGTACTTAGTTTGGGAAATGGGACAAAATGCTGGATTGTTTTTTTAAAAAAGGCAAAGGCCAATTTTGTCCTAAAGGAATTACAACAATTATTTTATATTCCTAACATTTCCCTTCCCTTGAAAACACCTTAACCACAAGATGTTGTTGTGAAATAGTATCTGAAAGCTCGAATTTGTGTGAAAACACAAGAGGATATTTAAGTGATATTTAAGACAAAGTGGTATGAGAGAGAGTTATTTATAATAAACATTACATTTCAACCATCAGTGTCATGGTCAAATCATCATCAAATACTATGTTGAGTTTTGTATTAAATGGAATAGTTGTGATAAACATACAAGTAATGCTATTTAAGTATAGAGAAATGATCAATCACAAGAACCCTGCATTTTCTCAAAACCGAAAATTCTTCAATTTTGTAACTTTGTACAGGAGACAAGAGTTGCTATTCGGAGTTGTTAGAATAATTTTGCTCTGAGTCATGTCCTGGATATTAAAAGTTAAAACCATAAAAAGGTCAAAATTAACAGTATCAAATTGAATGTAATTTAGCCTAGACCAGTAGACCTGTAGCTCAATTGGCACTTTTTGTTAGTGTTTAGGAAATTTTCAACAAAAATGTCTACCGTTCGAATCCTCTAAACCCAACTATATATATATATGCTATGAAGGCATTTTAAATTTATAGTTACAAAAATCAGGGGAAAACTGCTTATCCGGGCTCTTGTGAATTATAAGTTTGCAAGAATTTTGTATGATTTTAACATTTTTAAGAGTCACTGGCCACTACTCACCCACTACCACTAGCAAACCCGTGCAAGCATCAATGCCTGAATGGGTAATTACTTGCCTACCTGTCTTTTTTATTCTAGAAGTCAATGCATTATCATCTAACATCTAGAGATTACTAGTGGATGAGTTCTCAAAGTTCCTAAAGTCATATTAATCAACTACATGACCCACAGCATCTTTTGAGGAAAATGAGAAGGGTACATGAAAGGCTTAGAGCTTTAGCATCAGAAAATGCTACTCTATTCTATTTTACCATCTCAAAAAGTTACTTTATCAATTATACTATCCCATTTTACAATACTTCCAGCATCCCAAACTTTTATTTTCCTATTCTACTCATTAAAATAATATATCTACATAATAAAATAATATTTCCTCCCATCACCATCATTTATTCTTTTTTTCTCCCAATCACCATCACAATAAAATATTAGTTTTTTTTAAGAATTGTGCTACAGTGCAATTCTAAAGATAGAATTGCACTATAGCACTATTGCAAAAAAATTTGCAATACCTAGCAATAGCATTTCCTGATGCAATACATTTTGGGGCTTAAAATACCAAATATCCCTTACATTTGGCATTAGCATTCTCCAATGCTAATGCTCTTATAGGTGTAAGCCCGAAGTCCACCTTAAAAAGATTTTACATCTACGAAGGCCTTCATCTATTTCTCTCATTCCATATTTAAATTATTGTTTTCATGAGAAAAACTTGTGACATGATGGTATAACAAGTATAAAAATTAAGAAATGCACACGGCATTCTATAGAAGAGAGGGGCAAAGGGGAGGAAATGTATGTCATGAGACGGTCTTATAATATTTCTCTCTCATAACAAGTAGAATTTACACGTATGAGATCCACATATATTATGAGAAAAATATCTAATGAGACCGTCTTATAAGATAATTTTTCGTGAGAAGGGAGAGAAAATGAGGGAGTAAGAAAATATTTAAGAGAAAAAAATTAGTGCTTTATTTATAACTACATTTTCTTTTTTTCTTTTTTTTGGAGAGAGAGTTTCAACCTATGGCGTCCGCTCCTGATAATAACTCTTTATCATCAGACCAAGACACCAATCAGTTTTTGGTGTAGGCGAAGATTAAACCCCAGATCTCTTATTCAACCATCAGAGACTTTACCAGTTGAGCTAACTGGAATCCACTATAACTACATATTCTGGAAGTTCAAAAACTTCCAGCAATTTTTGTTTTATTTGAACCAAACCTATGATGAAAGAAGTAGGAGGATTAGATCCGCAACCTTAGTCCTCATTTATGGGCCAAACCATGGGGAAAGTCAACTCTCCTTGGCACATCTAAGGCAATGATTAAGGGGAATGCATTTACACAATTAATACCACTATATTGTGCTGAGAAAATCTAAAGTCTAAAAAGGAACACCAAGACCAAGTTTGATAGTGTAAGTTTAAGATAATTCAGACTTACTAACACTAATGTAGTAACTGTGTTAGATAGGTAAGAGTCAATTCTAAATGCAGGAGTTGTTCCAAACTACATTGCTCTTACTAAATCACATGAAAAAGGAACATGTGGTCAAATGATTATTTGGCTTTGGTCTTAGATTTGCAGGAGTTTTTCCTTTTTTTAAATAGATATGAACGTTAGGTGGATGGTTACTAATGCTTTAATATGCACTAAATAATGCTTTAATATGAACTTTTTTTTCTTTTTTTTTTTGAATCAATATGAACTAAATTAAGTTACAAAAGAATTGATACGCATAATTATCTTGTGTAAAACCTTAAGAATTACAAATTTTACACTAATTCAAATTTATTGCATGCATTTGACTCTTGCGTAACTTTTTGGAGCCTTATGCCTGTAAATAAACTAATTTATTTATTTGCTTACAATAAGTGGAGGGATATTTGAATTCAGGTTTACCAAATGGTCATTCTAAAAAAAAAAAAAAAAAATTTACCAAATGGAGAGAATTTGGTTATGTCAATGAATTACAAGATTCTTGATTCATAAATATCTAACTTACCATACCCTTTGTTGAAATCAAGGTGAAACTAATGGCTATTTGTTCTTCAGTTGCTCTTTGTTGAAAGAATAACGAAAGGACTACGTGACATGTATAAATTTGCCATTAAAATAAACAAAGATCGAACCTTACTCACGTATTCAATGGATGAATCAAAAACCATATGTGCAAATCCTTTCACGAGTTGGTAAGCAAATGAATGATGGTTGTTATTGTCTATTTAAGGAAGGAAAACAACCAGAAACTACGATATTCAAACTCAATCATATTCATTCGTTATTATTATTATTTTTTTTTTGGAGGAAGATATTCATTCGTTAGTTAAGTGACTAGTGGCCCATTGGGTTGATCATATTATCAGTTTTGGGTTGGGAGTTGGGACCATTTTTTTAGGTCTTATAAAAAAAAAGGTTTCATTCATTTAATTAAACCCATTATTCAGTGTATGACTACAATTTATATAATTGGGTCTAATGGTTCAATTTCATAAAAAATAAATATCAAAATACAAAAATAAATCAAACTAAAAAAATTAAAACGATACCCCAAAATCCAAATTAAATCAAACTTGCTAATTTATATAATTTTAAAAAATATTAATAGTGCAAGTTGGGTTGTGTTAATTGGTTTAAAAATATCGCCAACCTGACCTATATAACTCAAGCTTAAAAAAAATTAGAACCCAACCCAATGTATCAACCCACAAACAATCAACCCGAAATTCAACCCGAAAGGCTTGGTTTATAGGACTGCAACAACATTTGCTGAAAATACAACAATCAACACCATCTATTTCGGCTTTATTAGAGGGCCCTAGTTTAACTTGACATGTTTATATGCTTTATTAGTTAAATCCATTAGCTTTTGGGTGCAGCAATTCCAGTCTGGATGATAGAGAGGAAGTGGGAGAGAGTGGCCTTTCAATCTCCACTCAAGATGTGGGCTTAAGTCACTTAACCAATTCGAGAGCAGTGCTTCATACTGCACACCCAAAAAAAAAATTATAATATTTTTTATAACAGTTGAGTTGAAAAACTTGTACCAATTCTCATTTAGACTATTGTTGACATTACTTTTTTTTACCTACTATTAACAATTTTTAATACTAGCAGGTGTCAAATTTTTGGAATCTTAAAACAACTCATTGTGTATGTTGAAATCGTTTAAGTTACAACTTTATTTTGAGACTATGAACATAATTATAGGGACATTATATTTTGCATCCATAACCATATAGTATGGAACCCGAAAAAACATACTATACTAGGTGCAATGACAACCTAATCCCGCAATTAATATTCTTCAGCATAGAGTGAATATCAACCACTATGATCAGGCGAGAATTATTCTCATTATTAATGCTATCATGGTAACTCTTACCAAACAAAAATAATTTGTCGCTCTTCCTTTGGCCTCTAAGTAATAATAGCAAGAACTCAGCACAGAGGATACTATTAAACTTAGTCTAGTGTACACCATTGTCTAGAATCATGTGTAGCCACATTTCATCCCTATAACAGGTTTATTTTGTAGTACCATGATAAAAACACCCTCCGCATGGAATGCAAAGCTCGAAGCTAAGACAAGGTGTTTGATCAAACTACTATAAACCAGGAAATTCAATCTTGTAGTACCATGAAATAAACATCCTCCGCATGGAACGCAAGGCTCGAGGCCAAGACGAGATGTTTACACCACACCACTATGAATCGACAATGGGAATGTCATCTAGGGTATTTTTGCTAGAGAATAAAGATGTATTTGCCCTGTTTAATTGTTGGCTAGAAACTTTGTCATACAAGCCAATCAATCTTAATTTGTAAAGAATCATATTCCTCCAAAGATGCTTTGCAAAAGATTAAGCTATTATCTGCCACACAAAAAAAAAAGTTAGAAATACTAAAAACTAACATACTTGCAAATTACAGCACAACTTTTTTTGGTTTGAAACCAAATTCAGAGAGAAATAATACTTACACCATTGTAGACAATGTATAGCATATCGAAGCGATTCAAAAAAAAAAAAAAAAAAAAATCAATTCCTCTCAAAATTGAAGCGAAAATGGAAAAAGTGAAAATAAGCTTTGGCTAGCTCGCCCTGCCAAAGTTCTTGAATTGAATCGTTTCATCCCTTTTTTTTTTTAGTCTCATCAAAAGTGAGTGTTTACAGTTTAGAGTTTAGACTAAGAGAAAAAGAGAAAGGAGCTAAGGTTAGAATTAGGGTTAGGGTTAGAGTTCGAGTTCTTCGTGAAGAAGAAGAAAAAGAAGATGATGATGACGATAAAGATGAAGGTGGAGGTGAGAGTGCATATATACAATGTGAAGAAAAGTGGATCAGACAAGACTAACAGCACCATTCTTCAGATCAACAAGATCTTCAAACATGGTAATGGCCTTGTGGCATTTTCCACAGCATTGTCCAGGTCTCTCTCTCTCTTTCTCTCTCTCTCTTAAGTGTATTATAGAGTTCTGTGATGACAGATGAGATCTTGTGTTATGGTTTTGGTTCTTGGAATTTTTTACTTTGGTGAATATTTCTAGAGTGTTTTTTATTTTGTTATGTATGATTATTGCATAACATATATGTTAGATAAATCCACAAGTTCAATATTTTGTATATATGTATGCATGTATGTATATTGATTGATTTTGCAGTGATCTAGGGTTTTGCTTTGCTCGAGATATGCATAGGTGTAATTTTCAAACCATGAGTTCAATTCAATACATATATAAGAAGGAGTTTTTGTTCATGGTTTTGGTATGTGTTTTTAATTAGTTCTTCGGAGTATACATAATTAGAAAATGAATTTTTGCAATATGCAAATCTTGAAGGACAGCTAGCTTATAAAGGGGCGGCTTCATGACCAGCTCAGGGGGTTCAACTTGGTCCCAAAAGAAAAATTATATATTATTTTAAAAAAAAATTTTGTTTTGATCCGTACAATAAAAATTTTGAACCCCCTTACCTTAAATTTTTTGTTAAGTCCAATTGAAATAAGCTTGAATATGATCCTTAGTTTTTCTCTATGTCCAATCAAGTAGTTTAATAAGTGCTCTACACATTTCTAAGTCCAAGAAATATTTTACTGCTTACTCCAATTCAAAGAGAGTGACTGAGTTTTAACCATACACTTCAAAAGCAAAACTTTATTAGAGTATTATTTTTCTTAGTTTCATGCTTACTCTCTGTTAGAAGTATGTAGTTAAATGATTAAATTTACCATATCCCAATAGCTTAAACTTTTGGGACAATCGATAATTTAACACACTTAACCCTACTCCTAAGTGTGCTACTATTCTTATTTATTATATTTTTTTTATTCAATTGATATAACTTATAAATATAATAAGTTATTATTAATTTGTTACAAATTTATGATTAGTTATTTAATTCTATTTGTTTTATGCGTCCAATGATTGTTGTCTTAACGATATTTAAATTGTTAAAAACTTTTTAGACTATTCTACAATATAGTTGTATTGTATATAACATGGCAGTTGTATATAAAAAAAACAAACAAAACAAAAAAAAAAAAAAAAAAAAAAAATTGTTCATCTTATTTTTTACTCGCCTATCTCCCACCAACAAATTCCTAACTCCGCCATTATTAACTTCTCTAGAAAAAAAAAACTTGGAGCCGTGAGCTTATAGTCTTATATTATGCTAAAATATAAGACATGAGGTTGATATATAGCTTCGTTGCTGAAACATTGACCCTTTATTTAAGTATTGCCTTAATTAATAGCCAAATGGCTACATACTAATTAAAGAATCTATAATTACTCTTATCCACAAACGTCAAGAAGATGCTTCTCACAGTTAAAAACTTGCTTTACAGCGCACTGATAAAACCAAGAAAGCATGCAATTGAGTGAAGAAATTGGAGCTGCATACCTCTAATTGGTTGTGAAGGTATTGATAAGGCCTTTGGCTCTTATCTTATCCTGCATTGATGTTCCATGACTTTTCAAAAACGAAGGGTGAAGACCTCTTTACTGTCTTTTTGGATGTTTGTCCAATTTTTAATTAAGTTCCCCTTAGGCCCAGTTTTGCATGACAAAGTGCCATGGCAATATCTTAAAAGTAGGAGTTTTTTTAATGGGTTGACGGTACGAACTAAAATAAAATTAATTTTTTGTTTTTAAGGACGGAAGTAGTAGCAAAATTGAAATATGAATAAAAAAAAAAATTGGCCTAAAATATAAGGATAAAAAATATATTTTCACCGCACCCAAAAAAAAACCGTACTTTTCCCCTTTTCTTTTTCTTTTTTTTTTGCCAGCTTTTCCCCTTTTCTTCTAGTTTCAAAAGTCAAAAGTCAAAAGTCAAAACATCTCATGTCAATCTAATTCATTAAAATTGGTTAAAGAAAGTATCTAGCTTAGTTAAAACTTGCGCGCCATCAAATTCTTGGCAGAGCAGCTATCAAGTATCAACATAATCAAATATAATAGAAAATCTTTTCCAGAATCAAGATAAATAAAATAAAATAATAATCTTTATGAGTTCCAGTTAATTTACTCGGAAAAATTTTTTATGGTGAAATAAGCGATCTAAGAACAATTATCATGAGTAAACGCATTAATTGAAACTTTTTTTTTTTTTGGAGATAATTACAATCACTTTATATATAGGGAAGTGACAATTAAGTTATTACGTTCTTGGCAACATTAGTTGAAACTTGAAACTTTATAAAAAGAAAAAAAAAAATCAAATAATAAAAAAAATTAAAATATAAACTTTGCCACTTTTTGGCTAAATAATATAAACTTTGCTTAGAGCATCAGCATTGATTTTTTTAAATTCTATCCTATTTTACCATCTTAAAAAGTTACTTTATCAATTATACCATACCATTTTACAATACTCCAACAACCCAAAACTCTATTATTTTACCATTTTATTAAAATATTATTTTTTAATCTTTTTTTATTATTTCTTTCTAACATTCACTTTTTTCCAAATTTAAGCACTATTCCAACAGTCACTTTTTTCAGATTCAAGCACTATTCCAACGGACACATTTTCTTTCCAACAGTCATATATATTTCTTTCCAACATTTCTTTCCAACGGACACATTTTCTTTCCAACAGTCATATATATTTCTTTCCAACAGTTACATATATTTTCCGCCACCTGCCAAATTTTTTTTTTTGAGAAAAAACCTGTCAAATAGCAATGTACTCAAACTTGTCAACTTTAAAAATTCACATACATATATATTCCATCAAATCTGCCAAATATCAATGTAAAATCCACATACATATTTATAGATCCATCTTGCCAAATATCAATATATTCAACCTGCCAACTTTAATGATCCACATACACATTTTCTTTCCAACAGTCATATATATTTCTTTCCAACAGTTACATATATTTTCCGCCACCTGCCAAATTTTTTTTTTAGAAAGAACCTGCCAAATATCAATGTACTCAACCTGTCAACTTAAAAAATCCACATACATATATATACATGTATCTTAGCAAATATCAATGTACTCAACCTGCCAATTTTTAAATTCTGCATACATATATATACATGCAACCTGCCAAATATTAATCTACTCAACTTGCCAACTTTAAGAATCCACATACATATATATAGATGCAATCCACATACATAACTATCAATATTATCTTTAGAAGACTTGTACATATATCAAATTACAATAAAATCCCACATACATAACTCACACACTTAAGTTCCTACAACTCCCCTTGTAATTGCCATAAATGCTCAACAAGGTCTGTTTGGAGTTGAGTATGAATTTCATGGTCTCGAATACATTGATGGGTTTCAACGAACTCCGTAAATTCATTTGTGTGCTCCCGTGACAGTTGTATAGTAGGATTGTCATCAATTTGCTCATAACCTAATTCCACCGCTTCATTTACATCTCGCTCATCCTCAACGATCATGTTATGAAGAATTATGCATGCTTTCATGATGTCTTGGAGCGTTTCACTATAGAAAAATCTTGCAGGTCCACGCACAATTGCGAATCTTGCTTGAAGCACTCCAAATGCACGCTCTACATCCTTCCTATTCGCCTCTTGAGCTTTTGCAAATAATTTTCTTTTTGCTCCTCGTGGAGATGGAATTGTTTTAACAAATGTTGACCACTTCGGGTATATGCCATCGACAAGGTAGTATCCCATTTTATACTCATGGCCATTGATTGAGTAATTAACTGCAGGAGCACGTCCTTGTTCGAGCTCAGAAAATATAGGAGACCGGTCTAATACATTAATGTCATTATTTGATCCAGGCAACCCAAAAAATGCATGCCATATCCAAAGATCAAATGATGCTACTGCTTCCAAAACAATGGTTGGCTCACGAATGTGACCAGAGTACTGACCTTTCCATGCAGCCGGACAGTTTTTCCATTTCCAATGCATGCAATCAATGCTCCCTAGCATCCCTGGAAATCCACGTCGTTCCCCATTGGCTAAAATCCACGTCGAGGAAGCCTTTCCGTTTCAAGATGAAGCCTTTCTTTTTCAATATCAGCTCTTTGCGCATCCACTCGAACCCTATCCGCTTTGATGCGAATAGCCTCTTTGTCTTGTTCATGTGATTCCTTAATATATTGCAATTTTTTCGCCAAATAATCCTCAAAACCCGAATCACCATCTATTCTCTTTCGCTTAGCCTTTTCAGCTTTTCTACCAATTGGTCTCTCTAGCACCATTGTGTCATCATTATTACTACCAACTTGATCAATTGAACTTGGAGTTTGAGGGGGCCCTTTTGATTTTTTCTTAAGCACACTCCACTTTGGTTGGTTCTTCAACACAACCCAACAATGTTCAAATGCAAAAGCTGTTTTTTTGTTTTGTGATGATTCCATATATAGAACCTTTGCATCTTCCAACTAAATTTAAAAAAAAAATAATAATAATAATTAGTGTCTTGAAACTATTTGAAAATTAATATAGTGATACCATTGCAATATAATTTATACCTTCATTTGGTCAGTCGCACCACTTGGATTTCGGGCTTCAATTTTAGCCAGGAACCCAGCAAACTTACTTGTCTCCCTATTAATTGTTCCCCATCGACTTGTTAGGGAGGAAACAGAACGTGTGGTTCCGTAAGTATTATTCTCGCAAAAGTATTGCCAAATTTTCTCCCAAAATTTTTCAGCCTTTTGGTCAGTACCATACACGGCATCCATGCCAATGTTAAGCCATGCAGAGACGAGGAGGTTGTCATCATCTACACTGAAGTTGCCACCACGTTGTTTTGTTGGATTAGAGGTGACAATTTCAACTTCCGGTACCGACTCTTGGATGGGCATTTCAGTATTTTGAGACCCACTTAAAAATGGTGCCACAAAATCGGAATCCCTTTGTAACATATTACCATATTTGGATATGTCTTTGTGGTAAGTATCCATCCCTTTTAAATAGGGAACTTAAAACAGTTAGTGTATAGGAAATTATTTGACCAGTGTATCAAAAATTAGATAAAGAATAGGAAATCATATCATCATGAGCAGCAAATATTTCTAAATAAAAACAAAGCAGCTGAAACTTCAAGTACTCTCTGAGTTATAACTTACAAGGTTTCATAGGCATGGGACCTTGGTACATCTTTGTCATTCCTATTCCTATTTTTATACTACGTAGAAAGTTGTAAACTGTCAAAGTGGTTTCTCATAATTTCTTGCAATAGCAGAAAAGCACCTGAGAAAAACTACTCTCCCATCCCACCACTTTGAAAAAGGATTTCCCTCAAATCATTCTCAATTCCTCTCTCTCTCTCCAAAATTTTTTTTTACCCCAATAATCAATTATCTTTAAGGGTAAAAAAAATTAGAAAAGAAACACCCATCTATTGTTTATTTTTTGTTCTAAAGTCTAAACCTTTTGAACACCGAACACAATCTCTTCCACTTTTTTCTCTCTTTCTATGAACAGTACTTGAACACATACACAAAAGAATGAATTTTTTTTTCTTCTTCAGAATCTAATAAATTCATGATTTCCAAACAAACCCACTTCTAGTTTTTCATTGTCTCCCATCTCTATCACTCTCTCAAGCCCCTTAAACCTCTCAAAAACCCAAAAAAGACTCTGTTTTTTCTCTTTCTTTCTTGTAAAGCCACAGTCAAAACTCACATGTCTACTACTACTAAAACTCCAAATCCAATAGACCAACAACAACTGCCACCTCCAAATACTAACACTACACAGCCAAACATTGAGAAGAAGGTAATAGCAAAGTTGACAGAAATAGAAAGTGACACAACAAATGGGGATAAGATCCCCTTCAATCATTGGAACATTCCTAGAGCCATCACTATTATTCATTGCAGGTGGGCTCAGCCCCTTGGACCATGGTAATGCATCTTATAAGTTTAACTAAATGCAGAATACAGGTATATAACAAATCTTATGTTACCCACATTGTGTTAAACAACCAAAACTCAAACAAGGTACCAAGTAATGCATACAAATCTTAAGATCAAACAAACATCACCTTAACTCATGATTCATCAGAAAGTCACAAATATCAGCAAGCACCAAAACCTACAACTCTCCAGTAAATTCAACCAGTAAAGTTCACAATACAGAGGAAGCCCCACATGAAACTACAGAATGTGAATTTTCTTCCCAAATCGCCACATGAGTAACCAACACCAGAAACATGAACCGAACAAGACAAGCAAGACAACACCCTCTAACATCCATT
The DNA here is from genome assembly GCA_030021035.2 of Notholithocarpus densiflorus. NCBI lineage: Eukaryota > Viridiplantae > Streptophyta > Magnoliopsida > Fagales > Fagaceae > Notholithocarpus > Notholithocarpus densiflorus. The sequence goes on along the minus strand of JARYZH020000132.1, from coordinate 928,396 downwards.
TCCCCCCTAACAAAATCTACATGGAAAAAACTAAAAAAAAAAAGTTAGATAGAGAGTGAAACTTACTGGTAATTGAAGTTGAACCTAAGCAAACTTTCTGAAGATGCTAATCCCGTGATAGAGCTTGAAAACCCCTCGTGATGAAGCTGAATCCCACCTCTACAAACATCAACAACAATTTTTTGTTCAAAACCCAAACACAAACACAACCCGAATCCCCCTTTTTCTTGCACAGAGAGAGAGAAAAGAAACACAAACACAAAAACTCGAATACATTGATCAAAACCCACCTAGTATATCGCTTTGATCTTGATTTTGATTCAGCACCAAGCTTGCAGAGAGAGAGAAAAGAAACACAAACACAAACACAAGCTGATAAGCATTTTGATTTTGATCTTAACCTAAACCCAAAAACCCTTGAGAATATCGGTTTGAAGAGAAGAGAGAGTGATACAGAGAAGGGATGAGAGAGAACAGAGAGGCTTGGTCTGAAAGACCTTCAGCGATGGGTGAGGGTGAATTCGGAGATGGGTGAGAGTGAATCAGCAGCGATGGCGAGAGAGAGGGGATGAGGGAGGAGCGAGGATTGGTGTGAAAGAGCTTCGGAAATGGGTGAGGGTGAATCGGCAGCGATGGCGAGAGAGATGGGATGACAGAGAGGCGAGAGAGACGGGATGACAGAGAGGCGAGAGGCTTGGTGTGAGGAAAGAGCTTCAGTGATGGAGAGAAGGAGAGATGAGAGAGTGGAGAGAGAACGGACTGATATTTAAGCATAAAATATTAATATAATGTTTACCATTTGAGCTACAGTGCATTCTAAATGTAGAATCGCACTGTAGCTGAATCGTATTTTTTTTTACAATTGTTGCATTTTACAACATCTAATGGAGGGCTTATTTGGGCTGAATGTCAAATTTGGGCCCAAATTTGGCATTTAGCCTTTTCAATGCTGATGCTCTTAGCATATACATAGTACATTATTATTAGCTATCATGTGATGCCCACTTCTTCTTGGGAATTAGTATCATGAACAAGGCAAAAATGCTTTCCCCACACACAGCTCACATGGAAATGTTTCCTTCTTCTTTTTTAGGCGGGCTAGTACTTTGATTTAAAGTAAGGAAATTTTCGTCATTTCACTATTCTTCACAGCTGTATGTGTTTTTTACTCACATTATTATTTATGGTGTGCGTCACTTCGTGGGGCCCTTTATCCAATTCAAAGTTAATCATAGCTCAAACGGCTATTTCCGTAATTTCACTAGCTGGTCAATTTATATCCGTGGGACCGTACACCATACCATTGCTTTTATATTTTTTCGTTAAATTATAAACTATACTTTTAAATTTTTTATTATTTTTTTTTAAAAAAAAATTGGTGGATAGGAATATAGGATACTCTTTTTTAACTTTGATCTGTGTTCCCAGAAAAAAAATACCTTATCAAATAAATAAATAAATATATATATAATAATAATGAATATATTTAAAGGCACAACATATTATATATATTTTTTACACTTATAAAGATGTTAGATTGTGGATAGTATATAGTAAAAATAATGTAAATAATGATCCCAATAAAAATGATGTTCCGCTTAGAGATGACAATTTAAACTTGTTTGGTGGGTACCACGCAATCTTGCCCCTAATAGAGTGGGGTTTACCCATGGATGGGGTTAACTCCTGCCTGAAATAAACCTACCTTTTGTCATTCCTATTATACTCATCACAATTGACACAATTAAATCCACCAAAATAACATCATTTTGAAAAGTAAAATATATTAAAATTATAGTTGAAGGAATTTAAACAAAATTAAATATGTATAAACTAAAATGAAAAAAAGAGCTTAACAAGTACCTTTAGACAATTTGTTAATATAAAATTTTAAGAAAGTTTTGATACTACTTTTATGAGAAATATAAAAAATTGTCAAAAAATCAATTAATTTTTTATTTTCCCATAATTTTTTTTAAAAAAATATTTCATAAACCAATTGTGGGGGGTATTTTTTGCTCCTGGGCATGCTTATTGTGCAACGTCCCTTCGGCTATTATACGATCTCACATCGAAAGAATCTCCTTCCTCCTTAGGCCTTATAAGCATGAGCCGAAGAAGTAAGGGTACCCTAACTAGTGGTACCCTTACTTTTTCGGCTCATGCTTATAAGGCCTAAGGGGGAGGGAGATTCTTTCGATGTGGGATCGTATAATAGGGGGAGGGAGATTCTTTCGATGTGGGATCGTATAATAGCCGAAGGGACGTTGCACAATAAGCATGCCCAGGAGCAAAAAATACCCCCACAATACCCCCACAATAAGCATGCCCAGGAGCAAAAAATACCCCTACACCAATATTTAGAGAACTCACATTAGTTGGTGTATAATAAAATAATGTGTAAAATTTACACAATTTTACCTAAAAATGACCCACATAAGTCAGTATATAATTACAAGTTTGCTACAGTAACCATATAAATTTACATTAATGCTATTCATTTTGCATTTAGGTTTTTTTTTTTTTATGTATTCGAGTATGAAGGAAAATAGTGAATGGTGGTTATCATTGTGTGAAAAAAAGAGAAACAATTAAAAAAATTGATATTTTAATTAAATGTGTAGTGTCAAAATAGATAATATGATATGATTTTTTTTTTTTTTTTTTGATAACTATGACATGAAGTGTTTAGAAAAGTGAGTAGGTAAAATATAAAAAATAGGTTTTTATACTAAAATAGACAGAAATTTTTGCAAAAGCTAATACAAATCCTCATAGGCATCTATTAATTTTTTTTTTCTTAATAACAAATTAGGTTTTGACAGTTAAAAAGTAGTAAATTAAAAACAAGTCAAAATTAGAGGGAATTACATATTTTTCCTACCAACAGTAACTGAAAAAGGGATTTTTAGTTCATCAAAAAAAGAAAAAGGGGTTTTTAAAAACTAAACAAACCTGCAAATAACAGCACAACTTTTTTCTGTTTTTGAAAGTTAGGCCAAAATTCAGAGAGAAAAAAAAAATTTGCTCACACCATTGTAGACAAAGTTTAGCATATCGAGGCGATTCAAAAACAAAAACAAAAAAATATTCAATTCCTCTCAAAAAATTGAAAGCGGAAATGGAAAAAGTGTAAATAAGCTTTGGCTCGCTGGCTCGCACTGCTAGAGTTCTTGAATTGAATCATTTCATTTCATCAAAAGCGAGTGTTTAGAGTTTAGACCCAGAGAGAGAGAGAGAGAAAAGGAGCAAAGGTTTAGAATTAGGGTTAGGGTTAGAGTTCGAGTTCTTCGTGAAGAAGACGAAGAAGATGATGATGACGATGGAGGTGGAGGTGAGATTGCATGTGTACGATGTGACGAATAGTGGATCGGACAAGACTAACAGCACCATTCTTCAGATCAACAAGATCTTCAAGGACGGTATTGGCCTCGGTGGCATTTTCCATAGCGCTGTCCAGGTCTCTCTCTCTCTCTCTCTCTAATGGAGTTCTGTTATGGCAGATGAGATCTTGGGTTATAGTTTTGGTTCTTGGAATTTTTTCTTTAATTTTGTTGGGTTATATTGATTGATTTTGCAGTGATCTAGGGTTTTGCTATGCGTAGGTGTGAATTTTCAAACCATGAGTTCAATTCAATACTTAAGGAGTTTTTTTCCATTGTTTTGGTATGTGTTTGAGTATGCTTAGTTAGTTCATTGAAGTTTGTGTAATTAGAAAAAAAGGAATTTATGCAATATGCAAATCTTGAAGGACACAGCTAGCTTTATAGTTCGGTATTTTGCTAAAATATAAAGATGTGAGGTTGATATAGATTGTTTGGTGATAAAGAATAATGTTTTGGCTGAAAAAATGCCGGCTTATGATTCCGGCAACAATGATTTGGCCCATTGGATAGTGCTTTTGCCATCTATAGTCATTGCAATCGGTATAGCTCCATGGTTACTGATGCATTGGCCTTTTATTTAACCGAAGGGCTACATACTAAAAGAACCTAGAATTACTCTTATCCACAAATGTGTGCTTAAAGTACCACTGCTTTATAATCAGCACACTGATAAAACCAAGAAAGCATGCAATTGAGTGAAGAAATGCAGCTGCGTACCTCGATTTGGTTGTGAAGTTATTGATAAGGCCTTCGGCTCTTATCCTACATCATGTTCCATGAATCTTCAAAAGCAAAGACTGAGGACATATTTACTATCTTTTTGGATGTTTGTACAAATTTTAAGTTCCCCATAGGCCCAGTTTTGCATGACAAAGTGCTATGCAATATCTCAAAACTAACCTGTAAGTGAGACCCAATAGGAAGCTTGGCCTTGATTGCTGAGAAAAACTTAGTTTTTATCAAATCATTTCTTTATTTAGACGAAAATCCTGAATTTTCTTTGTTAATCCAAAAGCGTTATTTAAATCGCAAACTCTATATTGAGCATATGTTTTTCAACAGTAAATACTGTTTCTATTACTCCTTTTTTTTTGGGGGGGGGGGGGATAAGTGTGGGAGGTTAACCATTCGAGGCTCTAAAGATTATTGGTTATACCTTACTGAGTATGTAATGCCTTCAATGTGTGTATCTCAATTCTTTCTTATTTTCCCCCCATTTCTTTGGTTTTCAGTATTTGTATGTTATTTTTTGATAATTTGATATTTACAATGGGGGAGGGGGGATTTGAATCTAGGATATCTCCATTGGAAACACTAGGAGGTGCCAGTTGAGCTTCTTGGCTTGAGTATTAGTATGTTATTATCATATGTATTCACAGATATTCTTAAATGTTTTTGTTTTTTTGGTTCCGAATTATGATGACAAGAAATTCTTGTAGAGGTAATTGGATCCTTTATGCTGTATGTAACAGATTTATGGAGATGATGAATGGTCATTTGGGTTCTGTGAACAAGGAACTGGAGTTTTCAGCTGCCCTTCCCAGAGAAATCCAATGTATACATATCGTGAATGCATTGTTCTTGGAAAAACAAACTGTTCAATATTAAAGGTAAATCAGATCTTGAGGGAACTTAGTAGAGAATGGCCTGGAAATTCATATGACTTGTTGGCAAAAAACTGCAATCACTTTTGTGATGAGTTTTGTGAAAAGCTTGGAGTGCAGAAGCTTCCAGGTAAAGTTCAGCTAGGATTACATTTTCTGTTATGTGTTTTCATTTTTAAATGTGTATTTGTGCAACTCAGGATTGCTTGGCTAATAGTACATTTGACTTTTATCTACTGTTTGATATATTAAGAGCAGTGTATTATCCCTTTTTAATGCAAATGCTGAATACACAATTTTATGGTGCATCAAAATGTTATTGCAAATGGAAGATTTACATGGTGTGTGTTGACAACCTCCTTTTATTCGGTGACTTACTATATTGATACTTTTATTTTTTGACAAATAACTTTCTATATTGATACATGTCTTGCCTGTTCTTTTTTAATTGATCCTGGTTAGCATGGGTGGAAGAACACCAAGATATACATATGGGCATATGCCTTGATTGCTTGCATTTGGCTTGACTATTGAGAATTAGAATTTTCCTGAAGACCACCTGCAGTAGGGTGTTTTGTGAACATCTAGAGCCATCTTCCTTTTTTTCTCTTTCCTCTTTTGTGAAAACACCATCCTTTATTGCTCATTTTTGTCATTGAATTATGATTTGTCTCCTACTATTGATTGCATTCTTGTTGAACCACCTCATAAGAATCCTATAGTCAATCACAGAAATAGTCCTCATTACAACTCTTATGATTAAGAAACAGATATGGAGTATTTTGGACCTACTGTATAAAAATCAACTATTTTAGATCCCATGTACTATTGCTGATGTATTGGAGAAATACATAACTCTTATTTATTTATTAGCATACCACTTGTGAGTTTCTAGGACTACAATAACCTAAAATTGGTCAAAACTTGATAATTAAATGATGCAGGACAGAAAGCAGTAATGGGCTTTGATACTAAATATGATGCAGGGTTTTAAGAATTCAACACTAAATCAAGATTCTTGATTAGCTTTTGAAGGCTTCTGAGATGGGGTTTGATGTTTAACAATTTTAGGGATCGTTTGAAAAGAGAACAATTACTTTTTGCATATTAACATGAAGTGCATATTCTTACATCTACTTTTGACAGGTTGGGTTAATCGTTTTGCCAATGCTGGTGATGCTGCCATGGAAGTTGCTGGAAATACGGCACTGCGGGTGAGAAGCTTGTATTCATTTTGTTATTGTCAGAGTCTGCTGAAATAATTTGTTATCTCTGCATCATTTATGCTGGTTGATGGGCACTTGATTAAATTGCTATGGTTCCTTTATAAATACAAATGTTACTTATATTTTCACATGTGCAAACTATTTGTGGGCATGAGTTATTCAGTTCAGGCTTTGTGGACCTATCAATTTATGCATGTGGTACATTACTTGATGCTCAGCTTTGTATTACCTCCTGCTGCTTCACATCTCTAGATTTCAATTGGCCGCATGGGTATTGTATTTGTTATTATACTAAATAAATTCGCCATTGTTATTTAAAAATGTAGTGGATATCTCATTGTTAATGTGCTTAGTGTGAAGTTTCCTACAACTTGATGCATGTACTGAACTTATATTTGGCATGCTCCAATGGAGCAATTTCAAAATGACATGGTAATGTGGATAAATAATCAGATGGAACATAACCATTTAAGAAACAAATTTGAATCTTTATATTTTCATTTTGGATTTAATTTACAACTGTTTTTTTCCCAGTTTCATTGCTTGTTTAGTTAAGTAGTGGGTAATGCAGGTTGGGGTATGTCTTAGATTCTGGTCCTTAAGAAAAGAAGGTTCATCAGTTCTGTTTATTTTCTGGGTTATTGCAGTTGAGACAAGCCAAGACAGAAATTGTATCGGCAAGCAGAGTGGCCTACCAGTTTATTGTGAGAGCTGCTAACAATACCACAGGTGCTTCTGACTCTGAGTCAGCTGAAAATTCAAGCAGAGGCACTACTTCTAGATTTCAAGGTACTTGGTTTAAAAACCTCATCACAAATGGTGCAAAACCATCTAGTAGCTCTGAAATTGAGAATCAGGATGAGGGTGCAAGTCGGCTGCAACAGCAACATGATGATAAATCACCTCTTTGGCAAAATTCACAGTCACGGTATGACATGTGAGGGGTATATTCCGAAGTCATCTTTGTTGTGTAACTACTACGTGTAGTTGGCAAAGGCCATTGACATTTATTCATTGTGTATCAATGTAAAATTTCCATTTGTTGATCAACTACATTCTGCCCAGTGATGCCCCCGAAGGACTAAAGCACAGAAGACTGTCCATCTTATAGCGTTTTTCACCATATATGGCAGGATGAATTGATTTCCACACATTCTTGAAGCTCACGTATGGTGGTTGGGGCAAGGTTCTGTGTAGTATGCTGTTTGTAAGTCTGCAATTAGATATTTAGATGTAGACCTATTTGTATGGATATAATCTTTCTAATTCAATTTGTTTCTTGGCTTATGCATGCCCATTTAAGTTCATAGACTCTTGCTTGCATCAGATGCAAGTGGTTATCAGCATCGGCTTTACACTTGCATATATAATGTGCCAGAGTGGCAGATTAAGAAATCTCTGTTATGGAATTTAATATTTGAAGAACCAAGTCTTCGGTTGTACTTGGATCAGATGGCTGTAGTCTGTAGGAAAAAGAATAATGTAATGTGGCCTGGGTCGAGAATGAAATTACTACACTACAGCACTGCACATGGATACCCGAGTAATCTATTTTCGAGTGTTCGGGGTCGAGCTGGCTACATATGCAATTAACACAAGCTTTGCGACTATTGAGCGTTTTCTCAACCCTGCTTATAGAAAATTGAAATCTATATGAGTTCTCGTTTTGCAATCCTTCATGTTTAATCTCTAGTTTCAAGGTTCCCCAGCATCGGTAGATGCCAATGCTTCCCTTGACGCAATGGGGGTAAATATGTAATTTTTTGTTCCACAGCTTAGCCTGAGCGAATATGTAATTATGTACTCACTGATTTTAGTTTATGCAGAAACGAACCAAATCAAAGAAGAAGACGAAGAAATGAATGACGTCAATCCTCTAAAAAATAATCCAATGGTCCCGGAAGGTTTTTTATTTTATATTTTTTTAATAATAAAAAGTAGTAGTATTGTACAGCAGATGGTCCAGATCAGTGGCTCTACATTCCTCACATGCTTTCCTCATCCAATCAGTTAGCATGAACCTTAAAGGTTAACCAACCCATATCTTCCTGCACATGGTATGAAAGGGAGTAAAGAGGTGGTCCAGCCGGTCGCTTTAAACGGCGTAAGATAAGAGAAGAAAACATTGAAGAGAAAAATTGTGCCTTTTTTTTAAAAAAATAGTTAAATATAAATACTAAAAATTACTTATTTATTAGAAAAAGTAACAGAAAGTATTTCTTTGGATAGAATAGAATGCAAGAAAAGAATATGTATGATAAACTCTAACTAATTTGTTAAGGATCTGATCTATTGCCGACCCCAATAGTCAGGAGGATTAAGACTTCTTGTTGTTTCGAGTTAAATGTAATTAAATAATTAATCCCACTCCATGCTAGTGAAATAATAAACCCCACTAATCCATAAAGTACTGATTTTTTGGATACGGTATTTGTTAAGTGTTTTACACAATCGTCACTAAACTATAAAAGTAATCCAGATATTTTGGTACGGTAAATGAATGGAGATGAAGGGGGGAAAAAAGAAAGTAGCACCAGAAATTGATCTAATAATTGATAAAGCTTGATAAAATCAAAATGAGTTCGCTGTGAATTTGGAATATTCATAAAGCAAAACAAAAGGATCTTAATATAATGATTCAGGATGGAGCAATACTAGTTCAATACAGCAAGACACTAAAATAAGAATCACTCCACGCAGACAAACAAGATGATGGGCCTATTTGATGTCTCCGGGTGACGACAATAGTCAACTCAATGGGAAAACTTGCATCCTCTAGAAATATATGACAACAGATTATAATAATAAAAAATCATGAGAGCAGGCTTGACACTTGAAACATTGTTCAGTACTCTGGAAGCAACACAAACAAGAGTATCTGATGAATGACAGAACACATTCATGAAAATTATATACAACCATTATTAAGATGTATGATCAAGACTCTTGGCAAGTGATTGAATGATCATTCTACTCTCTTAGCATTCCATTAAGGACAATTGCGTCTTCATGAGCATCCTCTGCAATCTGAAGGGATGAAACTGCCTGCGCCGCAATGAGACCGGCAGAGAATCCTGTAGTCCCCCAACCTGCTTCCTCAAAATATGAGGCAGGAAGATCCCTTGCAAAAGGTCCAGATGCGAGTGACCAGTCACTGCCCACTGAGCTACCGCACTCGCATCCAGATCTATAAGCATTAGACACCCACCCAATCCCTTCAAGTGAGTGCTTGGCAGAATCCTGATAAGGAAAGCCTGTTCCTCCACTCACAAAGAGGTCAATATTACCAGGACATTCCCAAGAGTTGAACCCATCATCTTTGTTTAGAACAATCTTACATGAATCATCTGATTCCTCATCAAGTAAGACGTGTAGAGCAACAGCCTCAGCAATTGCAGCACCCTCTTCATCAAGCCTCTGCTGCTCTTCTTTCTTTTTCTGTTTCTTCTTTTCTAATTCAGAAATGATGGCTGCAGAAGTAGCCAGAGCTTTCTCCAAGCGCCTCTTTTTCTTCTCAGCCTGTTTCATTCGATCGACTTCATCCTTCACCTGTTTCTTCTTCCCCTTTCTCACAACAGGTTGCAATTTATTACATCCCATGTTATCCATTAACTACTAACCTACTTAGTGCCTTTGCTCCTCTACTATTTGAGTAAATTCCTCAAAATGTATACATTTCCCTATAGCTGTTCTTTCCCTCTTTTCTTTTCTTTAATTAATACTAAGTAAATTCTAATAGAATATAGTATAAAAAACTAATATTATAATGTGATGGCCCTGATAACTACACCCACTCAGGTCTGAAGGAATACCTCATTTTACGAACAATGCAATCCCAAACAGAAACAACAGGAGACAACAGAAGAGCAGAGTCATAAGCACTTACAGATCCACCCCTTGGCACCATTCTTCCTAATTTTCCACAACCTTTGCATTTACCCATTCTTTGCACCAAAAGAACCAATAAGATGGAAACACTAGTCAAAGCCACAATTATAGTGAGGTTCAAACTTCAAACAGCTTACATGCCTTCCCTACTGCAATGGAAATGGAGAATCAGCATAGAAGTCATTTGGTTGAAACAGCAAAGCCCACTGAACTGCATAAACACACAAGTACAAATAAAAGTTTTTTTTTTTTTTGATAGGTACAAGTACACATAACAGTCGCAGACACTAGTCTATTCTAAGTCCTTGACAGTTACAATAAGTCAATAACAGACCACAACAAAAGGCTAAATTGCTTAAACTTCCGTCGAGTAATGCTAGGGTCACAATGTTCAATTGACATGGCCTATCATGATTGAAGCAACATTAGGATTATCAAATTCTTAAGGAAGATAATTAGCTCAGGAAGATCTCAATAACATAGTCCAAAAACTAATTACAACTTAAATAAATAAACCATCAAGAATTCTTCAAATTGACAATTGCAATGATTAGCTACTGCAAGCAATCCTTGGTGACCCAAATTAAAATACATGCCTAATGCGAATGTAAAACAGATGAAATTTCCAAGAAAAATTACAATCTATAACGTGCATGGACAAAAGCACACACAACAGTTACATGGAAAACCAACTAGTACATGATTCCCATCCTCACTGCAATCCCTAATCCCAGCAAAATAGTCAAGAATTTCTAACTGAAACGAAGAATCCCTGAAAGAAGATCCACTTGAACCTAAGGCAGGAGCTCACCATAATCACCCTCTACCTGAGGGCATATCAGATCTGAATTCTCATTCTCAAAACCAATTCTAATAGTTATTACCTACCTAAACCAAAACCCTAATTCTCCATTTGGTTGCAGTGATATTGTATGAAAGAACAAACTAAATCTGCATCTAAATTCTCATTCAAATCATCATATAAAGCAAGAAAATAAAAATTACCACCGAAACCAATGTCAACCAATTGACATATAGTTAAGTTTCTCAATTTTGTTAGAACCCAAAAATAACCCTATTTACATCAAATCAAAATTCCCATATAAATTCTTCAACTTTTCTCATCAAAATAGAAGATAAACCTCCTAGAATCCCACCTAGATCTTATAAAAGATTGAATTAAAAAGCACTAATTCAGTACAAACCCATAGCTGCAACTGTGTGATCTACTAGACCCAGATACAAAAACATCAATTTTTACAAAACCTAGCATCAGATCTAAATACCCATTAATCCAAAAGGCACAAAGCTAAATCAAATAACAAGAATTAAGTCCAAATCATATATTTTTGCAACACAATACACCAATTGAAGAACAAAAAAAAATAAAAAATAAAAAAAAGTAAACACCTGATTGGAACACCATAGAGGGAGGAGAGAGAGAGAGGCTCTCAAGCTTTTTCAAAGTGGCAATGAGTAGTGAATAAATAAGGGAGAAAAATTCTAGGGTTTTGGAGTTTTTTTTAAGTGTTTGGATCCAAAGAAACGTAGTTGGGTAGGAGAAGAAAAGAGAAATTTCTTTGCGTCCAGAAGAGCGTGTGAGAAAGAGAAAGAAACTGATCACATGGTAGGGGTGAAGGGTAATCGTTTGAAGGCCGAATGGGATGTGGACACGTGGCATTTGTGGGCCCAGGTTGATGTACAAGGTAAGGTAAATCTTAGAAATATTTGACTTTTTTGTGTTCCCATTGGATTGGGATTTGGGACCGACAACAGTGTGTGTGGTGTATCACTGCTTTTGGGTTTTTGACAGGTGGCAAGTTTTGTGATAGATTAGAATTGTTATGTGGGTCCTACTGATAAAGCACTTTTAATCCGTTTGATTGGATTACTTTTTTTTTGGGGTGTGATTGTACGGTCCAGATTCTGGAACCTAACAACGTGTGGAGGGTAGATACTGAAATTAGTTCAGTTATTAGGGGTCTTAAGGAAGATTATTCATTCTTTTTAGTACCTAAAGTGAAATTAAAATAATCTCTTATTTTATTCCTCTTTTTTCCAAATGGGTGATCAGTCTTACTCTTATCCTAGAATTAGATGTTCTTTGTATCAAATAGGATTACATGTTATTTTTTTATATTATTATTAATACACACATTTTCCTTAAAAAAATACACATTAAATTTTAAATTATATGCTACTAACTTTTTGATGAGACATATGAAAAGTTAGTCATATGACTTTTTTTAAAAAAATTATACAAATGGTTTCCCTTCCCATTAGTTAAAAAAAAAAAAAAAGGAAACCCTTGTCCCTTAGCACTAGTATTGGAGGTGCAAAAACTTCTCATTTGCTATTTCAGCAACCAACAAGCTAAAATTAAGCCACATTCAGGGGTAGGTTTTTATTTTTTTATGCCAACTCATATATGAGAACCAACTGTTTACAAGGATGTAAAATATATATATTATTTTAATGAGGAAACATATCAACTACGATGATTTGTCTTGATAATGGAAGTGGAGACTTCTAGTTGGTATGTTGATATGTTTTAAGAGTTTAGACATATTGAATTGGACCGCTGTGAGATTTATTATTCTACTAACGACTGTCAAATGAATAATAAATCTCACGACTTCTATTTACATCAACTCTAAATCCTGAGAGAATAATGAACCTGATCATGAGATGTAGGTTGCTTTGATATATCAGGAGTGAGATCTATAAGTCACGGTCAAAACCTCAGTATGTTGGGCAGCCACATTTAGTGTTGATGGAATATATATTCTCAAAATAGAATTCATAATCTCTTAACGGAGACATAAAATATTCCCTTGAGATAAGTTTAATGGGTTTGGTTATTCAAGAGAGTTGGGTCCAACCACTTTAGTAAGAAGTTACTAAAGTATATATTTATGAAATTTGATTTCATAAATATATGATGAATAACATTAAGGATTAAACCAGGTACTCAAGGATTAAGATGTATTAATCTTCAAAGTGGCAGTTTACATTCATGACTTTGTATTACTACGAATATTTTAATGAAGGGGTTGCATGAATAATAAAGTCTTGGGATATAATTTATAGATAAGGCCTAGAGTGCAACTATATTTATATAGTGGTATTAAATATAGTTAATGGTAACTTTGGACTTGTCAAGAGTTGACAGAAAAGCCCAAAGCCCATTGGAGCTAGTGTCTTATTGGTCCCTTTTGGTCCCACTCCAAGCCACACACTAGAGCCCAATTGGAATGGCCCAAAAGGCTAGCCCAATTAGATAATCAGTTGTATATAAGGAGAGAAACATACAGAATTTTATTAAGGGTTTTTCATAAGAATCTTTCATGAGAATTCTCATAAGGAATGAAATGGTTTGTATGTGAGTGTTGGACACTCTTTATTCTTTCCTTGGAAACTGATTGAGAGACCACACATCTTGGGCATTAAGTGGAATTGGAGTGAAGATTAAAAGTCTTCCCAAGAACTTCTAATCTTCGGTTTTGAATTTCATCACACCAAGGTACGCATTCTTGTTCTCAAATTCTGAAACTTACATGTTATCAATTGCGAATGAAGTAGATCTGTTAATTTTTCCGCTGCGTATGTTTTGTATGCGATACAAACATGCATATTTCCAACATTTTATAGGTGGTTTCGGAATAATGCTGAACATAACCTAAGTGTTCCGACTCCCAAGGATAAATTTATGAGTTTTTTTTTTTTTTTTGGTACTTGCCTCAAACTATTGCTATTTTTTCATAAGAAGATAGTGAGAGAGGGGATAAAGACAAGGAAGAGACACAATAAGTGTATGTTTGGTAACTGTTTTTTTTTCCCTTATTTTTTATTTTCAAAAACAATTTTCTATTTTTGAAACTAAAAATCTTGTTTGGCAAATTAAAATGGATAGAAAACAAAAACTGTTCTTAAAACTCAATTTGTGAAGGAAACTAAAAACATGGAAATGGTTGTTTTCAGTTTCTAATTTTCAAAAGTCAATGGAAATACGCATTTAATTTAATGAATCTGTCTCATTTAATGAGTTAGTATTAAAGTTCAAATCCTAGTAATAACATATTTTAGTATTTTCTATTTTTTTTTTCTCCAAAAAACTATTTTTTTTTTTAATTTCAACTAACCAAACATGTTTTTGATTTCAAAAATACAAGAAAATTATTTTTTCTTTATATTCCCAAAAACAAGTTTTTAAAAATAGAAAACAAAAACTATTACCAAACATAACCTTACTTTTTGGTTTTTAGTTCGTATAATAACTACCCAAAAAAAAAAAAATCAAACCTAAATTTGTCATAAAATGTTTATTTATTTATTTAGAATCTCATTAAAATGAACTTAAATATTATTACTATTGAATTACAAGACTTCAAACACAATTATATTAATATTTAAATCGCCATATAAATTACTATATCATTAAGAGGTTGTTAGATTAAGAGAATTTTGTATTAACATCCTCCCTATTCCCTTGACCGCATTGCTCACCAACGTTTCACGTCAACATGAAAGCTTTCTTGCATCATGCTTATATCATTTTATTACTAACTGCTTTACTCAATTGAATCTCTTTCCAATCAGCTTGTTGTTGCTTTACTCAATTTGAATACCTTTCCAATTTACTTGTTTTTACTTTCTTGCTTTACGTGTCAAAGTTACAAAACTCACAAAAGAATGTTAATTTTATAATAATTTTAAGGTTTGGATTCAAGTTACAGGTAATGTAACTATATGTAATGTTACACTACCTAATAACTTATTATAGAATTCATATTTTAAAAATTCAACTATTAAATTATATGTTCTATATTTTCTTAACATTCATACAAATTTTTATGTCAATTAGATATTATTTACTATTCGATCTATAAACTCATCTTTTATGCATTATTTTAAACTATAAAAACTTGAATTTAAGCTGGCTATTAATTTTTTATTACCTTGAAATTTCACAAACATTAAAAATATACGAAAATAATGTAATCTAATAACGAATTTGTTAAAATTTTCATAAAAAAAGAAAAAGAAAAAAGAAAAACAGATGATGGAATTTCCAAACAAAGGCCAATTACCAACCTGTGCTCTTGAGTCTTGACTCCAGAGCCCAGCTGTAGGGCCTTCTGAGTTCTCACTTCACATTAGTCCTTCACTTCTCATTTCTTATTACAGCTTTAGCTCATTGCCTCGCTCACACAAAAATGGTTTTCTTCTTCTTCCCCTAAATAAAACTCTCTTTCTTTCTCTTTCTCTATACCAACACTGCAACAATGCTTTCTCTCCACAACCCATTTCCCACAACCCCCAATCCCTCCTTAAACCTCAACAGCTCCACCCCACCTTTCTCCACCACATTCAAACCCCATTTCCCAAACACCCTAAAACCCCCAAAACCCCACAAACCCCACTTCACAACCAGAACCCAGTCACTCCTCCAATACAACAGGAAGCCCCAATTGGCCGGAGAGACCCCGCGTGTCGTTGTCATCACCTCCGGCAAAGGCGGCGTAGGCAAGACCACCACCACCGCCAATGTCGGCCTCTCCCTCGCCCGCCTCGGCTTCTCCGTCGTCGCCATAGACGCCGACGTTGGCCTCCGCAACCTCGACCTCCTCCTCGGCCTCGAAAACCGCGTCAACTACACCGTCGTCGAGGTCCTCAACGGCGATTGCCGCCTCGACCAAGCTCTAGTCCGCGACAAGCGCTGGTCCAACTTCGAACTCCTCTGTATTTCGAAACCCAGATCCAAATTGCCAATTGGGTTCGGCGGGAAAGCCTTGGTTTGGCTCGTTGACGCATTGAAATCTCGCCAAGAGGGTTCCCCTGATTTCATCATCATTGATTGTCCGGCTGGAATCGATGCCGGGTTCATCACCGCCATTACTCCGGCCAATGAGGCCGTCCTCGTCACCACGCCGGACATCACGAGCTTGCGAGATGCAGATAGGGTCACGGGGTTGTTGGAATGTGATGGAATTAGAGACATTAAGATGATTGTGAATCGGGTTCGGACTGATATGATCAAAGGCGAGGATATGATGTCTGTGCTTGATGTGCAAGAAATGTTGGGTTTGTCTTTGTTGGGTGTGATTCCTGAGGACTCGGAAGTTATAAGAAGTACCAATAGAGGGTACCCTCTTGTGTTGAATAAGCCACCCACATTGGCCGGGTTGGCTTTCGAGCAAGCTGCTTGGCGGCTTGTTGAGCAGGATAGTATGAAGGCTGTGATGATGGAGGAGGAACCGAAAAAGCGCGGGTTCTTCTCGTTTTTCGGAGGATAAGAATTGAACATCATAACACCATACATGGGATTATGTTGAATTTTGGAGGATGGGAAAGGGTGAAGCTGTGTACAGTTACAGTGGGGTCAGTAAAGTTTGTCACTCTCTTCAAGTCTTCATTTTTGATAATTTAATGTTTTGTTTGTTTGATTGTTAGATTTTTAGTAGTGTTAATGTTAGGAGTGTGTGCTTGTAACTTTTATAGTTAAGTTGTGCTCAATTGCATTCGATGCTTTCGGTAGGGTAGTGACAACATGTTGGTTCTTCAAGGATTGATTTTCTGTATTTATTCAAGACAAAATCTCTTTTTGTTTTGTTAAGATTGTGGAATTGGAAGGTTCAAGCTTAATTTTGGGAAATCATTGTTCTGTGAAGTTATTTGGTTTTACAAATTTTCTGCCCTGTATTTTGGGTGTAATGTAATTAACTGAGATATGAATAGTTTGTGGAAATCAATCATTTATAACTGTTGAATGTATCATACTTGTTAACTGACCATGTCAAACTAGGATTTTATGTGATCATAAATTCAGAAAGATAGAGAAATAAATACAAATGAAAGATGGATGATTGATGTAGTTTATATTATTGTTTGATTCTACATTTCATCCCTTGTTTAATCCCCGTGTGTTTATGAGATTTATGTGTATTCTCATTCATCCAGTCATGTAATTGTGGCTACCAAGTGCTTTCTGCAGAAATTGCCTCTTAGAGAGAGAGAGAGAGAGAGAGAATTATTCATTTTGCTAACTTTTACAATGCTAGCCAGACTTGGCTATGCACTGTAGCTTGCAGTTAGTTTGGATAGCAACAACCTAGCCCACTGCTAGGTGTCTTTTGGGCTTGTGACAAATATTTTGCTCAACTAGCCTTCCAGTTAGTCTAATGCTAATCCTAACTTTAGTTTAGGATCAGCGCTGGTGTCAATGCGTATTGCAACTTATTCAGTATGCCAATTTGTTGGTGGATGAATCTGTACTTGAATTAAATCACAAAATGTGTTTGTCTATTGAACATCATCAAAGTTAGCGCCAGGATTGTTATTTGAACCTGTTTGGTGTTAGAAATTTTCTGCCCTTTCTTCTCAGTGGTATCATTGTTATCTGAACCCGTCTCCTCAGGTGTACCTTAATCAATTGAGACACTTTGTGGCAATTAATCATTTGGAACTGCTATATGTATCTACTATGCTACACATTATTTACATTTTAGCCCGCCTACTTTTTTTTCTTAACCAAAGAACTGTTATGAAGTGACTTTCATGTATTTTCTGTTCTCAATATTTATGTATATAGTCATTTTGTTAGTTTCTGATGGTCTAAGAGCTTTGGATGATGCATGCGATATTTGGTTGACAGTGGTGATAACTTTTTAACTAGTTTAACATAAGACGTTTGCTGTTTTGTTTGTATATAGTGGCATTGATTTCAAAGTTTGTCCTGTTGGTAGATTCGAATCAATGCCTAGTATGTGATGAAAGAAGACCTTTTTTGATGTCTAACCAGCATTTTGATGGCTTTGCTTAAGCCTGGCCTGTCAGTTCTCACAATCAGGTTAAAAAACAGTGGACTGTTGGAGGTAGTTAGGTTTCGATTCAAAACCTTAGGTTAATAATACTGGAACTGGGGCACAAATTATGTTCAAATGGAGGGCCAAAATCTTGTTTCTAGTTCTAAAGCCTTTTTATAAAGAGAAAGTCTAGGGACAAATTTTGCCACAATTTGTTGAAGTGGTTGACTCTGATTGATATAAAAAAAAGTGGTGGATTTATATGAAAGTGATTGTTTATCATTCACAATCAACCACTTAAGCAAGTTGTGATAAAAGTTGTCTATAGAAGAACTATTTCATAAAAGTCTTGTAACTAGGTGATACTTTTCCTTTTTCAAGGTAGAGATTTATCTTCGAGATAAATATTGGTATGGGAATGTGTGTAGGGGTTGTTTGGAATGGGGAATATGTTTCTGTTGCTATCTTACCACAAATTTGTTGGCTTTTTGCTGCATAAATAACGTTTTAGGCTGATCATGTAGTTTATCATGGGAAGGAGCTTTTACTGTAGACTCCTTTATTTGATTTCCTATGCTATATCCAGATAAACTTTTAATTATTTCTTATGATAGTAGGAATGAGCTTTGAAATATATTTGTAACATTGAGTGGATTACATCAATTCCTCTCAATCCAACATCAAGGAATAGCTTGTGTTGATTGCAGAAAAATGGTTTGCATTGGCAGATCTTCATTGAAAAACACACAAGATACAACAATGATAAAATATTAAACCAAGAAAAATGTGATAAGTGGGCTTTTATTGTTTGAAAATCCTGTGAAGTGAGAAGAAATATGAGATGACACCACGAATTCTCCTATGTTGTGTATTCTGCGTTTATTTTGACATAATCATAACTTAAATCACATCCCCATGCTTGCCCGCTTCCCAAGCCATCACCTGTTTGGAAAAAGATATGAGGCAAATCAAATAAGATTCACTGAAAGATGTTCAATCTCATTAGAATCATTTATACTTGCAAAGATACACATGCAGTGAGAATATGCGATGCCACAAGACTAGGAAAGTTAACCTCATCAAAGCAAGACCAGCTGGTGATACTTTTTTATTCTTTTAGAGCCATCAAGTGTTGGCTAACTAAACATGAGTTGTCAACTACATGAGTAAATCTCAATTTTTGAAGATGGCTGGTCAAAGAGCAATTCTAAATTCAGCTAGGGGAATTGTTCACTTTAAGAAATGCATCCCATATTAGTTGCCACGAAGCAAAAGAGCTAACACATTGATTTCAAAAAAATGTAGTAGTTATTTAAATTGTTTTAGAAGAGAATTCAGTTATCCTAGCGCTTCAACAACCAAGCAAATGTGCAGCATAAGCAGGGATGTGAGCCTAACAATTGTTTGGATTTAGATTGATGTACTAACATACTAATACTAATATTAGTATTCATAAGAAAGGTTAGCAGGCCAAATTGCAGATAATTATTTTTTGGTATTTTTTACAAAATTATGTTGATCCCACCCTCTAGGCGAGTGTGATCCCTTAACTAGCTAATATCAGTGGACTTGGTTTTTGAATTCACCGTCAATAGAGAGCAAAAGTAGCATATGCATGCTTCATGCGTACTTCAGAAGCTTACCAACTGATATAAGAATTTCAACTGTGCTGTGGGTTTCACCAGCCTTCCTCAGATAGTTACTTGCTGCAGCTCTGAAAATATCACCAATTACTCGAGAGAATCAGAGACTGTTTAGGTGCAAGGTGAGAAGATATTTGGAAAACAAAAAGTGACATGCTTAGAAGGCAAAATGCACACGCAACATGCATGCATTCACTCAATAAAAACTGCACACATATATACAAATACAAGAGTCCTCTCCCTTATAAATTCGGTTAGAAGTATGCTAGGTTGGGAAAGAGACAAGGCGCTTGCACTAGCATCTGGATGATGGCTACATCTTGTATCTATCAAAACTGCAACTATGATTGCAAAGTTGATTACATTTTTTAACACAGAAACCAAAAAAGTATCATATAGAAAATTTTCAAGTGACCCCATGCTGTGCGACAAGTCCCCTCCCCACAAAAAAAGAAAAGAAAAAGGAAAAGAACCAAGTAAGGAAGAAAAGAAGAAGCTTATGATCTAGTTCCACAGAGCATTGGAAATAATAGATGTAAACTGGCAGGAACTTAAATGAGGAGAAAGAAACATAAGTAAGATCAAATCTTACAGAGAGAAGAACTAGTTCTTGGTTATATCCCAGATTTTAATTTAAAAGTCAAGCCTTAGAATTACCGGTCAAACGGTTGTGGTTCCCCAGCATCCATGAGCAAAATGTCCCCTAGCAATACTCGAAGCTTGTTTTGGTGGAAAGAAATCCCTGCATAACCTGCAGCAGCAGCAATGCGCCCCCAATTTGGATCTCTGCCATATACAGCAGCCTGCTTTACAAAATTGTCAGCAGATTAGACTTAGCTAAAGTGAGGTATTGGAAGGATTGTCTAGTTTAAAAATCATGCCTTAACAAGTGAAGAAGATGCCACCGAGCGTGCAATCTTTGCTGCTTCAGCCTCACTGCCTGCACCTGTCACAGACACCTACACAACCAAGGTAGAATTAGCTGGAAGATTTCAACGTATAGGCTGGCCACTTCTCTAAAATCATAGCATATTGCTGAGTTTGAAATCATAATTATGTCACAAAGATTTATTTTTATTTTTATTTTCATTTGTAAGTTACCTACATACCCAATGGGTCACCCACGACAGCACGACCTTATCCTTGAACCCATTTTTATGGGAGGAGGAAGTGCCATTTGAACTAGAATAAGCTTCAAATTTCTGTGTTTTCATTCTTTCGCATTCTTTGTGAAAGAATTATACTTGTTCATAATATATTTATATTTTTTAATATAATGAATAAGAGGATACTGCTTCATAGTAGATGTGAGCGTTCCCTCTTGCATTGCTCCGCTTAAGAGATTTGTTCATTGCTCATATTTGTGTTTATGGCTGGGTTTGGATTCAGCTTTTGCGTTTTACGTTTGCGTTTTCAGCAGCTTTTTTTTTTTAAAGCCAGTTTTGTTGACTTTTCAACTGTGAACAGTGCATCCGTGCACTGTTCATGGACCTACAAACATCACTTTTCAGCCACTTTTTCATTAAAAATGGGTCTCATGGTACTATTTACACATTTAAAAATTATTTTGCTACAGTGTTTTCAGTTTTCAGTTCAGCAAAATAAGTTGTATCCAAATGGACCCTATATCCAGCACTAGTTACGATTCAGCAACAAGAGTAGGTTTGGTATGTTTCTATTGGATGTCCATTTTAAAGAATGGGGAAAATCCAAAGCATCAAATTTGGCTCATAAGTAGAGATAACATTAATATTAGATGCAGACCTCTATTAGGCATGTTGCTCCTTCTCCATCCCATGCTATTGCTTTGGCAAGACCTTGCATTACCTGAAAATTTGACATTGATAAAATCTTTAAATATATGAAACCCAATAACTGGTTCAGATAGATACAATTTGAGGCCTCTGACTGATTACAGCCCTCTTGTAAAACCATAAAAAAAGGCAGGACTAAGGCCTAGGAACAAATTTGAGCACTAGCAATTGCAAAGAGTTTGGTAAAGTGCAACACTACATTTAAAAAAGGGGGAAAAAAGAAGAAGAAATAGGATCTTTTACAATCTTAGTGAAGTGAAAAAAAAAAAAATCAGTAATTTTATACTAGGACTTGAGAGTAAATAAACGCAGAGGTTTTGTTAGGGTCAGGGCGAAGGGAACAAAGTACAAATACAATGAAAAGTTGGTGGCAGTGTATAAATTTGTATAAATGAGTGAATAGTTTAATGGCAGCATAACATACTACATCAAGGCATGCTTGGAGTTCCAAGGCCTCATAACTGTCTATTGAAGCTATCCTGGTTGATCCAGATAAGCCACTAGCCAACGCAATAACAGTATCATTGGTACTAGTATCTCCATCTACCTGTTGCACCAAATCACCCAGCTATTATATATATAATATTCATAATTTCCCGAGTGTGGGATTAATCACACCATGTTAAAAAGGATAGCTTGGGTGCGCATTCACATGAACAAGCATGATTGCCAAAGATATATAGTTGATAGAACAGGATCACCACTTGAATGCAAAATTCTAAGATAAGGAATTAGGTTATTTATATGCCTATATTCATTGATATGAACAGGATTAAAGCATTGATACTCCGTACAGTTATTTGATTGAAACTTCTGTTTACAGCAATCTGCACCATCTTTCTCCAAGCATCACTTGTGACCAGGGCATCAGTTGTTATTACCTGGAACATATAACCCAATATTAAGGAATGGAAAAATATGTACGCTTCCCGCAAAAAATTGCAAGATAACCGTGAGGATACATACACCAAGCAGGGTAGCCATATTTGGGTGGATCATCCCAGAACCTTTTGCCATTCCCCCAACTCTTACTGTTCTCCCTCCAACCTGAGGAATTTATCAACTTTTACAGGTCTGTCTGTTTGCTGGGAAGTTGATTTCCAAGAGTAATAAATTTGAAGAATTCTAATTTCCTGGGGTGCAAGTTCTATCAAATTGAGATAAAGCTTTTGTATAAATCCAACAACATTTTCTACAAAGGAAGAATTTCAATTTGTTTACTGATCTTTACTTGTTAACAAGTATAATAAAATACAGCCCGTTGCCAAATCAAACCATTTACTTTTAACATTGTTTCTCCATATCTAACTTCAGCTGAGTCACCAATTATGCATTATAAATCAAGCAACCAATCTAAGAGTTGCTCCTGTTTTGGGCCTTTGATCCAGTATCTAGATTCAATGCCTCATCCAAGCAAGTAGCACAATTAACCCAATATATGGATAATACTGATAATCATCAGCTTAAATTTGTCAAGGTAACATATATACACGTAGAAATCAAGTACTTGCACACCTGAGACTCAATTGCTATGCTCTTACTAACAAGGTCAGTCGTGGTGATTGCCACTGCTGCAGAATCTGCCCTGCACATGCGCTGATCAAGTTCAAGAATGTTTTAACAAACAGGATATTGGAGACTAAACAACCTATTAAGGAGATCACTTGAAGCTTATACATAGTTCAATACAATAGGAAAAAATATATATATAGATGACTGGAAGGACAAAACATAGACAAGAAGGTGCTTTCAAAAACATGGATAAATGTCAATTACACATACTAAAATGAACAAAGCATGAGCATTACCCCTCAGTTGATGATGACAGTGAAGCAACTAGTTTTGGAAGTGAATTTAAAAGTGCTTCCTGCATATGCAATAAAGCGTCAATTATATGTAAAAGATTAAAAACAACAAGGCATATTATTTATATGACAAAAAAAATTGCTGCAGAACTTTTAGCTGATCTACATTCAGCAGGCATAGTGCACATCAATGTGATCAGCATAACATACATAAGGTCACCATGTTACCTTCTTTATTCTATGACCAATAACACCTGTGGATTCAATAAACACTTCCTCCGGTCTCATTTGAAGTAGCTGCAACAACGAATATTCTTAGTCTGATTAGTGAGCACAAATTGAACCTGTACAACCACACCGATGAGATGAGGTGTTCAAAACTCTAAAGGTAGCATACCTCAGCAACCGCACTGGCACATTCTATCATGTCCTGATATCCTGCATCACCCTGGACATCATTGGTAGGTCAATTAGCCACATAAGACACAGTTCACACTCAAAGAAACATCATTTTTTTCCCTCTTTGATGAATACATCTCACAGTAACAGGCTAACAGATAATCATGTAGGGTGACTTGAAGAAATCCCAAGTCTTTGGATTGGACATGGCCACAGATGCCCCCGCGGGGATTAACAAGGATGTTCTTTGGTGCTTTACTACATTTAGATTAAAACTATGCTGTGTCTGGACAAGAAAGTACAAGGAAAACATCTAGATAATCAGACATCTTACCGTTGCTGCATTGGCTTGGCCAGCATTTATTAACACTGCACGTGCCTGATGAGTTGCCAAATTGAGTCATTAGAAGATAGACAAGAAACTGAAAACATAATAAAGAATCTGAAAAGTGACCCAAAAAAAAAAAAAAAACTATATTACTAAATCTACTGGCAAAATATGTGAGTAACTTCTACAGAAAATGTTTAAGGTAACAAGCACTTCAAAAATACATTCTACCACATATGAAGTCTAGCTGGAAAAGATAATGATCATAATAATAATATAATTTCTAAATTTCGTGCTAAGTACTAGTTCATCCCTCTTTATCGGCTCATAATCATAATTGACACAAAAATGAGCATAGCACATTCAATACTCTGGGATACCGTTTTTGAAATGTCCAACGCCTTCTTGCAATACAACACTGGTGCAGCAGCAACCACATTTGTAGTAAACGCCCCTGTAAATAAATGTTAACATGAAAAAGTATTTATCCAATCAAATCTTTACTTCCTTAAATTCTTCTCAAAGAGCTGCATTTGTTAAAGTGCACACAAGTCAAGAAATAAGTTAAAACTCTATACAATTGGAAAATATATCTGTTTTACTACAAAAATGAAAGGTACTAATAATCCGAGTTACTATAAATAATTGCAAATAAATTCCCTAAGAAAAATTAAAGCTAGCTAACCTGCAGATATGGCGTCGACATCACAAGTGACAAGTGCAAGATCAGGTTTCTCGCCTTTAGCACGCAAACCGCCATACATACCGGCAGCTTTGAATCCCTCGGCAGCAGTGACTCCCCCAGGAATCTATACACTCATAGTCAGTCAAATTAATTAGCACCGTCCAAACACATGAAATTTTACCAACAGTCAATCTATCTATTACAATGCATGTATGGTTAGTTATTGCCATCATCCATAACTAACCAACCCACCCACATATTATCACATGCTAGAATACAACTGTAGCACATTATGTGCATGTGCCTCTTAACTAACTTTCCATATCCTCTGCTTGATCAATTTGTTTCCACAAAAGTACTTTTTCGACAAATAATGCAAAATTTGGTATAATAAAATTTTTTTTAAAAAAAAAAAGAGAGAGAAGATGATCACCTGGTTCCATGGGCCTTGGGGGAGAAAAATGGGAGCCTTAGGAATGTAATTGGAGTTGGAGGCGTCATTAGCAGTGGCGAGTATTTTGAATTCCCTCTGACACTGTGACAGTGATGAAATAGTACAGAGTTTCATTCTTAAATCTTAAACTTAACTTACTTTTATTGAACAGAGAGTGAAAAAAGAGAGAGGAGAATTGAGTGTTACCGACCTTTGGAGCACTTAGTGGTGGTTGAAGTAGTTTGAAGGATACATAGTGAGTAGGAGCACAGAGATGATACATATCTGATTGTCTGCGATTGTAAAACTATTGTTAGGGTTTAACGGTGAAGTCAAAAAGGGTTTTTGTATGTAGTTGTTGTAGACACTAGTACTAGTAGCCAGTACTCAGTACAGTAGGCGTTTAAAGCACGCGTTGAAAGAATAATGTAATTGGATTTTTGAATAATAATAATAATGTGAAAGAATAAAGAACACCGAGATAGAGAGATGAGAAAATCCAAAAGGTATTCTAGTCAGTGCGTCCTCCTCTTTCTCGTGAGCTCAGTGCATAAAACATATATTCTGTTTAAACTTTTAAAATTCAACCGCTTTATCTGCCAAGTTGGTAGCCACTGCAAATGAGACAAAAAAAATACCAACAAGGTGGGTTGTACACATCTAGCTCCAACGTGTAAAGTCTGAACATTTATCGATATTGATATTGATGGTCTGTAATGTTAAGTTTTATGTAATAAAATTTATTAAAAAAAAAAAAAAATTAACATTGTACTTATTGAAAATGTTGGGATATTGAAAAATGTAAAAATTGCTCAATTTTTAATTTTGGGCTAGTTTTGGGCCAGTTTATTAAAACAATACTACCATCACTAATAAAGTCCAAGAAATTGACAAGAAATCAAATCACCATCTTTTTCTTTTCGCCCTTAAAACTATTATGATTGGATGGAGGTGGAGTGGGGGTTTAAAAATTGAAGTGGCAAGTGGTAAAGGAAATTACATACAAATTGTCTGTGACTCCAAACAAACTTTGTAATGTAGCAATACATTAATCTGTTACACTTAACATCCTCTTTATATGGTGCCTGACAAATTTGAGTGTGGAGTTTCTTTGTAGAAAGAGTTTCCATAGAAAATCTGTATAAAAGAAAGATTAAGATAGTACCCAATAATGGAGTTGTTTGAGGAGTTCCTTATTATTACAAGCTTGTTTCTTGAATTCTTTTAACGATAAATGATGCTCTACATTTTTCTTGAAATATCCAGCTAATCAACCATTCAAGCCTCTAATAGACTTGAAAAGAACTCTGTTGTTCAGTTCCTCACAATACAACAAAACATTTAATCTTTTCTTTCCGTTTTCCTTAAATGGGAACATAGTACAAAACAAATTGGAAATGCAAATTCATTACATGGAACTCGATTTGCAGTTGCAGTGTCATCAGCTTTCTCCTTGACAGTTCCACATCCATCCATGTCTATAGAAGAAACTCTCATTACCAATAACATAACCGGCCACCAGTTTCATCTTTGCATAGAAGAATCAAACGGAAGTCACACAAGGACATTCAGAGACTCACAAGTCATTTCTTGCCAAAGTAGAAGAGGCAAGTCAGGTCATTGGTGGGTAATAACTGAAAGAAGCTGGCTTCTTACAATAAAATACTCGTGTACCACACCAGACAAAATCAATGGCAATTGGCAAGACCCTCTCATACTTTATATTGGAGAAGTGTATGAATTATCTTTGACTTGGGAATCTTCATTCAGAGGTTTCGAATCATGAAATGTCTGAATTTCAAAAATCAATCAAGTAATGCGCAAGTAGGTGCCACATGGAATCTACAAGTTCACTTGTATTGCTGTTGCAACTTATGAAGCACTTTGGGGCCTACAGTAGTAATATCACCTGTTCGTTTAAAGGGTTAACACAATTGCAAAATGTGATGAAAGAAAATCCAAAGGTAAGAGTTAAAGATCTTTGCCTGATCCAAGGGTCAAAACAACAATTTGGCGATGAAGGTCCTTGGATATCTGAAGCACCAACTCATCAACTACAGCCTCCTGTAAAGCCACAAAAGAACGAGATGGACCATAAATCAAAGGTTGCATAAGCAAAGAAATCATCTTGTTTGTGACCTATCAATCAATATAGCATAGCTGCTTTTTCTTGTAGAGTTGATCTTGTATTTATTCACTGGAATGAATACTTCACTTTTGGAGTCGCACAAAAATGAAGACCTTTAATGAGACAACTCTATTTACTAAGTGAACGTTTTTAGCTGATGTCAGCTCTCAGGAGAGAGATCTAGCAACCAGAGACCTTCATAGGAGAGCAAATGGAACGCCTAATTCTAAATTATCTCTACAGCATTTTTCTCATGATTTTTAATTCACCAAATTGATCAAAGTGGAGTACAGCAAGTAGCCTTTTACCATTCTGACATCATGAATGACAAGTGACCATCACATATAAAGTCTCTCATTTGTGAAGGTAAGATACAGGTCTTACCAGAGAAGAGATATATTCACATGGTGGGCCATTAATAGAAGCAGCTAAATCACTTCCACTAACATCCCAAAAACCTTTGTCTCTGGCAGCATAAACCTGACACCATAACTCAAACTGTTAGTTGCCCTTAGCAACTGTAAATGACAAAAATATGGACCAAGATGACTGTACCGCTGTAACCACAACACGATCTGCATCACTGAGTGCAGTGGCAAATTCATCTTTCAATGCTGCTAGACGACTGCAAAAGAAAAAAGCTACCATAAGCAGAAAGTAAAATGAGTCATATAAAATATTAACTACATTGACAGATGGACCTCTAGCTCTAGCTCAAAGGCCTTCCCTCTTTGTAAAAAGCAAGTTAAAGTGGGAGGTCATGGGTTCAGGACCAACCGAGTGCTTAAGTAATTTAACCATTTGGAGAAAAAAAAAACGTTTTTGTTCCCATTCTATGTGAGAATACCTGTAAGAATGAGGTTGGAATACCACCCATATAGCCTTGAATGGGAACCTTTGACGTGCTGCTTGAAGAACTGCACGGATTTCTGTTGGATGGTGTGCATAATCATCATATATATGGCATCCACAAATTGTACCAATCATCTCAAAACGTCTGGAAACACCATTGAAACTTTTCAAGTGTAGTCTTACATGACTGATTAGCTCATAATATTGCATTCTGTCACTAAAAAGTGTTATCACTGTGGCAATAACCTGACAATAACATAAAATAAGATAGCTTAACCCAAAAAAGAGAGAAAAATTAAGAGTATATTTGAGGAACTTAAGAGACCAATAACCCAAGAAACTAGAAAGTGAAGCATAGTACACATGCATCAACATCTAATATTTCCAATCCTAATAATCAAACTATTAAAGAAAAAATTAACAGTCAATCTGTACGTAAAACTCCATCTGACTAACTTAAAATACCAACTGACATCAGGAAAAAATAGATGTGATGCAGAAGTTTATAATTCTATATGAAATACAAAAAGAAACTGGAGCTTTTGAGCATTAAGAATTTTTTTGTAAAACTAAGTAAACATTTTCACTCACTGCTAATGAATTGAGGACATTATGAACTCCCGGAATCTGTAGACTGATATCTACCTCTGGAAACTCCCGATGGAACTGCAGATAATCAAGTACTAAATTAGAGAGATGAATGTATTATGTCTTAGAAATTTCATATTTAGAAAACTCATGTTAACAGTTAAAAGGCACGAATTTCAGAATTTGGATGGCATTCTGGCATAGGGATTGAACACTCATTGCTAGAGTTAAAGCCGTTTTTCTCAAGACTGTTGTATGATTGGATGGCTGCTTTGAGTAGGCATTCTTTTTCCTCCTTGGAGGAATTTCTGAATTTATGTAATATTTGTTAGCTCTATAGATTCTTTGGTTCACCACCTGTGTACGGGGAAGTCTGTTTTGCTAATGTCTTTTTTGATGCAATAAAATTTCTTATTTTACTGATAAAAACAATTCTGGAAGAGGGAATAAATCACAAGAGCATGCAAAAGATATTGCCTAAACATGCAAGTTGAAACACCAATATTTTTATGAGAACCATCTTAAAATTAAGAAATATTTATAATTCTAGATTATATTATAATTTAGAGTAACCAGCTCATGCAAAAAACGAGTAAAGTTAGAACTGAATTGAAGAAACCGTTTCAAGAACTCACTTAGGCAGGACTGACACTGGATAATGACCCTTTTTGGTTTAAATCACTCTGTAATATTCGGTATTAAGAACAAGTACTTAATAATAAGGAATAGACCCCCACCTCTCCACATTAGTTCTGTAGTCCTTTCTATTTGAGTTATTATTTTCTCCTGATCTTTTTGCTGTTTTGGTTTTGTTATTTTGCTCTGCTTGCAGTGTACCTTATTTCTCAAGGCCCAAATAAAAAGAAAAAAAAAAGAAGTGGGGGGGGGGGGGGGGGGAATTACTTTAATAATTTAGTGTTTCATATCCATAGAAATAATGGAATTAGATGTTTTAGATCATACATATCTTTCTTACTTTTTGTGAAAGCTTATATTTTCTGGGCACCATTCAATGCTCTCAAAGAAAAGTGAGGCAAATCTAGAAATTATTAATTGTGATGATACATGTTGATATCAAAGAATGTAATTTACCTGCCAAAATTTGTATCATAACTTTGGCAAATCCTTTTCCAAAGACCAAAGAAGCTTCAATATATATGTGCTTTAGCTTTCTATAAATAGGTTGGGTCTACATTAGGGGCAACCACAGATGTAGAAATAAAATTATAACCTACCAGTGTGTAATCACTGCCACCATGACAGTTGGGACGAATTGAGGATGCATGCCAATCATTAAGACTTGAGATTCCATAAGTAGTTATTCTGTAATGCTCATCAAATAGCTCCAAGTTTGGAGCAGGCATCACACCACTGGAATACTCTGATCCAGTCGTTTGTCTACTGTGATTTAGCAAAGAACGTGTATCTGGACTGTTGTGTACCTTCCAAGGAAATTCCAAAATTAGAATCTATAATAGATAAAATCATATAAGCAGCATTCACGAACTTCTTATACAGCATTGGTGTTGCAGCATATGAATATGAGGAAGCATTTTGAGGTGGAAAACTTGAGTTTATAGTCTCTGCCTTAAATAGGTTAATGGTAATGGGATTATGGGACTCACCATATTGCGGTGAGATGCCGGGCCTTAATCTCTGAAAAAGGTTCGTATCACAATCCGACTCACACCATCCATGTGAAGCAACATCGTGTAAGTTTAGCTATTTATCACTCATACATTCTTGTTTCTTATGCTTAATTGCTCAAGGAATTTAAAAATTCTAACTAGATGCTCATGCTGATAAATGAAAATGAACTTTGAATGAATTGGAGCTTTGTAAATAAAATTATTAGTATTTGTCAAAAAAATTTCTTTGTTTGACTTAGTAAATTGCTGACTTTGAATAGATACTGCAAACTATTACTGAAAGTAGCTAGTCCCATTCACCCAATGTCGTCTTGTCATATAGACTGAACAGATGAACATTATCAACTCAAAAATTCTGTATGCTTAAACCTCTGTGATTGGATAATTAGATTCAAGAGGAACTTGAATAGTTATCGCATATAGTTAGCAAAAAGCATGAAAAATCAATCATGTAATACATACATACATACATACATACATACATATATATATATATATATATATATATATATATATATATATAAGATCATAGCACGAAGTTGGACTAGCCATGAATTGTGTAACTAGTTTTATTTATATATTTGGTAACAAATCTTGATTTGAGGTTTTTTGGCTTTTTGCACTGAAAATTAGAGTCAACTGGACCAAATCCTTGGTTATCACACCCCTATACAAGCCTGATCACATACAAACAAGAATTATGTACTTGCAACAAGAAACGAGAAATAAAACTATCCATGCCCCAGAAGTTCTAACTTAGTAACACCAATTATATCCTTAACAAGACAAGTGGGCGATGGATACCTGTCCCCATATATTATGAGATGTCCACCCACCTTGATTAGATTGAGGAACCTCCTGAAAGTAGATTTAACTGCCTCCTAATGTTGAAAGCATAGATTTAATCAGTCTAAACTATGCCTATGAAAATACAGCCTTGTAATATTAGTTTCCATGCATAAAAAGCTTATCAATCAACACACCTTATCTTCAAAGATATCAACATGCTCCCAGTCCAGATTGGTCACTACAGCTATGTAAGGTGATAATCCCAAGAAACAGCCATCGTATTCATCAGCCTACCCTGAACATAAAGTGCATGAGCATAAAGTTGCAATACTCTAGAAACAGACAGAAAAAGTTACAATTATCAGATCTGTACTGTCCTTACAGAAATGTGGAGTGGGATCCAGTAATGATGATGAAATACCAATCCTTTTTCATTTAGTAAATTGCTTTATATTTTCACTGAGAGATTCCATTATTTGACAAATGAGAAATTTGAATTTTGCTATTTTCAGGCAGAAACTGTGAAACAAAATTCTTCATCAATTCATAGAAGTGGATAGGGTACCTCCAACACAAAATTTTGACCACCACCTGAAATAATATTTCCTTCTGGAAACTGCAAAAGGATAGCTTTGATTATTTCCAGCATCTAGTGATATCATGAAAAGTGTCTCAACTACAGAAAACAAGCCAATCGAGTAATGGAACCAATTGCAAATGCGAAGTTCAAAGAAAAGGAGAAAGCATTACGAGAACTCATTGGAGCATATGGCCAAATAATAAAAGATACCCACGTGTGTAAAATTCAGCTCTACTGCAGAGCTGCTCAAAGTAAAGTAGATACCTGTGGGACATGTGCTCCAATTACAGCTGTAATATCATCGCCCATTGCTTTCAAAACATAAGCCAGCATACTTGCTGTTGTACTCTTGCCTGCAAAAACAATAATGTGTATACTTCTTTCAAGGAAAATGAAGATTAATAAGTTTGGTAACTTACTAAATAGGATAGAAGATAAAATATGCTAGCTTGATTTCTTGTTAATAACGACTCACTATCAGAAGTGTACTCAAGCAAAATACAACATGTTAGTTGCTCGATTCAACTTATTTGCAGTATTGAAAGTTTGTTGTTGGAAATTTAAGCAAGCTAGTAGTAACACTTAATTGAGATAGAAAGATTCAATATAAATCTCTAATAAATTGATTGGTTAAACTTACATTGACAAACTCATTGGGTATGTGCGTAAGCTAACCACTTAAAAAATAAAATTAATCTTAAACTATAATGATAGTTCCAATGTTTACATAATTGCAATCTTGGTCTCCGATTACAATAGGAAAAAAAAAATCAATATTTAACCTAATCTTCATAACTTGGTTGATTCAGTACAAAAGAAAATCTATGGTTCTAAATCCACACATAATCAACCAAGCAATACTTCATATATTATGGTTTAATAGATCAGAGAACAACTACTCAAAGTCCTATATTAAATATACAAAGTGAGCTACAAGTTACAAAATCAATTTTAGAGTTTAGAGAAGTCTGTATGAATTACAATTTGTATGAACTACTGAACTACAGCCTATAATATTATTACCATGGCTACCACTAACAGCAATAAGCTTGTAGCACTCCGTTAGCCTTCCCAGCCAATAATCCCGTTTGTGTCTGTAAATAAGGGGTTAAGGGAAAATCAAGTAAACCAATGTTTTATATTTCACAAGTCAAACATTAAAAAATTCTATCACCTGCCTAGTGAAACAAACAGTTAGACTAGTTGAACTACAAAGTTAACCAATCTACTAATGGCTAACACAGGGAATTACTTTTTGTTCTTTTGGATTGGTAAGTTACACATAAACCTGGTGGGTCTTAAATCCACGACCTCACTGGTCCTCCTAGCACTTGCAAGGGGAGGAGGTGCTAGTTGAGCTAGAGCTCATTGGCAACATTGGAGAGTACTTTTATAGATTTTATGAGGAAACTTCAAAGAAACTTTGGCTTTCGAAAGCAGACCGTAGGATTCCAAATGTGAATACATTGAAAAAGCGCCAAAGTACTTACA
Organism: Notholithocarpus densiflorus; assembly: GCA_030021035.2. Classification (NCBI taxonomy): domain Eukaryota; kingdom Viridiplantae; phylum Streptophyta; class Magnoliopsida; order Fagales; family Fagaceae; genus Notholithocarpus; species Notholithocarpus densiflorus. Next base: position 895,303 of record JARYZH020000132.1, on the reverse strand, counting down.
AAAATAAAAAAGAATTGTAGCAAAAAAAATGCCAAATTTGACAGATTGATGTACTCACACAGGCACTCCAGCAGACTTTGCATGCAAAATCTCCACATTGTCTTGAGGAATGGCACTTGAAACAACAATCGCATTAGGTAATCTTGACCCATCACTCCCTTTCAAATTCAAAACCGAATGACCAATATGCAAACGTGCACCGGCCTCTTGTAGGCCGTCCATGTAGCTGCTCCATTCAACATCCGAGCCACTAACCTCAAAACCCTATAAACAATTCACACTATTAATATTCAAAACCTAAGAAAGATTCACTTGTAACACCTTGAAATTAACAACAAGCAACGCAATTAAACCCCATCAAACACGTTTCTACCAATGACAAGATTTTTGACAACGTAATGAATTAATTTGGTTTCTAAAAAAAAATTCATTTGAATTGTAAAACAAACAGAACAAAACAAAAACAAAATTCCATCTTTTTTATTTGGACATAAGATGGGATATAAAATTTTCAATCTTTAAGCTTTCATTATCCATTACCAAGGTCCAAGATGCAAAGAATATTACTCTACTACTTATCAAAAACTAAATAAAATTTTACTCTACTAAACTCAAAACGATTCTATGCCCTTAGTTAAGTTGAAACAAAATCATAATACAAATTTATATTTTTCTTCAATTTCCAAAATTTTCTAGTGATCCAAACAGAATGTAAACTGTAAAGTCCATTTGTTATCAACTTCAATATATAACTATTTTGGCATTGTCAAGTTGAGCTTCTGTCATCTTCTAGAAACAAACAAAACTGATTCTTTTCACTTCACTTCTCTTATCTTCTCTACTTTTCTTTGTTCTTTCATTTTAACTTTCCTTTATCTTTTTCTACTTTCTCGGAAACCAAACATGGCATTAGACTTAAAAAAAAAAAAAAAAAAAAAAAAAAAAAAAAAAAAAAAAAAAAAAAACAACACTTACTTGTTTGAGAGCAAGCATTGCCAGTGCAGACAATCCACAACCTCCAATACCTACAAAGTGAATCCAACCCTTTCGACCATTTTCCGATTGAAACGGTTCTTGATTTTGAGTTTCCTTGACCGTACATTTTATGCTACTGGTTTTACTCAAGGCAGGGACAGATGGTGGAGTGTGATTGGTTGTGGACCAGAGAGGAGTACTGCTGCGACGTATTGGAAAGTAGGGCTTTGGCTTCTCGAGAAAATCTGATGGAAAACGAAGGGAGTTGGACTGAGATAGTACCGGAAAATCCATGATTTTCCCGGGAAAGTGACAGTGTTGAAAACAGGGAGATCATATTTATTATTGGGCCTAAAGAGAAAGTGGTGGTTGTAATAGGCCCAATGAATTGGGCCGACTTCAGACTATGGTCCATTTCAGCCTCTCAGCCTAATTTGCCATGCCCAGTAATGCAGATGCTCTATAAATTATCCATTTGTTTTAACTTTTAATGATAGGTTTCAGTTGGCTTAATAAGATTTGAGATTTGATCTCTGTTTATGATAAAAACTAATTGGATTTTTTTTTTTTTTTTATGAGAAATACTGAAAACTTTATTGAATAGAAGAGGATAAGTTGGAATCAAGAAAGCGTGGGCTTTCCTCTATCCAAGTTACAAATTCACTAATTCCTTTAGCATGTCGTGCTAAAGTATGTGCTGCTTGGTTAGCAGTCTGTCTCACATGTTAGAACTGAGTTCGTCGAAAGGCTTGCAATCAGTGAAGAGTCCCTCCAATGACGTCCACAATTGAAACCTGGGGTGTAATGGTACCACATAGGGCATCAGAGACTACCTTCGAGTTTGTCTTAAATATCACCTCCCTGACCCCAACATCCCATGCAAAGGAGACTGCTTCATCCACGGCTTTTGCTTCTGCCTCCAATGGACCCAGCGGTAAAGGCAAATGTTTACTCAAAGCGACTATCACCGATCCCTCATGGTCACATATTATAACCCTGATGCCGATAGTGTGAAGGTTTGGAAATATTGCGGTGTCGACGTTAGCTTTGTACCATGGGTGAGATGGTGGAATCCAACGAGGATCTGCTTGTTCCTTGAAGAGAGGCTGAGCAAGGTGAGCTAGTTGGAAGTCATCGAGGATGGAGCGAGCTTTATGGATAATCTCATGGCAGGTTTGTTTGGTGGAGCCAAGCCTTGCCTTGTTACGGTTGTACCACATGCACCACGCCATTGTGATAATGAGCTCAATCAAATTGTTACCTATGCGTTGCACAAAGATTAGATACCAGAGAAGATCAACAAACTCCCTAAAGCTTACACCCGTAGCATTAAAAGATATTCCTGTGGCCACCTAAACTTCACGTGCTTTGGTGCAATCCCAAAACAAATGCCCACTTGTTTCCTCAGCCAGTTTGCATGCTTCACAGGTTGCATTGTCAATCACTCCGTGACGGCAAAGGTTTACCTTCGTTGGCAGGATGTTACGGCTTGCTTTCCATGCAAAAGTTTTCAGCTTGTTAAGGATACCAAGGCTCCAAATTGTTTGCCAAAACCGTCCCAACATATCATTGGTCGAGGCCCCCTCCGTGGTTGCATTTGGTGATAATGCGATGGCTACCTTGTAGGCGTTATTCACCGTGAAAATTCCTTTAGGCGTATAGGCCCAAACCATGCGGTCATGAGTGCGTCGATGGCTCCGTGGGACGCTTAGAATGGTCTGAGCTTTAGTAGGTAGGAAAATCTGCTTGATCAAAGCATCCTTCCATGCATTTGTTGCTTCATCAATAAGCTCAGAGACAGTGGAGTCAATGTGGAGCGTATTTGGCAGGGTGACAGCGCGAAAAGTAGATGGTTGTGGGATCCATCTGTCTCTCCACACTCGAATAGTAGTGCCATTGCCCACCTGCCAACAGTGGCCAGCATTGACTATGTATTGGGCTGCCATGATGCTTCGCCATGCATAGGAAGGTTGTCGGCCAAGCTCTGCATGGAGAAAATCACCGTTAGGAAAATAACGAGTTTTGAGAACATGGTATACCAGTAAGGTGTGTTTGTCTGCAAATGCCATCCTTGCTTTAACATGAGTGCCAAGTTGAAAGCTCTGAGGTCTTGAAAGCCAAGTCCCCTATCCTTTTTGGGTGCACACATTTTATCCCAGCTTAACCACACCATCCTATTTTTGCCGTTGGATTGTCCCCACCAAAAGGTACGAACCATGCTAGTTAGCTCATCACATAAGGTATCCGGTAGCTTGAAGACACTCATTGTATAAGTAGGGATGGCTTGAGCCACTACATTGATGAGGACTTCCTTACCTGCTTGTGAGATCATCTTTTCTTTCCACCCAGAGAGTTTATTGTCTAGCCTCTCTTTTAGTGCGCGAAAGGTGTTTTTCTTAGATCTACCAACTAGGGAAGGTAATCCTAAGTAAGTTTCATGCTGCCTGATGACCTCCGCTCCAAAACGGTGCTGTATGTACTCCTTAATTTCTTGTGGAGTGTTATGGTTGAAAAATAATGAGGTTTTCTCTCTATTGAGTTGTTGGCCAAATTCCTTTTCATAGGTCTCCAAAATCTGTTCCAGGTGGCTACAATCATCACTGGTGGCTTAACAAAAAATGATACTGTCATTTGCAAAGAAAAGATGTGATATCTGAGGGCCTTGTGGACAGGCAGCTACTCCATGCAATCCTCCACTTCTTGTGGTCTGATGGAGAAGAGCTACTAGTCCTTTTGCACAGAACAAGAAAAGAAAAGGAGATATGGGGTCCCCTTGCTACAAGCCCCTTGTAGGGGTGATATAGCCTCGGGGTGTACCATTAATTCAGACAGAATATGTAACAGAGGTAACACAAAGCATCATAATGTTCACCTATTTATCAGAGAAACCCATTTTCAACATAATATCTTTTAGACACCCCCATTCCACTCTATCAAAAGCCTTACTCATGTCGAGTTTCAAAGTCATCTCCCCTTGCCACCAATTTCGTTTGTTGTTTAAGTAGTGCATGGTCTCAAAAGTAACTAAAACATTATCAGTAATAAGGTGAGAAGATATGAAAGCACTTTGATTTTCATTGGTAATATCTGGAAGGAAACACTTCAGTCCATTTGCTAGGACTTTGGAGGCAAGTCTATAAATGATATTACTCAAGCTAATGGGTCTATATTGGGTTATCTTTGTAGGGTTCTTCACTTTTGGTATTAGCATAATATGGGGTTCATTAAAATTTGGGGGGGGGGGGGGGGGGAATAATTCCTAAGTTTAAAAAATCAAGTACAACATTGGTGACACACTCACCTAATAAGGACCAAAAGTGCTAATAGAAGAGTGGGGGCATGCCATCTGGGCCTGGTGATTTTTTCGGGTGCATTTGCTTTAGTGCTTTGTGGACTTCCTCAGCTTGAAAAGTTTGGTAGAGATACTCATTCATGGGACCAGTGACAAGGGGTTCTATTGCCTCAATTACTGCTGCTGTATCCATTGGGCCATTGGTCTGAAAAATACCAGTGAAGTAATTCAAGATATCCCTTTCCATGATTTGTTCATCTTCTTGCCAAAACCCATTCTCATCAGTGATTCCTCGGATTGAGTTTCCCTCCTTACGGTTAGAAGCTTTTTGGTGGAAAAATGACGTGTTCCGGTCACCATCAGTTATCCATAGGTGCCTGGATCTCTGGTGCCAAATCGTGTTTTTTGCATCAAGCCAACAGTTAAGGGATTTGTGGACCTCGTGAATTTTCGCATAATTTTGCGGGGGGTGCGGTTCCAAGGATTGCAGTGTGACCTCTAGCCGTTCAATCTGCCTCCTCACATGTCTAAATTCTGTTTTGTTCCATGTAGATAGGCGTGTTTTGCAGTTGGCCATGGCAATGAGTAACCATAGCTTTCAATACTGCTCCCACTACCTTGATTTTTCTCACTAGCCCAACTAGTTTCACTTGTGGGACCAATTTGATGGTGGGTCCGAGTCTGACTTGGCGATGAGTAATCAAAGCTTTCACTGCTGCTCACACTACTACCTTGTTTATTAATAGTGGAGAAGTAAGAATCTGAAGAAGAGCTAGGACCCTCTAATTCATCAAGCACCTGACGTGGCAAGATCTTGTTGTGTGGGCCCATATGGCTGATTTTGTGGGTCCCTTTTCTTTGATCTAGTCCTAGTAGAGTTGGTTTGATTACCATCTGAGGTGGCAATTTTCTCTCACTAGGACCAAGAGAAGAAGTGGATTCCACTAACTGAGGTGGCATGGATGGTCTAGATCTAACCCCCTTCCTAGTTGTCTTTATCTCAACCGTAGGATCTTTTTGTTTTTCACTCTCTTTGGAAGGCTGACTCATAGGAAACCTCAACCCGTGAACATAATCACCGCTCTGACTCGTTAAATCGTCATTCTGACTCACTGCTCGACTCAGTGACCCAATTCTACTCCTCACACTTGGCCAGCCACGTGCTCTTGAAAATGATTCACTGTCCCCAACACCACCGATCTGACTCGCTAGCTGACTCAGAGAATAAATGGGCTTGCGTGCTGGGCTCAAACGACTATCATGTTTCCTGCTGAGTTGACTCACCTGCTGACTCGGCAGATCATTTTGACCCAGACCCAAAGCTACAGGCTCACCAAGATAGCCCAGCTCGCTTTTTTTAACAAACCCATCTCTTGTTTGTGTCAAAGGAGTAACTGGCTTAGACATCACAGCCAAACTTGCACTAGTCATTTTAAAATCCACAATACCAGAACAAGGTTTTAAAGCTGAAATGTGGGATTCGACTTGTTTGAGTGTACTAGCAACATCCTTTGAAAAATCACTGGCCTGGTCCGGTTTTTTATTCCCAAGTCCTGGTTCAATAAGCCCAGTTGCCAAATAGCTCGAGGAACTAGCAATGCTTGGACTATGTTGGAGTTCATGCATTCTTTTCTGTATTGGGTTCTCTTTCACTTGTGGTATTTCTTTTGCTTGCACATTGACCACATTAGAAGGGCCTAACTGGTTGTGCAGTTGATGTTGACGAGTACTATTTAAGTTTGAACTTGTGGCTCTAGCGTTAGCTATGCTGTTTGTGTCCTCAACTGAGTTCTGCCTCTTCATACTGCTTTGCTCATAAATCCAACATTGTTGCCTTCTGCCCTCAGGTTTGTTTGAAGAAATGCTGGGTTTAGAGAGCATGGAAGTTGCTTTCTTTAGTGTTGGTTTCCTGGGTGGCAGCTCATCTTTCTGTGAAGTAATTGATTGGAATTTGGACCCTTTACTTGAGGCTTGAGTAATGATGGGAACAGATGTTGGAACAGGAGGGTTTAACTTTAGCATAGCCTTTGGTGTGTTAGAGACACCAGATTGTGCTGCTATAATCTGTGATACCAGCATGAGAAAATAAATTAGGCAATAATCCTTTGCCTATTAAGATAATAGGATCCAATATCATACTTTGTTTTCTTAAGTACAGTCTGCTCTAGAAACAAAACCAACAAGAACTTCATTCACAGTACTGAATGACAAAACGTACCTTTGAATGGGTCTCAAAAACTCTTTCTGTTGCATTGTCAAGCAAAGTTTTCAAAAAGAGTTGTGCTTTCTCATCCAACTGTTTAAGAAGAAGAAGATCATGTTAAGATTAAGTCATAACAAAAGAGCACTAAATGTTTTTTATGTTGCTATATACTATAAGACGTCCATTCCTTGGGAGTAAAAGTAGGGAAAAAAAAGACAGAAAATGCTAAAACTACTACCAATTTTCTTATAAAATAAAAAAATAAAAATAAAAACTTGCAAAATGAAGTGACAATGAATGTAATTTGTGTCAGCACAATAACATAATAAATATTTTTTTTGGTTAAATTTTTTTCTCATGTCTAAAAATTGACACATTGGTTTGTAGAGCTTATGTAGTAAATTTTGTAGTATTGAAAGCACCACTCAAAAAAAATATCAACAAGAAAGAAAAAACAACTATACTCAACAAATGATTTCTTCATTAAGGATAAGTCACAGACTGCAGAGAAGAAATCAAAAACAGTGAATGGCAAGAAGAGTTCCGAAGATATTACTCACCACCAAAAGATTCTTTATAACTTATTATGTTGTCTGATCTTTTATTTGATTTTTGAATGGTTTGTTATAGAAACAGAACCCCTCACCTGTTGTACTAATAATAAAAGACATGAGATGTAAAACTAAACGATTATATCGGTGAATACAACACCAGGTAGTTGTTTTTCTAGAATTTATCTTCTATCTCAGAAACTATATTCTTCGCACATTTTCGATTCTTCAAAGTATCTATAAAGACTATAATCAAATCATGCAATGAACAAAGAGGTACAATTCAAGATTCTTCAAAAGGATAGAGTATATTACCACCACAATGCCTGGGGCGAAAAATTAAAATTAAGAAACAAATAAAAGAAAAGGTTTATTAATTGCTTCTTGTTTATTTTTCCCATAGCCAAAATAATGAGTGTGGTACTGAAGTAATACAATTGAAAGTCAAGACTTCATGACATGGTAAGTCAAAGGAAAACAGATTGTTTCGAGATAAGAGAGCTTACATTTTCTGAACTTTTGCTTTGCAGGCCTTGACCAATATTTTGAAGGAGCCCATATAATTGTCTTAAGGCAAGGAGATCAGATTCTACTTTCTCAAGTTCCATCTTTTCTCATTGGAAAATCTGTAAAAGTTATTGAAATCAAGTTTAGCCACAACCATAAAACTTCATTAAAGGAAGGAGGCACAGGTGTTTCCTAGTTTAGGAGTTGGAAGTTGGAACCATATATAATTGATTGTTTGGTAAAACAATCCAATTCCAACCTCTATAGAGGAGAGGCAAAAAGAATCAAAATAAAGTAAATTGAATATCACATGAAACAGTGGAAGTGTGTCATCTATATGGGACATAATTTCATCCCAAAGGTCCCAAACATGACCACTACACCAAAATCATCATTCTGCAGGTAATGTTAGCATACAAAAAAAGGACCATTTAAGAAAACAAGTTTTTGGTACAACATACACACGCATGAACCATGCCCCTGGTTGTATTTACAGATACAATGGAAATTAACCAAGATAATATAATTATAATAAACAAAAACAAAAAACAAATCACACATAAAAATCTAGAACACACTTATTCAAAAAACAGCAAAAAAAAAAAAAAAAAAAAAACAGAACTTGAACAAAACACATATAAAATCTAGAAAAATGGAGTTAATTCAGACTCAAAAAATTAAAATTCTCACATACATTGATACACCCAATTTTAACAATCCAAATCATCAACCCAGACGTTTAATACAAACCAACCCAAAAAAGACAGAAACCTAAATATCAAATCATTCACAATACATTAATTCAATTATGAAGAAGAATGAGTCAGTTTAATCAGAGTAAGAACTCACAAGCAACTGCTCTACATATGGAAGCTATGAAAGCAAATGGTTAATGATGAATCAGAAAAACAAAAAAGTGCCATCTTCTCCATTTCCTGCCCTGTTTTGGTCTGGTTTTGGGTAACACAAACAGAGAAGGGCTTTTGGAAACACTAACACTTGTTTTGTGAGGAAATTTTTGGCGGTTGGGAACGTTGAGAATAGGTGTCTGTTGATGAATGAGAGTGACTACACGTGTCCTATGAGTAATGATTGTGTTTGTTTGTTTGTAAATGGTTTGAATTTAAGGATAGATTTCAATTATCCAAAAAAAAAAGTATAGATTTTTCAACGTGGGCCGTTATTAAGTAAGCCCAACAGGTCTGGAATTGTCCATATTGGAATAAATAAACAGTGGTTTCCATGTTTTTATTCTTCTACAATTGCTAACCCACACTCACAAAAGTCTCACTACTTTCTTGTCTCTTTAATTTGAATGCTTGAATTGTAAAGATAATAGATTTATGCTGTTTTTTTTCAATATATTTATAGCATACCAATGCCTTATTTTAATGCTTTGCAGACAGCCTATGTATTGCTTGATATATTAATTGATTCAGACCCTGATGATGGCTTCCAATATATTTAGAAGAATTCAAAACTACCCTTTGTTGCTGTACCAGACTGCATTGTTTAGAAGAAAGAATGGTGCTTTACTATATTGCACTATGAAAACCACAGAAGCCCAAACAGCCGCTCAAGAAAAACAAAAGCCTCGAATCAAAGTTTTACCTCGTACCCAGATTGATAAAATATTAAAAGACTATGAAGCAATCATCGGTATAGAAACTCATGTCCAGCTCAACACTCACCAAAGCCTTTTGTGGTTGTCCATACAATTATGGGTCTCCACCAAATACTAGTGTTTGCCCCATTTGCATGGGTTTGCCTGGTGCTTTGCCAGTTTTGAACTCAAAGGTCATTGAATTAGCGGTGAAACTGGGTCTTGCACTGAATTGCAAGTTTTCTCTAAACTCAAAGTTTGATAGGAAACAGTACTTTTACCCGGACCTTCCAAAAGGGTACCAACTATCTCAATTTGATGTTCCAATTGCAAGTGGTGGTTACATTGATTTGGATATTCCTGTGGAGTTCGGTGGTGGGCATAGGAGGTTTGGCATTACAAGGGTTCACATGGAGGAAGATGCAGGCAAGCTGCTTCGTTCAGAATATGGAAGTTATTCACAGGTAATTACTTCTTTCCCTTTGCCTACGTACCGTACCAATTTTTACTATATTTTATATTTTAACCATGAGAAATTATCGATTCTCTAAAAAAGTACTAAAAATAATAGATTTAATTATTTCTAAAGTATTAAAAAAATAATAAATTTAATTATTTTCTCATTATTCTAACACTCTTTTTGCGTGCCCCTTTAATAGGTGGGGCTCAATACATAGATTTTTAATTTTTTAAATAGGACGTAAACTAGAAACACATATAAAACTCCCTATGTTATGATAAATTATTGGTTCTCCCAAATATTTAAGCAATTAGAAAATAATGAATTTAATCACTTTATTATTATTATTATTATTATTATTATTATTATAACAAACTATATTCTCCTTTTATTTTCAAGAATATTTATTGTTGACTGTTTTCATGTTTAATCAGGTTCCAAGTGTTAGTCATGTGATTTGTGGGTTAAGTAACTTAAGTTGATTCTATAAGCATGCTAATTTTGCAATTTATTGCCTTATTATCTAGCAGTATGAATGAGTTGGTATGCATTGCAAAAAAAAAATTTGTTTGTGACACGTATCTTATATATAGATTTAGAAGAGCTGCAATTGGTTATTATTATTATTCTTATTTTGATGATTCAATAATTGGGAGAGGGGAGATTTGAACCCTCGATGTCTCCTTTGGAAACACCAGGAAGTGCCAACCAGTTGAGCTACAAGGCTCTTGGCGAAATTGCTGATTACTATGTATGTTATAGACTTGTTGATATGGTTGATTTTGTTGCAGGTTGATTTAAATAGAGCAGAGAGATTGTTTCAGAACCTGATATGAGAACTGGTGTTGAAGCTGCAGAATATGCAGCAGAAATACAGAGGTTAGCTCATTATTTGGGAGTGAGTAATGGCAATATGCAAGAAGGTTCACTTCGTTGTGATGTGAATGTCTCAGTTCGACCAATTGGGCAATCACAGCTTGGGACAAAGGTAGTTTAATTCTTGCTTCTTACTGTTATAGGAGGAAAAAAGTCTTATTTGAGCTAGAGCTCAATGCATTTGATGTGCATAGTAATTGGCAGTGCGCTGGTGCCTTAACTAAGCCCCTCTTGTATTGTCAGGTTGAGATAAAAAAATCTGAACTCTTTTTCGTCAGTTAGCAGGGCTATTGATTTTGAAATTTCAAGGCAGGTGCTTCTTCATAGCCCAAGGCCAGAGTGATCAAATTACACAGGAAACTCGTCTCTGGGAAGAAGGCGCTCAGGTTGTTGCTACATCTTGCTTTTATTCTAGTGATGTAGTGGAAACAAGTACTAGATTTATGGTTCACTTGGTCATTTTGTGTCTACTTTATGCTCCATTAACCTGTGTTATACTTTTTAGAAAACAGTTACAATGAGGAAAAAGGAAGGGCTTTCTGATTATCTATATTTCCCAGAACTTCCAGAAGTGAAGCGTAGAAGGTATGAGAAGATGGGCCTAAGCATGCGGATGTTCTTTTCCTAACAAATGACATTAATGTGAGTCCTCTTCATTACTTTGAATGTTTTTACTATCTGGGGACTGTTCAATTGGCATTTACAAGCTTTTGCTTTACACATTCAGGATTTTGAAGGTAAAGGCCAACCAAATAAAATAGAAAAAAACCTCTATGATTAAAAACAGTCTCTTATTACTTATCAAAAAAGAAAGAAGAAGAAAAGGAGAAGAGTAGGAAAAACCCAATTCATATTCATTACATAAAATTAAAGGAATGGCTAATAAAAATAAGAAAAGCTAAAATTTTGGTTAGTCTAGAGAGATATTGGCACTGGCAGTGAGAAACAATATTATTTTGATTTTATTTTATTTATTTTTAATTGTTGCATAATTTGTAATTTTTAGCTTCCAAGGAGTAGGTTTAGGAATTAGTCAGATGTAATGCTTTCTATTCAATGGGGAACATAAATAAGTTTTCTATATTTCCGAAGCTTTGAAGTTTGTATGAGATTTTTTGCGATACAACCTTCTCTGAGGTATGATGCCAAGGTGTAATGCCTAGAAGTTTATTCTTTTTTCCTTTTTGTTCATAGATTCTCAGCAACTTAAAATCTTGCGAATACAGTCTTTTTTCACCTATTAAATCTTAAAATCTAAACTTCAAAACACGGAACTACCCATCCATCAAATAACCCCAAATACCCCATAAAAAGATAAAACCTAGTTCACAGGTTATGTTCACAGTCCAGGAACAGCAACCCAGACCTTGGTTTTTTCCTTTTGTTTCATTCCCAAATCCTATTATTCATTTTCAGCAGAAACCCTGTAGTTCTTAATATTTTCCACCTTTTTTCCAAAAACCAAGCTGTCCAAGAACTGCCACACCTGACCCAGGAATTTAAAATCTTATTTGGCTTGTTCCCTTTGTCCTAAATCATATATGATTCAGTAATTCTCAATGTAGAATTGTGCCTAAGGTCCTTAATCTACATGCATTTATTCAAAATGAGATGTAAGTAAAAAAGTGTAGAGAGAGAGAGAGTTAGCTCTTAATCCCGTAATAGAACTCCAAAATTTGTTTATTCATGTATTTCAGTCATATATCACAAGCTTCAAGCATATTCCATGTGCCTCTTGAATGTCTCAGGATTTGAAAGGTGGCCAAGGTCATTTAAGCCTCTAATGCTGTACCTTGAGGCATTTGCCTTAGTCTGTCTTAGAGGCAAGCCTGAAAGATATTTCTTGCATGCCTTTATGACCATGTATCTGTTGCTTTAAAGTATTTGTTTTGGACATATGTCATGCTAGAATGATTTGAGATATGGCTCTTTTGCTGAATGAATGTCTCAGGTTGCAAAATTTTTTGATGCAACTAGTGCAAAGGGATCTGATGTGAAGCTGGCTGCCAATTGGATAAAGAGTGATATTGCTGCCTACATGAAAAATGAAAAGTTGACCATAAATGAGATTAAGTTAATCCCCCAGGAGCTAGCTAAGTTGATTGCTTCAATAAAAGGTGGTATCATTAGTGGAAAGATAGGGAAAGAGGTAAGAGTTTGTCGCTGTACTAGTGATTACTACATACTACATTTCAAATTTCATTTGAACTCTGATGTCCTAGTTGATCATCATATGCGCATCTGTCATTGGATCACGCTTGTAAATGTTTGTCCTAGTTTTTTTGTTTTTTGTTTTTTGGGTCTTGTCAATTCACTTTATTTGTAAATATCTCATCAGTATAAAAGATTTTCTTCTTTTTTCTTCTTCTACTCCCCCTTCCTCCCTTTTATAATGTTATTGGATCATAAGAGCCTCTCTAATCTAACATATAAGTAGGTAAAATATCAAATAACACTAGCCTAGATTAGGCTTGTAATAGCACGTGGCTTGAGGGAATTGTAAGGATCACAAAGGAGCAAGATTTTAAGATTTTTTTTATTGGTAAGCTATACAAGCATTGAACCATGACCTCATCCTCCTACTTTTTTCTTACAAGGGGAGGAGGTGTCATTTGAGCTAGAGTTCCTTGTTGGCAATGTTTTAAGATATGGTAGCTGCAAAATATGGGGGATAAGTTTTAAAACTATAATATCATTGGGACCTTATGATAGTTTAGCAATGAGACAGCTCAATTGGTGTCTGGGGGACTGAGGTTTCTGCAGGTACAGATTTTGTGGTTGTGCTTTGTGGGGGCATGGGGCTGTGTTAGCCTGTCTAAGTGAATGAAAAAGGAAGCAAGACCTTATTATAGTTTTGCTATAATCCTATCCTAGTCTTGTTTGGACACGTTTTACCATTCTGTTTTCTTTATGAATAAGTATTAGTACTTATCAAAAAAAAATATATTCTTACCATATAATTTATAATTTGCAGATATTGTTTGAACTACTAGCCTAAGGTGGAACCATTAAGGGACTAATAAAAGAAAAGGAATTGGTTCAGGTAAGTTACTTATAGTAACTTGTACAGATATTTCTGCTGTTTTACTTCAAAAAAAAAGTATAGATACAATCCTTCTCAAATGATAAAAAGAAAACTTTTATTTCTCATACCCTTGCCATGAAATGCTCACACAAGATGTCTAAATTTGAAATACCTAGGATTGGCTGCTCAATTTCAAGGGTTACATGGTCTTGGACTACTGTAAGAGTGAGTATGCAGGAAGCAAGAACAACTAGTTTTAGTGGATGTCCTTGTATCTGAGGACTTTAATGAAACAAAACCTTTTGAAGTAGGATTTGTCTATGGTATTGCTCATATTATGATGCAAGGAGCACCAAAATCTTTAAGATTTTATTTTTTTGAATTTGAAATTATTTTTGTTTTTGAATTTGGTTTTACTGTTGAGAGTTTAATAAGCATTTCAATGTCTTGGAGATATGGTATGAGCAAGAGAAGCTGAATGGTTTTTAAGCTTGTGTATAATTGAACTTTGAGTATGCTAGTTGACCTGATTTCAGCCTATTCAGGTTATGTTAATGTGATATGAGCTAAAACTTGAACTTCTTTACGGGTCTAACTGAGGTTGGTTAGTGGCCTTATTTGATCATCACTTTTATGTTAATTCAATATTAATTCTAGTAAACTCCCCTCCGTCCTCCCCCAAAAAAAAGCACCAAAAAAGAAAAAGAAACTTGCTTTTGAAGCTATTGTGTCCTATAGTATTGTTGATTGACTGTATGAATTTTCATCATTTCTTACTGACTCCTGGGCAAAAGATCTTGAGGAGTTGTTATTGCAACTTCATTGGATCATCAACTGATGTTAAAGCGTACAGCTGTCAAGTTTTGTCTTGTTAGGCAATCAACCTGATATATGAAAGTGAGTCGCATGTTGGTGAAAAAGCCCGAGCAAGTGTTTCCCTAATTTGGGACTAGTTTCATTAAGTGATGTTCTATGAGAGAGATGGTTTACACTGCCAATCAAATGGTTGCAATTATTTGAATGATAATGACGATATAGTAACATGGTGTAGTAGACATTGTGCAAAGAATCCTCTCATTGTTTTGAAAATAACAGATAGCAGATCCAGTGGAGATTGAGAAAATGGTAGATAAAGTGCTTTGAGAGAACCCAAAGCAGCTGGAGCAATATCGTGGGGGCAAAACTAAGTTACAAGGTTATTTTGCTGGTCAGGTAAAAAATTTGCTGGTCTTAATATGAAACTTGTTATCTATTTTTATCCTGGTTAATTTGTTAATATTTTTCCTATATACCAAGATTATTCTGCATTTTTGGGGATGTGCAGGTAATGAAATTGTCAAAAGGTAAAGCAAATCCTGGGCTTCTAAACAAGATACCTTTGGAGAAATTAAATGCCAAAAGCTGATGCTTTTGTTGGTGGGTATCTGTCTCCATATATATCCTATCACAAGAAAATGAAAAATGCATGCAACTTTGTTACTCATGGCATAACTCTTGCCAGCTTCCATCATTGAAAGTTGTCTCGCCTTGGGTTGGTCTAGCCTACATAGTGCACTTACTTGAGGCAAATTGGTGTTGTCCCAGTGATGTGATTTTGCTGACGATGGCACCCCAATGAACTTTACTGATGAATTTTATATCCTCTTTACTGATGGTAGAAGCATATTTTAACTCTAACCAGCTTGTTCGAGCTTTACTTCTGAACTCATAATACTTCCCAGCAACTTGCAGTTTTTACCTGTTCTGCAAGAAACATGGAGCGGAATTGCATGGAAGAGACTGGGGGCATGCTTCTCACTTATACATTATTTTGTCACTTGATTGGCTTTCCATAGTAGGATAGATTCATAGTGAATTGTAAGCGCATTTTGTGTTAGTATTTATATGTATCTTGTAGTAAGTCAAGCACACTGTTTTTAAACCAAAAACATTTCTTTCTCTTGATGATTATAATTTAGTGGAAAGGGTTACCATGTTATTGTTACTCTGTCCATTTGCAATCTTTCAACATATTTTCTTGATTGTTTCAGTTTTCATTTTGAATTATAATTGGCTGGCTGTGGCCAAGTAAATACTAATTGAGGTTTATTGATAATCTTGCCAGTTGCCAGGTTATGGTTCCGCTTGTTGTTCACTGAGTTTTTTTCTTAGCTTGTCTGTCCAATTCATTTCTGGATTATCAATTGCTTAACAAGTTAATTCAGGAGAAAAAGTGATCTATAGTAATATAATAATAGTATTAATGAAAGAAGAGAAGAAGCTCTTTTGGTTTATCTAAAACTTCATGTTAGATATTGGTAGTCCTAAATAATGATTTCCTCATAATGCAATGGAGACTAATTATGATAACAGTATGGAGCAATCTAATTCTAATTCAATTGCAAGGATAAGAAATTCTAATTCAAAAAATTTAATTAAAAAAAGTTCCTACTAGTACAGTGTCAACGGGTTCCTAAATTACCCGGCATTTTACTGGTACTAAAGCCAATGATATAAATCTTGAATTAATTATAAATTTTTTTCACTGTACTTTGTTGCTGAGTAACTATTATAGTGTGTCCTTATATTCTTTGGGAGCTGAGGCTGGTGCTCTATGTGGGAGGACAATGTTCCTGCAAAATTCAAAAGTCGAGGACAGGAAGTAAGGATAGTACTACCCTAATAATACAACTATGCTGTATAAATGGTTAGAGGATGGATATTTCTATTTGGGCCATTGTTAAATAGGCCCAAAAATCCTGGAATTGTCCAAGTTGGAATAAGTAATGCTGTAATGGGTTTCAAAACTTAAAAATAAATAGGGTAAAATATTATTTTAGTCCCTCAATTTTACCAAAAGTTTGTTTTTTATCCCTAAATTTTAAGAAGTTCATTTTTAGTCCTTAAACTATTGAAAAGTTCATCTTTTGTCCTTAAACAATTGAAAGTGTTTTATTTATGTCCTTAAACTTTACTAAAAGTTTATTTTTCATCCCTAAACTATTGAAAAAAATTTCTTTTTTCATCCCCATTTTTGTTTCTAGAAAAACTCTTTACAAAGTTTAGGAATGAAAAAAAAATTATTTAAAATTTAGAGACCAAAATAGTATTTTACCCAAATAAATAAGACAATGTTTCTAAGATATCATGATTCAAATCTTCCTATCTTCAACTATTGAATTATAAAAAAATATTAATAATAATTATTTGTTGTCCTTACAAATTTGGGGGGTGATTTCATTTTGGTACTCACAAATTCAATTGCGTCAATTTTCATCTTGATTTTTTTTCTACATTGTCAATGTTGTCTTTATAAATTAGGCGTAAATACACTTTTAGTCTTTACATTTTGACTTTTTTCTACTTTAGTCCCTACATTTTAATTTTATCACTTTTAGTCCCTAAATCAATTAACGCGTTTCATTTTTGTCATTTCCGTTAACCAACCAACGGAAATTGCTTAGGTGGCAAACTGATGCTGACGTGGCCAATTAAAAAATAAAAAAAAAAATTATTAGCATTAAAAAAATGTCATGTCAGCTTCTAAATATAAAAAAATTTATTAATCAATTTTAACGAAATTAAAAATGAAAAAACAAAATTAAAAATAATAAAATACATCAATTCAGATCTAATTCATTTTGAACAAGAACACAATCACATATTTAAGCATCAACACAAGAACATAAAACACAAACCCAGAACCAAACACAAAAAACACAAACTCAAATTTAAACATTAACACATGATCACAAATACAAAGAACACAATAATATACATAAATCTCCCAGCCAACCCATAGCAAATAAACCCAAATACTCCAATAGAACCCAAATCTCAAAACTCCAAAAAACTCAATAAAACACAATAACAAACACAAATCGGGAAGATATTTGGGCACTTTCATCACCGAACTATTGTGGGCAGTTTTGCTTTGACCGGTGTTGATCAAGAGCACCTAAAGTCGGTTTTCCAGCATATACTGTGGCCGTTTTTGTCAAAATTTTTGTCGGTGCTCCGATCTTTGATAGGAAAAAGAGAAAACCAGTTGCAAAAATTGAAACAAACAAAGATCTTAGCATTATGAACCAAATCGAAGCCAACACAAACCAAATCTAGGTTCAAAATCATTAGATCTGAGTTCGAATTGAAGCCAACTTGAAGCAGATCTGGGCAAATCTAGGTTCGAAGGCTTTAGATCTGGGTTCAACTTGTAACCCGAAACCCTCTCCCTTTTCTTTGTTTCTTTCCTCTGATAGTATCTCTTTGTCTCACATACACACATACATTCTATGATTCTCTGCTTCACACACACATACTTACATGTTTTACAAAGCCTCACAACACTGAGCACACAAACACATAAATCAAGCTCTTACCCTCAGTTATGCACACACTTGTTCACACGCCACCACGTGTAGGTCCACGTGCCACCATTGTCTCAGTTCTTGGCAGATCCGTGAGACCTTTCACCTTTACATCCACCTTTTGTGGTTCATGCGCCGTTCAAGGCGCTTTTAGCTTGTTGATCGGAGAGTGGTTTCTGTGGTTTGAGAGTAGAGAGACTCGGTGAGACATGGCTCGGGTTTAGAAGAGAGCTGGGCTTTGGTCACAGTTTCAGAGTGTGATAACAGGTAGAGAGATCGAGAAGCTACTTTCGTGGTGAATTAGATCTGGGTTCAATCAATAAGGTGGTGGGTTTTCTATTGAGTTTTTTGGAGTTTTTAGATTTGGGTTCTATTGGAGTATTTGGGTTTATTTGCTATGGGTTGGCTGGGAGATTTATGTATGTTATTGTGTTATTTGTGTTTGTGATCATGTGTTAACGTTTAAATTTGAGTTTGTGTTTGGTTCTGGGTTTGTGTTTTATGTTTTTGTGGTGATGTTTAAATATGTGATTGTGTTCTTGTGTGTTCTTGTTCAAAATGAATTAGATCTGAATTGATGTATTTTATTGTTTTTAATTTTGTTTTTTAATTTTTAATTTCATTGAAATTGATTAATAAAATTTTTTATATTTAAAAGCTGACATGGCATTTTTTTAATGCTAATTAAAAAATTTTATTATTTTTTAATTGGCCACGTCAGCATCAGTTTGTCACCTAAGCAATTTCCATTGGTGGGCTAACGGAAAGAACCAAAATGGAACGTGTTAATTGATTTAGGGACTAAAAGTAGTAAAATTAAAATGTAGAGACTAAAATAGAAAAAAGCTAAAATGTAGGGACTAAAAGTGCATTTACGCCTATAAATTATTGTCATTTCATTATCGAAAAATGCTAATATGTCTAACGGATTGTTTACATTTTACAAGTTATGCGCATGCTAAAACTCAGCCTTCAAGAAGATTAAGGGTACAATTAATTTGTAATATGGATTAAAAACAATCTATAAGGGGAGATTTGAACAAGAACAAAAGTTTATGTAAAAAGCCACGTAAAAGGGCTATCTTTCTATATTTCTTAATAAAGATTACAAGTCTTTCTCTAGAACAAACTGTAAATTATGCCTATCCAGATAATCTCTATTTCTTTCTCTCTTTTTCTCTCTCCAAAATCTATCCTCCTCACTTTCTGCCCTCCTCCTCCCTTATATTTGTTCTGCCTCCTTCTCCGGTATGTGTTGTCCCTATATAGCTGGACTACTTTATGTCCCATCAGGCTCTCATTTCATTATTTTCATGACGCAGGAGACTCTTTTGGGGCTTTTTGCATTGTTCAGGCCTGTCATTCAGCAATAAATGCTACTGTATCAGGCAGGTAAGCTTCATTAATGTAAAGGTGACTGTAGAACCACCAGGAAGTTTCAGAAAGCTTCCTCGGACAATTTTACATGTTCCAGAATTTCTTATTTACTCCTCAGACGATGTTTCATCTTGTCCTGCTCAGTAGAAACTTACCCTCAGATGTGATCTCAGATGAGACTATGGGTGACATGTCAGTTGAACTGAGAACTAAGCTGTGACTTCAACTTTATCATTGGGGCTTGCTCTTTGGGCTTGTGTTGGGCTTTGTTTTCATATAAAGCCCACGTTGACCAGGGCTATTCGGGCCTTAAATGAAACCGTCCCCCTACAAGTTACATTATTATAATAAAAAATAACTAGTATAAGATGGTCATTTCAGCTACATAGGGAATTTATGTCATATAATATGTTGCCATTTCTATTCTTTTCTTTTCCTTTTTCCTCTCTTTTCTTTACTTTACAATCTAAGGGTTTTTTTTTTTTTTTTTTTGGGTAGCCAAGAAGAAAATAAAAACAAAAGCTTCATCAAATAACAATCATTCACTTCATTCTATAATGATAATAATAATAATAACAATCATTCACTTTATGGTTTTTGTAAGCGCTCTAAAAATAAAGACCCAAGTCTACTTAGAACAACATTGCCTAGTTCCTCAAATTCGAGCCCAACAATAGAATTTCTCTAGAGAGTGGGCAAACAATTCAAGTGCAACTCTAATCTGAATTCAAATCAAAGACTGAAGAGTCTGGAATGACAGAAAGGATTAATACAAGTATATGATAAGAAAAATAACTCTCCTTGAGCAGATCTAAGGATTAGTCTCTTGTAAATAAGGTCTGAGTTTTACACCCAATAATGCACTGTATACTTTCTCTTTTTTCTAGTTTCTCCACAAGAAAAAGGTCCCCCCCCCCCTTTCTAGGAGACTCCTCTCCTTTTATACCCCTCTTCTTCATATCCTAGTCCTCCATCTATATGCCTCCAAGCGTTTCTAAGGACACTTGTCCCATCAACACTCTGATGAAGGTGGTGGAAAGGGTTACTAGTTGTGAAGATTTTGTTCAGGAGTCATTTCCTCATTAAATGCAGCTGTTAAGGTTGTTCCAGAACATTTAATGCGAAGGGGGAAGGTAAACTTCTCCAGGAAGCTTCCTCCCACTGTCACTGCCCCCCTCATGGTCCTTTCTCTTCCGCACGGGTTTACATGAAGCGCTACTCCGTATCCCCTCCCATGCTTGGGTCAGTGAAGTCCTCGAGACTGATACACTTCTACAAGCGTGTTTGTGCGAAACATTTCATGTTTTAGTCCTCTTCGGTCCCCAAACTCCACACAGTTTTATTTGACACTTTCTTTGAAACTTATATATTTTACTACATCCCTAAACTATATTATAAGATTTAAAATATAGTTTCCCAAAAATCCTTTCATGAACGCTACATAAATTACTTATCACCAAAAGTAAACGCTTTTTTGAATTCTATAAATAAGTTAAAGAGTCTTGTAACTCAACTGGCTGACACCTCATGATAGTTTTAATGGAAACATCCTAGATTCAAATTCCTTCATCACCAACTATTGAATTATAAAAAATAAAATAAAAATAATCATTTGTTGTCCTTACAAATATGGAAAGTGATTTCATTTTGGTACTCACGAATTCAATTGCATCAATTTCATCATGATTTTTTTTTACACTGACAAAGTTGTCTTTTTAGTTTACTGTCGTTTCATAACTTTCATTGACCAAAAATGCTAATATCTCTTCTTCTTCTTCTTCTTCTTCTTCTTTTTTTTTTTTTTTTTTTTTTTTTTTTTTTTTTTTTGGTGAGAAGATGCTAATATCTCTAATTGATTAAATCACATTATTAGAATAAAAAATAACTAGTATAAAATGGTTATTTCAGTTACATATGGGCACGAAATTGACATGTCATATAATATGTTGCCTTTTCTCTTTGTTTTTTTATTTGTTTCCCCACTCTTTTCTTTTACTTTACAATCTAATTTCTTGGTAGCCAAACAGAAAAAAATAATAATAATAAAAATTTAGTCAATCAAATAACAACCATTCACTTTATGATTTTCTTTGTTACTTTCTTTGAAACCATGTATATTAATTTATTATGTCAAATGCCTTGTAACTGAATTAGCACCTTTCCATGCACAAAGTGCTCGGGAGTCAATAGGGAAAAATGGTTCAAGTTACGAGGTTAACAGCATGTTGTAATTATTTCTCAAAAAAAAAAAGTATATTAATTTATTACACCCTTAAATTATAATTGGGAAATGCTAACGAATACCCTTAGGGCATTGGTTAATAATCCATTTAAAGAAAACTTTTATGGGAAAATGAAATAAAGCAATTAATATTTTGACAGTTTTTTTCATCTCCCATAAAAGTGGTGTCAAAACTTTCTTAAAATGGATTGTTAACGAATGCCCTAAGGACATTCGTTAGCATGACCTATTGTTAAGTACCACTTATTTAATTTCAAACACACACATTCTATCCTATTTAAAGCCCAAGAATACTTATGCTTAGCAATATTTGAAAAGCCCATGATTCAAATCCATGACAAAACAATTTTATGGAATTCAAATCCATGATCAAAGCCCATGATTTAAACCCATGGCAATTTATTCAAAGCCCAATTTCTCATTGGCAACATCAAAACCCAATTCTTATTGGCAATATCAAAGCCCAATTCTCATTGGCAACATCAAAGTCCAATTCTCATTGGCAATATCGAAGCCCAGTTCTCGCTGGAAATATTTAAAACCCAATTCTCATTGGCAACATCAAAGCCCAATTCTTATTGGCAATATTTAAAGCCCAATCCTCATTGGCAACATCAAAACCCAATTCTCATTGGCAATATCAAAGCCCAATTTTTATTGGCACTATTTTATCAAAAAAGAGCCCAAAATTATCAATACTTGGCAAAGAAAAAATATCATGGTAAAATATCACCATGGCAATTGTCTTATAAACCAAAAAAAAAAAAAACTCATTGGGAGTTATCTTGAAAATTATGTTCTTATATTATAAACCCATGAAATACATGGACATCATTTGCATTGTGACATCCATAATATACGCCTTCGACACTCGTGGTAAACATTCAAACCCACAAGCTCATCATTTAAGTTATGATGCGATTATTAGAAACCATGAACATTATTGCAAACATGGAATTCATCAAAGTAATATTATTTACAAAAGTATTTTGAAACTTGTCCTATTGTTTCAAATATTACAACTAATTGCTCAAAGGCCCATTGCAAGTATCTATGAAAAACACAAAAAAAAGAAGTATATTTACTAATAAAAGTCCATGAGGAATGAAAGCCCATGGCAACATGTGCACACAACCCAGCCCATGTGAGCAAGCCAAAGCAAAAAACACCAGTAGGAGGCAAAGGAGAACAGCCCTTGTTCATTCCTAACCAAAAAAAGAGTAACTAGGGACTCATACAAGGGAACCAAGCCTTTGAGAATGGACTAAGGGCTGGTCCATCAGTTTTCTGCCACTCTCTGCCTGATGTGAACAGTGCCCAAGGCTTGTCATATCAACTGAAGTCAAAAAGATGAAGGGGCTCCATCATCTTCCTCAAAGCTGCACCTCCAGCAGAAGGGAAGCTGAAACAAAATTATCCAAACTTCAACAAAATGATGCTATAAATGTTAAAAATGCTCTAAACATAATTCATGTACCAAGCCCATGAATCCTAAAGGGGAAAAATTGGGAACATGTGGTTTGGAAGGCATAAAAGGATCTCCAGCGGAACCCCTAGAAGTAGACTAGAACTTGACACCTGGCTTGGGGTGTTAAATTTTACTTCTCAAGGGTCCGAATCTCAGTTGCAGCATTAGGATTCGCTCTTGATACACACCCCAATCACAATAATTAAGCTCAGCCCCAAATCCTAGCATTTAAAGCAAAACGCTCTAAAATCCCATCATTACCTAAAAAGGCAAGGCAGCCCCTGAAATGGATTTTCCTACTTCTGAGCAAAAATCACTGGGAAGCTTGATTCTGATTCATCACCCCTGAGTGGTCATACGTTTTTTGGATTTTTGTCAATAAATGCTTCTCTAAAAAAACTCCATTATAAAAAGCACAAGCATGCTAACCAAAAACCAACCTGGCTACCCTTCTCAGAGACTTTGAAATTCATTGGTCATTCTTTTTGCTGGTGGTTCAGTTCTCTTTTAGCTCACCACCCATCATCTTAAAGCCCAGACTCATCTAATCTCAGACCTTCTTCTCCTCCCTTTACACTATCACGGCTCATAAGTGTCCTCCAGCTAGCCACAAACAGCCCATTACCCATAAAAGGCTTCGGTCTCAGCATCAATCCCATCTCCCTCACTCAGAAGTAGCCCACGTTCATCTTATTCATGCCTTGTAAATTTACACTCACTAAAATCTTAGCCCATTAAAATCTTAGCTTGATACTTGCTGCACTGAGCTGGGGATCTCTCTCTCCTTTCACACCATGCCAATTAATCCTCCATTTTTTCTTCCAAGGGAACCTTTAATTTTTACTTTTTACTTTACCATTGAAGGATATGATGTATTTGTAACAATTGAACTCTTCCCTCACTTTGATGTAATGACGGCTGAAAGCACAATAAATCCCTCTTGAATGAGACACATAAGGACCTAAAATTTGCTTAAATTTATCTCATTATTAATGGCTAGACCGTGTAATTCCATCTTTATCATTGGACAATTCATCTTTTGGACTTAAGTGTAACTTCACCCTTATCGCTGGAGAACTTATTTCCCTTGAACTATCAAAACAAAACCACTAATGTATTAACTAAGTATTGTAAAGTATTTTTCATTGGGCTTTTGTTGCTGTTTTGTTAAGTGCAGCCTTTGTTTTTCTTGCTTGGATAGGCTTGTCATCACACCAAAAGCCTTTGGGTGTCATCTCAAGAGCCCAAAGTCAAGTTTCGACTTGGTTTCCCAACATCTTATTCAGAGGCACAAATTTCTCCCTCAACACCCATTATAATTTTACGAAATCTTTTCATTAACGCTACATAAATTACTTGTCACCAAAATTAAATGCCTTTTCAAACTCTTTAAAAAAGGATGAATTTGAAAGTAGGGGTGTCAATTCGGGTTAGCGTGTCGGTTTGTGTCGTGTCGAGGTAGGGGTATTCGACTAAATGGCTCAACCCTAACCCGACCCATTTAATAATCGTGTCATGATCCTTCAATCCTAACCTGACCTGTTAATAAGGCGAGTTGACCTGACCCAACCCATTTAACACGCTTAATAAACGAGTCGTGTTGGGTTGACATGAATGTAACACAACCCATTTCAACCTGCATAATATTAAATATAGCATCTATCTAGAAATAATTTTTTTTACATCGATCCCAAAAAGCAGTGCATACACTTCAAGTCTTCAACCCACGTTCAAAATAATATAGTTCAACAAAAATATAACATTCATCTAGAGTTTGAGAATTGGCATGAGAAGTGTAGTATGGCTGAAATTAAAAAGAAAAAGAAAAAAAAAAGAAAAAAAAAAGATATTTATAAGAAGGTTTAGAGGTTTAGGGTTTGTAGGGTTTAGAGATCTAGGGTTTGTAAAGTTTCAATTTCCAATTATATCCCTTGTAAATTTTTGGATTTACTCACTTTTCTTTTTAAATTTAAAATATATGTTGGATATAAAAGTTATTTGACAAATCTAAAATAAAATAAAAATTTATTTGTTATACGAGTTAAACGGGTTGTGTTCATTGGGTCATTTCGGGTTAACACAAATAAATTGGTGTGTCAAACGTGTCTATTGCGGGTTACGCGGGTTGACCCGCTTATGACACGTTTCTTATCGTGTCGTTTTCGGGTCGACCCGTTTATGACCCAAACCCATTAAGGTCCAACCCTAACCCGAAAAAACCTGTGTCGGGTTCGCGGGTTGGGTCGAACATTGACATCCCTATTTGAAAGTGGTATGAGCGTTTCTGCTCTCATGTTGCTGTTTTTTAGTTAAATGAATTCTCCTGTTTACCAAAAAAAAAAATGGTACACGCGTGTTTGACAGCGAAAACTCATATAATAGTTTGTTGTTGTGACAACAAAAGCATTGATGCTAGTTTGTTGCGTGAAAGGGCACTCTCATACAAAAGGCAATAAAAGAACTATTTTTGTTGGTTGGTAAATAGAATAAAAGAACCTTTATATATCTATTTACATATGACCTACCTTAACATTGAAATGAATCGTTAAATTATCTTCGACTTTTCAAAGTGGGTCAAACTTTTAACTAGAGATATAATTAATTGATTATAACTTAAAAGGATCATGAAAATGAGTAACACAACTAATTTTTTCCAAAGGCCTGACTTGGTCCACTCTAAAGTGAGATTATCAAAAATCAAAATACTACATTTTTTTTTTTAGAATCAAAATACTACATATTTAAATCTTTCTAATTGCAAAATATATCTATAACTTGTCAAAAACAACACCTTATATATTAGTATATGTTTCCTAAAAAAATTATTGGTTGATTAAACTTTTATTTTATTTATTAAAGAATGAAAAATAAATTATTAATTAGCCAAATGCATTAGTTTCAATTTAAAATTCAAGGGAGTGAGGAAAAACGTAATTAAATAAGAAAAGAAATACATGTCTTTTCAAAAAAAAAAAAAAAAAAAAAATGAAAGAAAAAAAAAATACATGTCAAATAGGAGAGTTTTAGAGCTGAGAGCTGCTTCTAGAAATATTTAATACTTTAAAGTAAAAGGCCATTTCATTTCCATTGTACATGATTGAAACTTGAAAGACATGCATACGATTTGCCTTTTCATACATTAAGTTGCCCACAAGAGCTTGTTTTTGGGTATCATCATTTGAACAATAAAGAATTTAGGCTCCCTCAATCATTTCCTGATAAAACCGTGAGGCAAGAAATCTGTTGAATGACTTTGATCATTGTCTTTTTTATTTTTTCACTTAAAGAGGAGGCAATGGCTTAAAAAAGTTTGGTTACCATTTTATAAAAAAAGGAAAAAATTAAAGATATCCCCCTCTCCACCGGTCCACCCATATTAGATTTAAGCCCAAATAAGACAAAATCATCATATTTGCTTAAGTTTTAGAACTTTGAAACATAAGCAACTTGTTTATATTGGTGTTAGTTGGTGTCTTAAAGATCAATCTATCTATCTATGTCCAAAACAACTTTCACTTTGCATGGCTAATTAGCTGAGCAACCGGTGAACCAAGTGGCCCCCATCATATATTTGACTATTTGAATTGTGTGGCGCCCTTATGATATTAATCATAGTTTAATCTTGCTGATTAATTTAAGCCAATGAGATCAGCAATGGTACAAAAAGCTTTTAGAAGGTCATATTGACAAAGAAAATTTATTAAATTTTGATTATAAGAATCAGAATCTATCAAGAAAAAAAGTACATGGTGGCGCCAATTCCATTTAAATTATAATAATTGGTTTTGATTTGGTAGAATTGAATGTTTGAGAATGATTAGCTTAGGCACTTCCAACTTCCAATTGTTCTAAGGTTATTTATGAGGGAAGGAGCCAAGAGTGTTAGAAAAGGAAGATTTGTAATTATCATAAAGGCTTCCATTGCCCAACTTTGGAAAACAATTGGAACCAACATCAAGGACAATGGGTCAAGTCTTTGGGGCCAACTTTGCAGGATCTTGAATAGTTCTATATCACAGTTCAAAATTTGATTTTTCTTTCTGGTCGTAAACTAATAATAAAGGGGCCCTAATAAAGAGTCATAGACTCATAACCTACCCTCGATGTTATATTTTCATCCATGCACATTTTAACCTTCGGAGTTATTGCATCATGTCAGTTTGTTCCACCAAATATAAAGTAATAAATAAAATGAATTTTCTAGTTCATAAAAATATGCATTAAATAATAATAATAATAATAATAATAATAATAATAATAATATATCTTGCACCAATGTGCACACCTTAAAATAAAGAAAATTGGAAGATGGTATATTATCCTGTTTATTTACTTCAAATATTGTATGAAACATTATTTATATTTATATGCTTTAGTTTTACAAGATTGAGTGTGATCACTGATCAAGTTGAGACACAGGCATTTGTCGTTCTCTTAATTATCAACTAATATAATAAACTTTTGGTCATTCTATCGCTAGGATATTCTAGCAATCTAGCCTGTCAATCCCTAGTGCTAGCTATCTTACTAATCGACATTTTAAGTACTATGATATATAGTATTATATAACTAGATATATGATATTAGTATTTGTAAATTAAGAACCGAAGTTGAGAGAAAAACACAAAGAAGAATAAATCTATCTAGTGAACTAATGCATATTTCTCAATTAAGGGGAAGAAAAAGCGTCCTTTATAGGCAGTATAAACTAGTAAGTTATACTTTTTTCAACCAAATAAAAAACTAGTATAAGTTATACAAAATAAATTAGTATAAAAATATGAAATTCATATAGTGATAATTTTCAAATAAGTGGATTTCTAATTTCTATTAGCTCAATTACATTTACACAAAAAATAAATTCATTGGTGTGTTGTCCAATGATAAAATATATATATATATATATATCTTAAAATAAATATCATATATATGTTTAAAATCCTTCGGTATATAATAAAACAAATCTCAAAATAAAAAACGATCAAAGTGTAAAAATTTTATAGTGACCTTTGGCTTTTCAATTAATGAATAAAATTGATCATATATATCACTGTTTTTATTAATATATTTATATAGCTCGGTAAATTAGAATTAGAAAGCATCTACCTTTGAGTTAGAGGCTCACCTAACTTCTTCTGAAAAACAAAAGGTCACCAACATAAAAGGGGGTCACTTTTAAGTTTAACTACACAAATTTAGTATCGATTGAAAATCAAAATTCATGACAAGACTCAACTCCACCTTCTGATCAACTTAAAAACTCATTCATCCAAAAGAAAGGAAAAGTTAAAACGAAGTAATTTCTTCTTAAAGCTAAAAGCCTAAAATTGAAGTTGTTTGCATTATTTTCATTGACACGCACAAAACAACCACACCCAAAAAAAAATCGATTTTTATTAGTAAGTAAAGGAATAATAAATAAAAAAATCAACATCCCATTTGAAGTACCCTAGTTAGCTAGGTATACAAATCACAAATGCCAACTCTTAAGACACCCAATTTGTATAGTTTGATCTTCATCAATACATTGCTTCATGATTTAGCAAGAAGTGTTACTCCATGGATATATGCAACGCCATAAATGAATTAATTAAGTAATATACGAATAATTTTTAAGTATTTTTAGAGTATGGAAAATTGTACTTCATTCTCTCACATTTATGGTGGAGTTTACTCATTAAATTCATTGTAGAGTCTACCATGTATATGAGAGGTATAAGCACTATTTTTTCGTACTCCAAAAATACCTAAGAATTTTTCTTATTATATGCTTGCAGTAGTCAACTCAAAGTTAGCTGTTTCTGTCTCTCTCTCTCTCGTCTGTGTGGTTGACTAGTGTTGAGTATAGTGAGAGTATAGTAAACGAAGTTGCAATGGCATTAAAGAGGATCACATGAATGGGGTGTACGTGCAATGCAAAATTGCAAATGTTGATTCCCCTCGTGCACTGTGTTCATCATCAATTAAATTATTAATTATGAACAAAAAGGCACGTACGAAAGACAGTGGAAACTCCTCCTTCGCATCACGTGCAGAGTCATACCTCCCCCTAAGTCACTAGTCAACCGACAACCCATGTCCATGAAAGACTGAGAGTGAGAGTATGATCAGATGAGACAATTGATAAGAGCTTCACGTTTTTGGAAATTGATAATAAAAGATTCTACCTCATTACTAGGATCAGACAATTTTTGCACTCACTCCATCAATGCTCAAATCTTGATCCAATATATACTGCTGGAACTTTGGGAATTAAACACAACTCTGAAAAATTCAAGTCCAAACCAAAAAAACTGATATTGAAATTCATTTTTAGACATTTTTAGACTAATTTGGTCAAATAGTATAATTTTAGAAAAAATTTAGAAAAAACATATCTAACCAAACTTATTTAGTTGTATAACACTTTTTTAGAATTCAAGTTTGTCAAATTTAAGTTTCACGGGAAGCTCGATTTTGTCAAAATCGAGTTCCAAACATTATGAGCTTGTGTAGCAATATGATCAAACATAATGCTTGAAACTCGAGTTTCATTTGGAACTCAAGTTTGACAAACTTAAACTCCAAAAAAGTGCTACACAACTAAATAAGTTTGACCGAATGCATTTCTCATACATTTTTTCTTAAAATTATGCTATTTGACTCCAAAAAAAAAGCCCAATTTTTACTACTAGTATGATGTACTTACCCACTCCCAAATCTCCCAATTGCCACTTTATAGTATTATATATGTACTTACTTATATGGGCACACATATTTTAGTAAATCTTTTTATAGGAAAATAAAAACGTGATTGACTTTTTTGACAGTTTTTTTAATTTTTTATAAAAAATTTTCTAAAATATATAATTAATATACTCTAAAGACACATTAACCCGACCCTACTTATTTAAGTTCTATTAAACTTATTTGTGTTCAACTTCAACAATTAAGTATTTAAGTACAAGCATATCTAATGGCATGCAGTCTCACTGAAAAAGTTACCAAAATAAAAACTATTCAGTATTTTTTTGTGTCACCAGACTCACCACTGACATAGTCCATGACTCCATGGCAATACCGGGCATGCATGCCACGCCGCCCACGCGAGGACTTGGTTTTGCTGAGTTTATAAAAAGAGATGTGCGTTAAGTTATCATCTTCATTTTTTATTATAATTTAACTTAACTGCCAGGTTTTGTAACTGTCATCAATTTCTAGGATATAGTAGTTGGATTCATTAGTAGAAGCATCTAAAAGCAAATATTATATCATACTCAAAATTATTAGACTATATTATTGAGACAGATATAATTAAAAGGGTTGGAGATCTGATAAACAACATACATGTCTCCTCCCAGTATCGACAGGCACGTCAGTGTTGCTGTCTCCAATAAAACAATAAACATAACGTGTCTGCTGTGTTTCATGCCTTTCATACTTCTTATTGACCTTATGTAAACTTAGGAAGTAGTCACACTTTATGCCGTGTTTCATGCCTTTCATACTTCATGTAAACTTAGGAAGTAGTCACACTTTATTTAGGGTGTTATGTTTCTGTCATACTGGCTATTTTATGTTATAATTTTTAAGAAATTGTTTGTGTTATTATGTCGTATTTGTGTTCATAGTCCACACCTATGTTCATGTTTGTACTTCCTAGATGCTAAGTACTCCATGCAGGTATTATATCGACCAATTCAGCCTATATATATATATATATATATATATAGTATAAATTCTATTTATATCAAATTATATTAATTATAAAATAAAAAAAGATTCTAAACAGAGTTTACTGTAACAATACACAGTCTACAGTCTACACTAGCATTATCATCCACGTGCGTGAGTATGGACTATGGTCCCTTATTGGAAAATGCATTCCCCTCATCCCAAATTACTTATTATCATCGTGGGACCTGATTTTATTTTTATACAATCCCACCGCTAGCCATTGCCGTTGTGAACTTGCGGCAATAACTTGGCTTGAATTCAGTGCTACAATATTTTTTTGTGTATTAAACCCATTTAGATAATGACATATATCACTATATCACAATTGAGAACTTGCAGCGAGGTACAGTTGGTTTGAATCCAGTGTGACAATGGGATAATGTACAAGTAGTCCTGTGTCTGGAAGATCTTGTGAGATCCTAGATGGTGAGTAAATTTGGTGCATCCAGCTGAACCGGCCGGGATGTTCAATAATATATGTACGTACCATTATCTCTGGCCTCAGCAGCGTCCTCTCTTAGACACGAAACCAGAGCGGATCGATGTATGGTGTATCAAATATTTTTGGAAAATTTTGGTGACATAATTTTGTGCACAACTCACCTATGTGACGAGTTGTGATTGGTAGAGGGTGATACACCCAGAACCACTTAATATTTTTCCGCTGGATATATATGGGTCCCAATCTGTAGGATGGATACATAAATTAATGGTGATTGGCCCCATTAATTTATATAACTCAAAATTGATAACTCAAAACTCAAATTTCGTGGGCCCCACTGAGTTGCAATTTGTTTGGCGTTGTTTTCAGTCATGGTTTCTAAAACTTGTTTCTCAAAAATTTGAGACATGGGAATGAAAACTGAGAACTGGTTTCATGGTGTTTTCAGTTTTCAAAAACTGGGTTTGATGGTATTTTGGTTATTATTTCATCTATGTGGGACCTAGTGGCAGTGTATAGATACAACCAACACAATAACAAGTTCAACTAACAGCACCTATAACCAAAAAAGACAAAAGCTATTGCAGGCTGTGGCTGTGGGCTCCACCAAAAGTGAAAAAATTGAGAATTAAGATGTGGGGCACGGATTTGAGATATTAGAGCCAAACAACTTTTTTCAGTTTTGGGTTTTGAGTGAGATAGAGTTTTGAGAATTGAGTTATGTTTCTGAGTCACGTGTTTTGAGTTCAGAGTTTTAAATTTTGAGATACTTTCAATCCAAACACTCCCTTAATATTTTGCCGCTGAATATATATGGATCCCAATCTGTAGGATGGATACATCAATTAATGGTGATTGGCCAGATATTCTTCCTCTTCTTCAAAAGGGTCCCTAGCATATAGAGTCGTAAATAGGTGACACGAGTCATTACAGTACCACTACATTGGTATTTAATATGAGGAAATCCACTTCTACACGATAAGCTGATCAACTCACCAGACTTTTTTTTTTTTTTGGGTTAAAAACTCACCAGACTTTGACCCGGCCACATATATATATTCACGACACATATATATATTAACGACCATTTCACTTGTCGTAGTGCTAATTTGTGATTCGCACGTGAAAATTTTGTGCCAATACAGAATAGGACAAAATTTGGCTAATTATAGCTCTATTCAATATCTACATTTTTAAAAAATAAAAAATTAATAATTATATTGTCAATTAAATATTTAAATTTTCTAGTATAAAAATTAAAATTATAAATCGGTAATAAATAATATTTTATTAGTACAAAATTTGATATATATATATCAAGAATATAAAGAACATATAAATTAAATGGTTATACTCTCAAAATATGTAATTATATTTAATTTTTTTAAGTAAGAATTATAATCGTTAGCTACAAACTAGAATAAACTCTACGGTGATACAATTTTTTGTTCTATTACAACTATTTTAAAGAAGTTGTGTTGATATGTCATTGCTTATAATAACTCTAGAGACACAACAAATTTCACAATTCTTGATGACATATTACTAATGGTAAGCAAAAAGTTGTGTTAGTGGTGAATGCCAAATAAAAATGAGTAAAAACTTGTCAATTTAATTATTACAAAAAAACGATGTAAAAGTTTTGAGCATGTAGCATTACTTTATGAGTCATGTTAATGGGTACCCTTAAAACAATTGTTAATAAACCTGTAGGGCAACAAATTGTGCACTCAAGTCCAAAGCATGCAGGACCTGGGCCCAATAAGTCCGCTGCAATAAATTTGTAGAGAGTGGGTTAAAGAATTAGGTCCGAATGGCGAGAACTACGTTCAACCTATTCTTAAAAACGAACTAAAAAGCTGATCAAAGGGCCAAAGCATATCGAGATAATTTGGTATAAATAAGTTTTATTTAGGTTCGAGGAGACATCATGTTATGTAATTCACGTTCTAGTTCTTTTCTTCTTTTCTTTTCTTTCGATCTTTTTCCTTTTGCCCAAAAAATAATTCCCCCCCTACAATGGAGGGGGAGTTACACTATATAATCATCTTCTAATCATCATAACCTTACACTTGTCATTCATCTAAGGCGTCCCTTGATACTTGTCCCATCAGATTTTTTCTTTGGCTTCCCTGTGAGAGGTAATAGTCTTGGTAGCACTGTTCAGAGGTCTTTTCCACATAAATGCGGCCAGAAAAGTAGTTGCAGGGTATTCAATGTAGTGGTAGCAGCCTTTCTTCAGATATTTTGGGGATCTTTTCCTTTCCAGTAAGTTCACAGAGGTCATTTCTGTCATTGGGGATTCCAGGAGGATTACTTCAATCACTGGGATTCATCCTTGAACTGAACTCTTCTAATCCGAGGACTATACCCTCCTCGGACAGAATCGCCGTTTCCTATGTGCGAATCTTCTGAAAGTAGAATGTTTAATAAATGCCACACTGTTCGGCCCATGAGTCTT
Source organism: Notholithocarpus densiflorus (assembly GCA_030021035.2). Classification (NCBI taxonomy): domain Eukaryota; kingdom Viridiplantae; phylum Streptophyta; class Magnoliopsida; order Fagales; family Fagaceae; genus Notholithocarpus; species Notholithocarpus densiflorus. The sequence goes on along the minus strand of JARYZH020000132.1, from coordinate 861,759 downwards.
CCTCGAATTAGGCCCACAGCCCAAGATGCGTGACTCTTGGTAATTTGTCTTCACAAAACCATTTTAAGAAAGTTTTGATACAACTTTTATGAAAAATATAGAGAGCCATCAAAACAATTAATTGCTTTTTTCTTTTGCCATAAAATTTTTCTAAAAATATCTTCTAAACCAATACTTTAGGGCATCTGTTAACTTTTTCCTTAATTGCTTTATTGCTTATAGTTCTGTATGAAAATGGATTAATGTAAAAATAGAGTCTTTAGGCTAAATATTCTTTTGCCATGAAATTTTTCTAAAAATATCTCCTAAACCAATACTTTAGAGCATCCGTTAACTTTTTCCTTAATTGCTTTATTACTTATAGTTCTGTATGAAAATGGATTAATGTAAAAATAGAGTCTTTAGGCTAAATATTGTGCAAATTGGAGTTTATTTGTAATATGGATATTACTCAAAGCTATTTAAGGAAATGAGAAAAGATGTAAATTTCAGCAATAATATTACCAAAATTGTGAGAAAAAGTAAGAGAGAGAAAAGAGAAATGATGTGACGAAAAGAGAAGAGAAAAAGTGATTTCGACAATGGTATTGCTGAAATAATTGCCCAATTTTTGTGCTGCCCAACTAAACTAATTGAAACAAGGAGAGAGAAAAAAATTTAATTGTGGCAATGTCATTGCTGAAATAGGAGGAGAGAGGAGAGAGAAAAAATTTTAATCATGACAATCTCATTGCCGAAATAAAGGAGAGAGAGGAGGGAAAAAAAAGTTGAATTGTGGTAATTAAAGTGCCAAAATAGGAGGAGAGGGGAGAGATAAATAAAAAAAATAAAGTAAAAAGTTGAATTGTGGCAATTCAAAATTTTTTTTTCTCTCATTGTTTCGATCAAAGTTAGTTGGTAAAATTGGGCCGATATTTCAGCATTACTATTGCCGAAATCACTTTTTCTCTCTCCTCTCTCATACTTTTTCTCACAATTTTGACAATACTATTACCAAAATTCACATCTTTTCTCATTTTCTTAAATAATTTTGAACTTTGTCCATATCACAAATAAACTCCAATTTGCATAATATTTAACCAAAAGCCTCACTAAAAATAAATATTAAACCAATTACAATTTACTTTCTCAATAGAAACAGGCTGTGAAAACTAAAAAGAACGTGGCTGTAGTAATACTGTCATATGGAGTAGAATAATTTTATGCATTAGACCGATCGAGGACTCAGTCAGACAGCGAAAGCATACGTTGACAGAGTGGAAATTTTGGTCAAAAAAGATTGACTGAAGTAAGCAGAAATTGTTGCTTCTCTAGTACTCGTATTGACTACGGAGTATCCAGGACTTGGTCGCTCGGACTAGCTCTCTTTTTTCTTTTATTTTTTGGATAAAAGATTAGAAGGCTCGGAGTCTAACTTTTTCTTTACGCAGATTGTTTTTCTTCTTTTCCCTTTAAGGGTAAGTATATGAAGTAAAAGTGAAAAAGGAAACAGAACCCCCTTGACAGTGTGAGAAACATTGATGACACTGTTTTACTATGGTGGGCAATGCATATACAATGTACGTAGGGGGTTGATTGAGTTAATAATGTCTCGTGTTCGATTATATAGGTAAAAGCATTATTGCAATTCTCGAAGAAATCTCACACTCTGGCCTCTGAAGATAATATGCTTATCACAATGCAGAATGTCTGCATAGTATGTTTGTTGTTTTCTAGCTATTTTCTTTCCTGATCAAACAAAGAAGATAATAATTTATCTGCAAAAATAAGACAACTTTGGAATTTTATATGGGAAGTACTCAAATGTGTCCTTTGAAATCAAGGGTAAATATTTGGCAAAAAAAAAAGAAATCAAGGGTAAATGTCTAAGAAGATTCGGTGTCGGTTTCAGTGGATTTATTTTGTATGAATAAGAAGAGATTACTCAGATATAAAACTTCATGGAAGGGGAATGAGTTTTAGATCCTTGGTAATTAGACTTGCTTGGTATGCTGATATTTGGAGATAACAAAATGTATTCGTATTAATACGGGTTCTTTGTAACATACAATTCAATAGTAATGTTCAATAGTGATATTTGGAGATAACATAATGTATTCATATTAATACAGGTTCTTTGTAACATAGAATTCAATAGTAATAAAAATGTAGTCATTTTAGGTTTTAGATTGTGAACATAGGTCATTCGGTCAAATTACGTTAATTATCATACTCTCTCAATATATCATTTATTTCTTCTTCCTATTTTAACATGGTATCTAAGTCACAATATTCGTGACTATACCATGTTAATTAACCTAGACTCCTTAGATCTACATTCACGTCCTATCACCATTTGAGCATTACATACACCTTCACAAACTGTTTCAGTCCTAATCATGTGCTTTCTTGTGGTTGCGTACTCTATTTCTTACCTTGAAGACGTCATCCATATGTCTCATATGCACTTCAAAATTAGCGCCAGTTTTCATTTTGGCAATACACTTGACCTATGATTTGACTTTTATAGTTCTCTACTCCACACAATACGGGTCTATTTGGTATCACAACTTAAATAACCGTTTTCAGTTTTTAAACAATATTACACATATTTTTACACACTTTTTCATAAATATATATTTTTAAAAAAACTAAAAACTATTGTTTAAGTACATGTTTTGGAGATGCAGCTACTTCCACTCCCGCATCATGCATTTCATAGACTTCTCTTGCTTGGACGGTGATATTTTTCATGTTTCTTTGTGGGCCTTGATTCTTTCAACAAGCATTGGATACATTCTTTTCAAACTCAAGTTTTTGCTACTCCTCCACCTTAAGTTTGAGTGGGATAAGAGAATATATTAGCATAATACCGTAAATGTGTAGCTCATATAATATATTAAGATATTGTCATAAATGTATATTGCAAGGTTTTGCAAAATACCATAGGCTATCATAGTTTTAAGTGTACCATATTACACTTAGTATATATTTTTCATTGGGTTCTTGGTAACATACAATTTAGAAAAGTAAACATGTAGCTTTTAAGCGCCTTTTACTATATATGTAAGTCATTATGTTGAACCATGTTTATCTTTCTCTCTCTGTATTTGTATTTTTACAAATTACATGCACTATCCTAGCCAATAAAGTTGTCTTCAAGGAATAACCCAACCAAGAAGCACAACTCCATCGACCCCATTGCAGCCATCAATGGCCACAAGACCACCATTGACCTCGTCCCACTAGTATCTATAAGAAGAACAACAAGAGCAAGTGATCAATAAGTCAACTCTATCGAGCTAATTAAAGCCAACAATTGATTTCTTATTCGACGATAAGATATTTTATCAGTTAAATTATTTGAAATTCACACATATATGCGAAGATATCAATAGATCATACTTCATAGCACAATTAATTGAATTAAATAGAGAATATAATAAATTATAGCACAATTGAATGTACTTTATGTTTAAATGATTTTTTTTTTTTTTTTGAGAAGATAAGTTTAAATGATATAATTTGAATTTTCTCTCTCTACATTTTAGATTAATTTCACCTTATTTTTTTTTAGTGTAGTTTCACTTTATCCATGTATGATTTAAATTAAATTAAATTAAATTTGTCAATCTATAGTTGAAAAAATTCATACTTTTGCCCCCTTGTAGTTTTTTTTTTCCTTATCGGCTTAAACTTTTGGATTGTGAATTTTAACCATAGTATTTATTATTAATTTTCTTTTTTCTATGCTTATTTTTCAAGAAACATAGTTTTTTCTTTTTTATAATTCAATAGTCAAAGAATGCAGTGTTTAAATCCATAATATTTTTAAAAATATACTAATTGAGTTACATGATTCTTGACAAATAAACATGATTTAAATGTAAGATTTGTTAATGATCTTGCTGTAAGTAAAACATAACATTTTGGATAATAGTTGAACAAATCCAATCAAATGGATAAAGTCTAATTATGGTTTCCAATATTTGAAAATTCAAACTTTTTTTTTTTTTTTTTTTTTTTGCTGAGAAAATTCAAACGTTTTAACACTTTTAAGTTTTAACACCTTATATTTCAAATTATACGATATTTTATCCAAGACTGAAGCCGAGCCAAGATTTACAGCCTTTTTTTTTTGTTGACCAATCGATACTGACCCAAGATTTTTAACCACCTTTTATTTATAGTATTTTATTTAACCGTGGTTAAATATTAGTAAATCACAGTAAAACCATCCCAATAAATTCGCACCCCACTCTCTCTTGTCTCTGGCGCTCACTTCTTTCAAGTTTTTTTCTCTCTCTCTCTCTCTCTCGAGCTTCGCATTTCCATTTCTCTCTCACACACCCGCATGCGAGTCTTTCACCTGAAGTTGCAGCCACAGTTTCGTACTACCTGAGCTCAACCTCCGCCGCGTGTACCAAAACACCATACAATGACTGTGTTCTCCGGGAAACAGGTGTTTCCGGTGGACTACGAGGCCGAAGTTTCGCAACGCCTTCTAGAAGCTTCTCTCTCCGGCGATCTGAAGTCGGCGTTGGAGCTCATCGCCGATCCGTATGTCGACGTTAACTTCGTCGGCGCCGTGTGCCTGAAGAGCAGGAAGACCGAGGTGATACCGTGCGATGAATCGGCGAGTCAGGTCCGAGTCGAGTACAACGAGTTCAAGACTGACGTCACCGCTTTGTTCCTTGCCGTACACTCCGGCAACGTCTCCCTCGTGAAGAAGCTGCTGGTAACTCTCTCTCTCACTCAAGCTTGAGTTTTTCGTTTTTTTTTTTTAAACTGTTTCATTCGCATTGTTGATTCTCAGTAAGTGAAACTGTTTTCTGTGTTTTGAAAAATATTGAAAGTGTTTTGTTTTAGTGATCAAATTTGAGATCCGTTTCTGTTTTTAACTTTGAATTTTTTTCTCTTTTGTAAAGTGTTCTGTTTTGTTTTTGAAAATATTGACAGTGTTTCTATATGCATTTTGGTGATTCAGATTGAGATTTATGGTTTTTTGTATTCTCATTGCTGGTTTTCACTGATTCCAAAGTTTTTTATGCTTATTTTAGAACAGTCCAAGTGTTTTTAATTTTACGTGTGATTCAAAGTTTTCATTTTTACTGATTTGGAAGCATATTATGCGTGAAAATCTAAGGCTTCTATCACCATATTTTGTGAGAGTATTTACTATTCGAAAGTGCTTTAAGTTTTTTTTTTTGGAAAAATTTGAGCATATTTGACTTTTTATATCTGCTCCTTAATTACTGTGAAGATTTAGGTATAGTATTAAGATTCTTTTTAATTAAGCTTTAAATCTTAAAGCAATGCTTTGGGAAAGCTAAGGTTTGATATTTGAATCACCACACTATGATTTTGGGCATTAAAGTTGTTTATGTCTGTCTCTACTCTTTTAGGATTCATAGTCTTTAATGATTTTCCCTTCATTAGGTCCCCAACATAAATGGCTCATTATCTCTCATTAATGTAAATATGGGCTGGGTTCGAATCCAAGTCTTGATTTTCTGGTTTTTCATTTTTATAATAGGATAGTTACCATGGGTGCGGGGATTTGAACTCTGTTTTCGTTGTAAACACGGGGCAGTTGAGCTACAAAACTCTCTTGCCTTTGTTTTTATAATTTTCTCTTTATCTTTAGTTTGTGTGGGACCGTGGGGCCTGTCTCTCTGATTATTTACGTGAACTTTAAGACTCTGTTTGTGTGATCAATTTAGCTGCTCAGGTAATTAAATGTGTTGGTGAAGCATTGTGATTAAGCGGTCAGTACTTTAATGTAGCGTTTTCTCTTGGTTGGGTCGAAAATACAGAAGCAATAAAACAATTTTTCTCAACCATCAGAGCGGAGTCATGGACTTTTGTCATAGCTGTTACACATATCATGCCAATATTCTAGAATGTTTTTCTGAATGGTCTGTATTTACTGAAGTTTGTTGATGATTTTGACCCTTAATTGTTTTGTATTTTTTAACTGTTGTAGATTGTAGAAACCCGAACTGTTGGTATTCATGTTCTGTTAAGCATTGATTGGCAGTTGGGTTTTTATTAGATCTACTCATCTATAGTTTGTTTTTTGTTTTTACTTATGGGAAATGGAAAATGCTGTTTTTCTTTAATATGTATAAATGGAATAGTCTTTTTTTTCTTTTTTTTTTTCTTTTTTTTTTTTTTAAGTTTGGAATAATGTGATACTTGGGGGAGGGGGGATTTGAACTCTGGATGTCTCAGGTGGAAAAATTGGAAGTGCCAATTGGAAGAGTTCAATTATTTTGACAGCATAGTGATCTTTTGCTTAGGTTGCTAAAATAGTATGCCAACTATCCTCCACAAAACTTTGTACAAATTACTGTTAAAACTTTTATTCATGCGTAAGCACAAAAAAATGTGATGATCTCATGATCCTTACTTCCTTGTCATGTGTTGCATTTTGTTACAAAACATACAGTAGGGCTGTTACTGTGAGTGTTGATATTTCTCTATTGCTTGTGCAATTATTTATTTAATATCGGATGTTCTGGTCTTCTTTTAGTTTTATATAGTAAATGTGTGTAATTCGAGGTATAGAGTAAATATTCAACGTTGTGGCCCAGTCATTCCTATTGTTTATCCTTTTACTGAGCTACTGTATTTCATAATTAGAGTTAATCATAAAACAATAAAAAGGCATCAACTAGCCTATCATAAAAAGGTAGGTATGTATTTTCAGATCCAATTACACCCACCTCCCTTCCCTCCGTAACTGAAAAAAAAAAAGAAAAAAAAAGAAAGAAAAGAGTATCCAAGGAAGAGATGAAAGGAGAGATATTTAGATCTACCTTTTTGGTTTTATCAGTATTAATCAGTCCTTAGTGCTCATATTTAGTTGTTTCTGACCTTTGGCCAGAGCAGGATAAGTACATAAGGGTACACATATGATACATCCCCCTTTCTTATTAAAGGCTTTATGTACTGCCTAATGAAAGTTCCATACTTGGCTCACCACTTCAGATTTGTTCCCCATTTTGTCTGCTTGTGGCATTACTTTCTGTAATAATGACGAGCCCAAAATGCTTAACTTTCTTAGAGATTTTGAGAAAATAAAAATAGAAAAATGAGTGTATTGTCTTCTTGTGGAGTCTTGTCAATGGCTTTATAATGTACTAAGGATTGGCACTTCTAAATGACAGAGCATTGGAGCTGATGTGAATCAGAAACTCTTCAGGGGCTTCGCGACAACAGCAGCAGTGAGGGAGGGCTACCTTGAGATTCTTGATATCTTACTTAAAGCTGGGGCATCGCAGCCAGCTTGTGAAGAGGCTGTGCTGGAGGCTAGCTGTCATGGTCATGCAAGGCTTGTGGAGCTGCTTATGGGCTCTGATCTGATCCGGCCCCATATTGCTGTTCGTGCTCTTGTCACAGCATGCTGCAGTGGGTTTGTGGATGTAGTAGACACTCTCATGAAGGTAAAACTTTGTATTCATATTGGGCTGTTAATTGCCAACTTTTTAGATATTACTGTAGACCATTGTAGAAAAACAGAAATGAGCATTATATGGTGCTTTTTTAATGTCATTTTTTTAATATTTTTTTTAGATATAAGATAGAAATTCTACTCTAGCCTAATCTAAGTGTATATATGTGTGAGTCTCCCTCCTAGAGATTTGAACTTCGGCCCTTGCCTCCGTACACCCCACAAGCACTTATACTTGCGGAGTGACCATCGCATTAAGGGTGTCACTTTATATTAACTATGCCTCACACACACACAAATATATTAGTTATTAAATATATATACTGTTACTGTCCCTCTACACAGTTCACCTGTGTATACTATGGTGCTTACTTGGCAGTTGTAACACACCAATGTGTTTTTAGCTTTCTTGGTAAGTTTGGCTTCTTGAAACTTAGATGTGTCACTGACAAGCTTTTCAACCCTTGCAAAAAATGTCATACCTAGTATACAAAACTCTCACTTTTGCAGGGTTTGGATTTGAGAGAGATGGTTGGTAGGCTAATAAAAATGAGAGCCTCTCACTACAAAGATGTCCTTTGCGTTTTCATGTTGCGTGGGGATACATTTCTCTCATTTTATTGCAATGTGTGACAAGAGTCCTTTCACGTGGTCAATTAATATTGTTATTGATTCCCTCCTCTATGTTTTATTGAAAGCTTGTTTGATTTATCTTGTTGACATGATTGTCCTTGCTTAATGGCAGTGTGGTGTGGATGCCAGTGCAGCTGACCGGGTCCTGCTTCGGTCATCTAAGCCTTCTGTTCACATGAATGTTGACTGTACTGCACTTGCTGCTGCTGTGGTTAGTAGGCAGGCCCCCATCGTTCGTTTGCTACTCCAGGTGAGTCTTTTAAGGGTCGCTATTAATTATTAGAACAATCAGGCACATGGTTTTGTGGGCTCTCTTCTTTTGCAGTTAATTGCTTACTCTTACTGTGCTTACACCTCATAAATGTACCAATCAAGTGAAATTGACCTTTAATATCAAACAAAATAGTAGTGTAAGCATTTGCATATGACCCTGATTAGTCTCTTACTCGAAAGTCTGTTTGGCTCATTAAATGGGTAGGTCCCTCTGTGATGTTGGTATAGTAGACATTACAGCTGGATGACAAGCCAGTGCGAATGTCTGTAATGCTTGGGGGGGAGAGGAGAATAAGATGAAAATTTGGTCATTTGTCTCAAATTCATAAATCTGTTAGAACCATTAAAGGTGTAGGTCCCTCTGTGATGTTGATGAAGTACCCATTACAGCTGGATCTGTACCTGCGAATGACAAGCCAATGCTTCACATTTCTAGAGCTGCATGAGAATTTGGCTATATTCATACTTTGTGATAGGATCTGTACTGCAGATTCTGTATTGGATAAAGATAGTGACAGACTCATCACTGTTTTTTCTTTTAATATTTGTTTTCTTCTCCTCACCTTGATCTGTCTCCTAAAATGTAAAAAACAGGCTGGAGCTAGGACGGACATCAAAGTGAAGTTGGGTGCATGGTCTTGGGACATGGCTACAGGGGAAGAATTTCGAGTAGGTGCAGGGTTGGCAGAGCCTTACGCCATCACCTGGTGTGCAGTGGAGTATTTTGAAGTGAGTGGTGCAATTCTGCGCATGCTCCTACAACAAAACTCTTCTGATTTTCCTCATTATGGAAGAACCCTCCTTCACCACGCTATCCTATGTGGCAATGAAGGGGCTGTTAAGGTGCTCTTAAGTTGTGGTTCCAATGTAGAATGCCTTGTTAAGACAACCAAGAAAATTGAGTTTCGCCCTATACACATGGCTGCTCGTCTTGGATTATCCACCATTCTTCAATGCGCCTATATAAGCCCTCTATCCATGCTTTTTCAACAACCTCAGCGCAGCATGGGTCTTTAAGCCACATTGCTTCAAAACGAAAAGGTGGGTGGTAGCGTTTTTGGCGTGGTTTCAAAGTTGGTAGACAGACCGCAAGCATGGAGTGGTCAGATGTGGACATCGATAAATGGTGCACCACGATTTCAGGGAAATTTCTCTTCCATGCAGTAGTAGTGAGGGCTCGGTCTAGGCGAATGTGGATACGACCTTCTGTAGGGCGGTTCCATGACCATGTGAAAGGAGAGCCTATGTGACCTAAATCCAAGAAGCCACAACATGAGATGGTAGTACAGAAATGGTCCATTTGTTTGGTTGGACGTAGACTTTCACCCGCCTTTTCCCTACGGCTAATGATCTTGTTGAAGTCACCCAAACATAGCCATGACATTGTATTGGAGTAGCCAAGTGATTCAAGCAAAGTCCATGTCTCCTCACGTTTGCTTGTATCGGGATGGCCATAAAAGCTAGTGTGCCGCCATTTCAGACTTGTATCCGCACAAACTATATGGGCATCAATAAACCAACGTGAAAAATTCTGGACATGTACCTGAGTGTTTGGTTTCCATAGGAGTGCCAAACCACCGCTCAAGCCATCAGAAGAGACCACCAAGTCTTGATTGTAATCCTAACTCTGTTTCATGTTATTCAACTGCTCAGTGGTAAGTTTAGTCTCCATTAAGAAGACACAAATGGGAGCTTTTTTATTCCATGCTCTCTTAAGAGCATTAACTGTTCGGGGGTTCCCAAGCCCTTGACAGTTCCAACTTAGGATATTCATTGCTCCCGGCAGTGTTGCCAAGCAGTCACTGCTAATCCCAAATTGTCTGCCATGAGCTTACCCAAGGTTTTGGCTTCATCGTTGAAGAGTTTCTGTTTCTTATCATTGAGTGTGTCTGCATAGGGGCGTTCTGCATGGTTTTTATGTTTTAGACCTAAAATTTGTCCACTAGATTCATATATGTCCATTATATGTCTAGGTGGGCCCAATCTGCACGAGGTGCTAGGTGCCAGGTGCCAGGTGCCAGGTAGTGGGCCAGTGTTCACTGTTAGGGTGGAGCATGTAGGGCTGGTGGTTGTTTTCTGCGTTTCTAGAAAGTTGGGCGATATCTTTATGAAGTGGGGGTCAGGTATGGGGTAGGGAGTGTCAGTATCAGTGGTAGTTAGTATGTCTGTGTTTTCCTCTGATGGGATGGCTGACTTTGTGGAGTTCAAAAAGGGAAGTATTGAAGTTTTCGTAACTGTACTTGGTGCCAGCTGTGTGAGTAGGTTTGGAAGGCTTGAGTTAGGAAAGGAATTCAAGCCTTTGTCAATCTCCGTGATATGTGCATTAAATAGATTCAAGTCGGATAGGATCTCTGTGTTTATTGGCACTGTATCGGGAATTGTTGCATGTATCATGGTAGCGGCGGGTTGTATGGTGGTGGTCGGTTCTGGTTGTAGGTGTGTGTTTTTTGCCACCAGCAACGATGGTCGCATGGAGGGGGATGGTGTGGGTCGGTGAGGTCATGGTGGTACTGAGGGTTTGGTCGTTTTGGTATGGACAACTTGTGGTGGTTGTACGTTAGTCATGGTGGCCCACAACCATAGGTCGTACTATTGTTCATCCTTGTTTAGAGTTTCGCTGCTGTCGGACTAGAATTTGCAGTCTCCCTCGTCGTGATTCAAAAAGCCACACCAATAGCAAAAAATGGGCATGCGCTCATATTGAAGTGAAATCTAAAGGGGTTCCGAGTCTCCCAGATTGACGTAGCGCCCTCGGTAGAGAGGTTGGGTGATATTAATCTTGACGCGAACTCGAAGGTAATGTCCACGGCAATCTCTAAACGGTGAGGCATCAACCTGTTCAACTTCGCCGAGAGTATTTCTTACAGCTATGGCGTTGTTTTTGTTCATACGACTAAAAGGGAGGTCGTGAATTTGGATCCAAAATGAAGCGGTGTCAAAATTCGCATCATCCACCGATTCTTTCGTACCGGGTTTGTATAGGCCTATCAAGTATTTGTCAAAAGACTAAGGCCCTTGAGAGAGGATTTTTTGCATGTCGGTCTCGTCGGCGAACAGTAGTAGTACTTTTTTTTTATGTAAGGTCTCTAATTTCAAAATATTTTACAAAGCGCCACATGCACTTTAGTGTTCGCGAGAGTGCTTCCATGTTAACTCAGTGCTTGGTAGAGAGTTTCGCTACAAGTACTTTGCTGTTATCCTCCACGTCTTGTGCTAAGGGAATTGTTTGACATTCCTTCGTGTGGAGGGAGAAGTGGGCACACTGTCCAGCGAGGTCCTCCATGGTTATGAGGGTAGTGGGAAGGGAGAGAAAGGAGAGGGAAGGAGTTTGGTATGGAGGGGATGAAAAAGAAACCAAAGTTTTCACCAGGCGTGGGGAAAGAGGAGGCCTATAGAAGGCAGTAGGGTTTCATCGTTGTGGCTCCCAGCAGAGAGCAAACAAGAGAAAAAAAAATTAACTAATCAGTTTCTTAATCTAATGATAAAGAATAATCATCATGGAGCATATAATAAACTTTTAAGATGCCATCCGTGAGTGTAAATTTTGTGAGTTTTTATAATCTATTTAGTATTTAGCTTTGTTTGAATTAGGTTTTATATATTATTATTATTTTTACTTAACTTATTTTATCTATGTATACGTTTTTTATACATATAATTTGACTTAATTTACTTTTGAATAAAATAAACTAAAATAAAAGAACTTATCTAAACATATCAATAAATATTTTATGTATCCGAAATCTACATCCATCACTTTTATAATATAATGAGATGAAAATTCTTTTTGGCATGTTGTGTTGAGTTAGAGATATTTTAATAAATATTTTATGCATCTGAAATCTACATCATCCCTTTTATCGTGTCTTGATCTTAAACCCCAACACGACATGTTGAAGCTGGTTGACACAACATAACCCGTATGACATACTTAATAAATATGTCATGTTGAGTTGACACAAATGCAACACCACCAGTTTCAACATGCTTAATAATAATAATAGGTTGTATTAGGTTAACATAAATACAATCCATTTAACCCACTTCAAACACAACCCATTTCAAACTATTTGACTAATTAATATTGTTTTTTATTTAATAACCAACCATTTGAAACAAAATCATAACTTATAACATTTAAAACAAAATAAAGATTTAATTGTTATACAAGTTAAACAAGTCGTGTTAAAATTGGTCATTTTGTATTGACACGAATAAGTAAACATGTCTAATCTTGTCAATCATGGGTTAACTAGGTCAACCCACAACTGACACGTTTTTCATTGTGTTGATTTCGGATTGATCTAATTTGACCTAGATACCGGGCTAACAAGTCTCAAGACTTGAGTTTGAATCTCAACAATTAGCTGTGTGTTGGTACTCCTTATATTCCATCTCTATCTCAAACAGTCTAAAGATAATAAGTGTCGCTCCCCTTCTACCCATTTTATTTCTACCAAAATAAAAGAAAGTATCGAGTGATTCGAGTCCACCTTCTCCAAACGCAGACCCACCATAAAACTCTTCGGTTGAGTCATGACTCATGACTAATAAGATGGGTAGATGACACGGAGATAACACAATCCTTTCCTTTTTCTTGTTGGTCAAAATGCTTTTCTTTTCTCCCCATTTCCAAAGCATAAAGTGGGAGACCAAAGATACAACAACACGGGCCCAAATTCCACTCAAATGGATGGTTGTCGATCTAAATGTTCTTGGGCGGTGGGGAAAATCCGCTGGCTAAACTCTAACGAAGCCCACATTCAAACTTTAAGAATAAATAAATACTCCAATTATTAAAAGAAGTGCCAATATTATAAAGCCACGTACATTGTGAGATAGTGATTAACAAACACAATTTTTGTTCACACCATATTAAAATGACACATTGTGTTTCTCAAAAAAATAAAAAAAAATGACACATTGTTATCGATTTAATAAAAAAAAAATTATTATTGATTTTCACGTTAATCTATCACCGACACTATTTGTAGTCTTTTATTATCAACTTACCTATAACTTTAACAATTATGAAAAAATTGTCAACAAAATTATACGTCTAACTTAGTGCGAATTAACACAATTACGTTTGGACATAACACCGAGCCTAGTTGCTTGAAACACTTGCTAGGTAGGCCTTTTCCCTTCGCAACTTTAAACCTACTCTATTGGCAAATAGTATATCGCGTCAAACTTGAGCTCTTTATCATAGAAAAAAAAAATGCTAACATCATATAAATTTACATAATTTTTACTACAATTCACCATATAAACACGATTCACCACACATTTATCACTTATAACTCGTTATATGACGAGTTGTAATAAAAGTTGCGTAAATTTACGTGATTCTTGCTCTTATTATAGTCATGAAAATGCATATATTACAAACACAAAAATCTTTTGTCCTCAACAATAGTTCTTCTTCGGAATAATTGATTTCTTACTGTTCATAGAACTTGGAACATGGTCAACTATATATGATATTGGATGGTCCACCTTGCCATCTTAATGCAAATTTTTCGGTTGTAGTCAATATCAATATGAAGATAAGTTTACTATAAAATGCGCATTTTGATGTCGGAAGCAATATATAATTATATACATAAAATAATAGTATTGGATGAATTGATCAAAACTTTCCGACCAAGAAGATCTGGTCCTTTTGAGTTTTGACCTTTTTAATTAAATTAATAGACATAATCACATAACTACGTGGGAGGTTTTCTCAAATTTTGACAGGTATTGAATTGCAATTTGGAAAGCCCACTAAAAGTGAAGTGCATGAGCCACTAAAAGGTTTCGATTTTACATTGGACGACAAAGTTGGAGGACCCCAAATGGGATTGCTAGAGCTATATGTAATCCACGCACACGTAGCCATATCTAGAACCAAAATGGCCGGTAGGTTTATACTTTACAAGGTGTCCCACAAAAACTTGATTGGGGTTGCCCATGGTCCATAGAGCATGCACATTAACAAATTAGATTAAATAACCTTTATGATCAATGGCTCTATCATTGTATAAAATTCTCCTACTTTATGAATTCTGATTTACATTTTCTAATACGGGCATGTGGTCCAATGATGTAGCACTCTCTTTTTACCTTATAAACCTAGAAGGTAGAAAGTAGGTGAACTTTGATTTGGCTTGGCTTTTGAATATGGGTTTAAGTTGGGGAAGTCGAGTATGAATCTCGCATCAACACTAATACGGAGAGTGAAAAAGACTAGTGGTGCGTCTCAAAATTGCACTTGAGTCAACGAGCTTGCAAAAGAGAATGTATAGGGAATATCCAACCAAGTATAACGATATATGATTCTGAATCACAAAAGTCGGTAAATTTAGAGTGATGTGATGAATGCGAAAAATGACTTAGATGTTTGTACTTCTAAAAACACACACACACACACATATATATATATATATTCTTGTACATGCTAAATTTATTGGCCCTAAAGTTTTGTGAAGGAGTTAATGAGAAGTTGATTTTTGTGAGATAACTGATGCCTCTTAAGGCTGGAGCTTTTAGACCTTAATACATTTAGAAGTACTGTCAAAACTCTCATTTTTTCAAGAAAAATACCACTTTTATTGGTGGGTATTTGACTAAGCCATAGCCTTGAGAATTGGAGTTTGTGGGCATATTCTTGTACACGCTAAATTTATTGGTCCTAAAGTTTTGTGAAGGAGTTAATGAGAAGTTGATTTTTGTGAGATACGTGATGTCTCTTGAGGTTGAAGCTTTTAGGCCTTAATGCCAATTTAGAGATACTGTCAAAACTCTCATTTTTTCAAGAAAAATACTACTTTCATTGATGGGTATTTGACTAAGCTATAGACTTGAGAATTGGAGTTTGTGGCAGTTGGGTTAATCTGGTTTTCTGATGTTTTAAGGCAACTTGGTTGGCTTGACTCTATCTGGTTTTTTCTTTTAGGGAAATGTTAACCAGTGCCGTACGGCATTGGTTAAGAATCTAATTAAAGAAAGTTTTTATGGAAAAAGAAAAAGAAAAAGAAAAACAATTAATGTTTTGACAGCTTTTTTCATTTCCCATAAAAGTGATGTCAAAACTTTCTTAAAATGAATTTTTAACCAATGCCATACGGCACTCGTTAACATGAGATTGTGAAATTCATAATTAAATGGTGATGGGGTAATTGCCATATGGAGAACATGAAGGAACCTTGATTGTTAAGGTTGTAATTTACATTGTCATTTTTTTTTTTTTTTTTTGTAATTAACACCTGAAACAGTAATTTTATACCAATATTATCCAAATAGTCTTTTTTTTTTTAATTTGCTAAATAATATTATCCAATGGTCAATTGATAGAAACAACACTTTTTCATATATTACCAAATGTTTAATTGTAATTTTAAAAAGACACATTTTTCAAAAATACTAATTCAACCGAACATTAGTGATGCAAAGTTAGGATGGGTCAACAAAGAGCTTGACAGTGCAGTGGATTTTATTTCACAATGGAAATACCTTTTATTGTGGAATAATACCTACCTAAATAAAAAAAGTCAGGTGACTATAAGTAGTACCAAACAACTTTAAAAGCTTGGTTGTGTTCAGAGAATTGATAATAAAAATTTATTTGTGTTAACATTATGATAAAGAACAATTATTACGTAGTAAAAAAATAATAATAATAAGATAAATAAATAGTAAGTTTAAAACATATCTCATAACTAAAATGTTTAGTATATGTTCAAGCCTAATAAGAAGCCTTTTGGTTGGTTTTTTTTTTTTTTTTTTTGGAGGGAATGGAGAATTCAAACTGGTCAACCTTACAAAGTAGGCTTTAGTTATAAAAGTTGTTTTTTAATAAGAATTAACTGATTTTACCCTTCCAATTAAATCATGCACCACAAAATTTAGTCTAAGTACTGACTAAATAAAATAAAATACTGCTTGAGGTGTGACAATTTTAAGAAATATCATCTACTAGTTTGGGATTTTGTACAAGAACCAAGTACAGTCTTCTCCAGCGAGCAATCAAATTCAGTGGGATTCTAGAATCCCATTACTGTATATCTCTTTCATTCTGATCATTGATCCCACTAAATATGAAACGCTCACATAAACACACAAGTAAAAATTTTGTAAAAGCCTCCTTAATCTACTGTTTCATTCTCTTGCCTTTTTTTATATCATTGTAATAAGACAGTAACTAAGAGCCTCAAAATCTTTGATATTTATCACTGCACTGTTCGCCCAATCTGATAATTGTGCTAGGAAACGAGGTCCCCTTGACTAATTTGTCATGAACCACCATTTGATTTGATTCTCCTGTTAATCTCCTTTTCCAACTCTTCCAGACCTCCCACTTCTTCCAGTTCCTGCACAACAATGTACAAAATCAGCCGCCTGCCTGTGTGTTAAACTTTTAATTTTTAATCTTTTAGTGCAGTGTCTAGGACTCTTAGACTCATAACTAATCTCAGGATGAGTATAACCCTGTTCCATGGAAAAAACTTACATGCTCCCGGAGTAATACTCCGGGCTCTCACAAAGAGGGCGGGCTTCACACGTGAGACCCACCAAGAGGCCCACCCTTTTGTGAGAGCTTGAAACACTACTCTGCGAGTTCGTAAGAATGGCCTTAAAACCAACATGTTTAGATTGCATCACTAATAAACTTACAAAGAAAACCAATCATTTTGGGTCCGTTTGATAATGTTGTTTTAGTAACGTTATTTGTATTTTTTGAAAATACGTGTGAATGAAAAAGTGTGAAAATACATGTAATGTTATTTAAATACTGAAAATTATTGTTTAAACAACGATAACAAACAGATGTTTAATTTTAAAAAGCGTACCTTAGGTCCCAAAAACAACCCATATGGCACACCATCGAACAGGTCCATGTGGTGGAGCTACAGAAAAAGATCACCCAAAAAAAAAAAATCTTGACCGTTAGATTCTTTTTGAGGAAAAACCATTGCAAAAATTAAAATTTTTGGTACAAAGACAATAAAAAATAATTGGTTTGTACGAGTGGTGAGTATTTACCTGGTGAGCTGCAGCAACCTTTCTAAAGTAGGGCACGTTGGCAATGGGCCCCACTGGGAATCTTTTGTGAACCAGGCCATCGTGGACAAACATATAGGCCATGCCAAACACTGTAATTCCAAGACCCTGCTCGAAGTCCAAATGTCAATATGAGAAATTCACAGGGTCATTTTCGGTCACACATGAAGAATAATTTTGCGATCCCCAGTTAATTAAGTACGATTAAACCGTTAACCACAGAATATTAAACAAGATTCAGAAAGATATGAGAGAGAGACTTACAGCACCAAAACAAAGGCCAGGAACAAGGCCTTTGTGGAAGAAGCCATAGGAGAGGAGAGCAATAGCTGGGCCAGCGTTGATAATGGCGAAAACATCGTTGAGCTCGAATGGTCCTTCTCTTGGTCGATGATGGGACTGCAAATACCAACAAAAAAAACTTAGTATTCTTGCTTTATATTTCTTCGATTAAATTCAAACATATAAGACATTGAATTTAATTGTTTTGAAACAATTAATATATATATATATTTTTTTTGTATTATATTAGTCGGTGCAATTATATGATTGAATTTAAATTAAAACGATAAAGGAACTGTACGATGTTTTGGTATACTTCCACGTCGTGTCATTTTATATATGTGGACTGTGTTTTTTCAACTGTATTATTTGAAAACTGTTTCCAGAAAAATGTTTTCAAGCCTCAGATAGAGATATTGAAAGCAAACCTCGTGCATATTCCACAAGGAAGCGTGCCAGAGAGCTTTGTGAGCCCATCTTGCCCAAAATTCCATTCCCACCTGAAAATCAAAATTACCCAATTCGATTCAGGTGCAAAATCACCTAAAGATTACAACTTTTTTGAATTTCCAATCACTTAAAATTTTCAAAAGAAAAGAATAGAGAACTTACAGCAGCACCAACAGATAGAGCAAATGTACCTAACATTTCAGACATAGGCACTTCTCCACCCTATACCAAAAACAAAACCCAATTTTCACTACTAAATATAATATACACAAAGACATAATCTTTAAGAGAGAGGCAGAGAAAGTACCTCCATTTGCCAAGAAAATCTATAATAAACAGCCATGACAGCCATGGAAGTAATACCAAAGGTAGACATAACAGCAGCCACTAGATAAGTGAACCTCTCGGATCTCTTCCTGGCCAACTTCTCTGCCACACGTGGAGATGGGATCTGAAATTTAGTCAGGCCATCAGAGTCTTCATCTTTAGGATTCACCAACTGGGTACTTTGTTTTTGGTCCTCCAAGATCACATAGACAGTTAAGCAAGTTTTTCTTCTGGTTTTTTTGATTGTGCTGTGGCGGAGAACTGAGGGAGCAAAGAGGGTTGTGGGTTTTAGGAGGTGAGAGTGTTGGAAGAGACGGAAGGGCTTGGAGGTTACGGAGGCGGAGAGTCCAGCCGCCATGGGAGCAATTGGGGTGAGCTTGAGACTTTGCAAAAAGCTGTGTGAGAGAGAGAAAGAGAGAGTGTGAGTGTGTGTGTGTGAGAGAGAGAGAGAGAGAGAGATTGTGTTGAATGTTGTAGACAGTGTATGGGGTTCTGGGTTTGGCGTTTCGAGTGAAGGGGTTAAATACTCCAAATGCACAGAGACCACATCTTCTCTGAATGTGAGCTCATCATAGGAATATTTAACCACTTGTGGAAACTATGTGGAAAATGATCAAATACCAATTGCCACCATTCTTTTTCTTTATTTCCTTTAATGCCATTCTTGATTAACACCATTTCAACTATTATTTCAATCTCTCTCTATTTTTAATAAATTATTTAATGATTAAAAAAAAAAAAGTTCTATGTCTACAATATTTTTAGAACAAATCTTAAGTAGTAAGTTGTTACTAATTTTAATTTAAACTCACCACTTAAATTACTTTTTTATTTACCAATAACAGGCTAATAGCCAATAATAACCTATCACTTAAGATTTGTTTTGTGAATGTTGTGAACATAACACTTCTCTTAAAATAATAGGGGAGGAATTTCTTGATAGGTCTTCTAATAAAAAAGAATAGATTATGCGGCTAAGCTACATGACTTTTGATTATTTCGATCTTTAACCTATATTTAATTGTTCACTTTCACCTAAATTATTGATTATTGTGTAAAATATAATTATATTTAAGAAATATAATATTTTAAGACAATAATATAAATGAAAATAAGTTGAATCAAACAAGGTAGTTTTTAAAGTTTTGAAGAATATTCAAATTAAATTTATTTATTTTTGCTCTCATTTGAATATAATGGTTGAAAGGTAAATTGCATCTCCTTTGAATTCTTCAGAGTTGTATTAATTAACTATATGTTGAATTATTTGTTTGGTAAAACAAATTTAAACAATTCACAATTCTTTAAAGAAGAAAGTGGCAGAATGGTAACATTGAATCGTTTTCAAAATTATAATTAAATTAACATAATTGATAGTTCATCCCTATAAAAAAAAAAGCTCATCAACAAGATTAAACTCAACTGATAGTTGATAGACTAAAATCTTACTTTGTCCACGTTATTAGCTTTTTCCTTTGACCTTTTCCTTATGTATAAGTAGAGAAATGGGAATGCCCATTAATCAAACCCGGTGGTTACTAATGTGTATGGAGTGATTTCTTAAGTTGTTATTAATATCCCCTCAAAAAAAAAAGTTGTTATTAATATAAAGACTTGTGTGTAAATAGATATAAGTATCTATGTTGAGTCTTGTAACTTAACTGACATTTAATGTTTTTAACAGAAACATTCAAAGTTCAAAAATTAATCTACTCACCTCCAAGTCTCAACTACTAATATATAAAAATAAATAAATTAAAAAGAAAATATTTGGGTATGCAAGTCGAAGTTGGCATGTGTCAAATACATAAATCAACTTATTATTCGGCCAAACTTGTCTTTTTGGGAAAAGAAACAACTACAGTATATATAGTTATTATGGCATTGTCAACAATTTTGTTTTTGTTTTTTTGTATACATAAACATTACTAGTTTGGTATTCACTAATTTCACTTTCAAACATTACATGTAATGTGGCTTGATAGTAGGAATCTTAATCTCAGTATCTAGAGATGAGCAATTCAAGCGATAGTCCCGATAAGGCCCATGTGGTACATGTGATACTACTCATTGCCATCACGTGGTGTGGGTTTGATGAGCCCACACCATAGACCCCATTTTATTCAATAAAAAAAAAAAAAAAATCACTTGTAAACTAGACAAGAAACAAACTACTATATTTTTTTGGTTACAAAATGATGTGAAAAGGCTTCACTCCTCGCACTTTTAATTTATTTATTTATTTATTTTTGCTGTGCACTCTTTGCACTTTTTAAAACAATAGTAAATTTGTGAGAGTAAAAGATTTAGTGCATACAAAATAATAAAGAGTAAAATATGCAACCAAAATGATATAGTTATAAATAATCAAAATTTATTCTATTGCAAATATATATATATATATACACACACACACACACACAAAGTTTAGCTATAAAATTTGTTGTAACGTAAGGCTAACTTTACTTAATATCTCTTTATTGGAGGTGAATTTTGATAAATCTACTATTGGATTATATTTTCTTCTTATATTCTCCATATTTGGAAAATTTATAGAAAATTAAAGATCAATAGCTATGTCATCAATAAATTGTTTAAATTGCAAGTTTTTGTAGTTTAAAATTATGTGTAAAATATAAACTTACAGATCATATAATAAATAATATCTGATTGACACAAAATTTGACATGTGTATTAAGAGCGTAAATAACATGCAATTCAACGGTTAGATTTTCAAAATATGTAGTAATATTTATTTTTTTAAAGGAAAGTTATAGCCTTAAGCTACAACCAATTTTGTAACTAAACTTTGTTCTTTATATATACACACATTTGATAGAATTGAACTTATAGTATTCCTTTCATAATAATTGTTCTTCCTTGTATAGGCTAAGATATCAATTGATTTTTTGTATATGCGAGATTCGAATATCTATTATTGCAATTAAGATCTTTAGAGGAAACAAGGTTATTAAAAAAAAAAAAAGTTATGTGTTACTATAGAATTATAATTGAGTTGAGTCAATTCGGATCAAGTATGTTTATTTACAACTTGACTCAAGCTTTTCTCTCACTTTTCTTCCTTAGTTAATCCCTCAAGACAAACACAAGCTCAAACTCTATATTATATAAATAAGACCTCCCGTTTTCCACCAAAAAAAAAAAAAAAAAAAAAAAACTCAATCCTCTAACAAGTTTTGTTCAGAATAAACTGCACCTAAAGAATAGAAAATGCAAAAGTGATAACTTTCACATGAATAGATCTGAGCTGCAAATAAGCCATGCCAAATTGCATGCGTAGATATTTTTTACATCTTATTAACAAGCTTTAAGTCGAACCTAGGTTCTACATATGTATTCATGTTTCAAATGGTCATAAGCTTTTTCATGAACAAAACAATTTGTTTGAACTAGATACATCTACCAAACAAGTCTCAAAGTTAGGCTAAAGCTTACGCCAAAGCTTACATTATTTGTAAATAAATAAACATAAACTTTTTTATTTTAATTGAGTGAAAACGAGTTGTCCACGAACATCTCAATTCGTTTACAACCCTATTGGTCACACATTTTATAAAATCATTTATTTGCAATCTGGAGCATCTCCACTATCAAACTTTATTAGGTAATACGATGTTTAACGTTACTATAAATAGCATATATTATATTGTCATATGAGTCTCACACGGCTCTACTAAATATTATATCATTTTTTTTCTTTAAATGTATGAATTTGTTATTTAGGTTGTGTTTCGCATTGGCTGAAAAATGCATTTTTTTTTTTTCGCTTATTTTTGCTACTATTTATTGGTCCCATTGCAGTTTTTGATATTATTCATGGGTCCCACTGTACTACTTTCAGTAAAAAGGTTTCAGTATCAGCTAAATAAATTGTTCTCAAACGGACTTTTATACTAGTCACATTACATGCGTTTTGCACGTGCAATAAGACTTTTATTTTTTATTTTTTTTATTTATTTAGTCTAGTATCTTACTTTTCCTTTTATTTATTTATTTATTTTAGATAAGTTTGTTTTGAAAATATAGATTAGTAGAATGGTATCTTATTTTGTAAACATTTTAAGTGAAGTTAGTATATATTTTTATAGAGTTGTCCTTAAATTTTTTCTTATTAAAAGTAAGGTTTAGAGAAATTTTTGAACTATGTCCAACCTCTCCTTTTGGACTGGACTTTTATGATTTTATGGATAGTATAGATTAAGAAAAAAACAAAACAAAGAAATGCCTACAATTTTAGCACTAACTGATATTTTTGGATTTTTGGAGGAGCATGCAATGGAGAGTAAAGTGGAGATTGACGTGTGGACAAGACCCAAGCAACACATGTCAGTAACGTGAGGTGGACGGGGCTGCACCAGGATTGCTGATGGAGAATACAGCGAATCACGTCTCAGATTGCTTAAAACGACACCACTTGGTCCACGTTGGGTTTTATTGGTGATTCCGGATTTTAGCTTCAAGCTTCTCTTAGTTATAAAGTGCCACGTAGCTTCCATATTTTTCTCTTAACAATTTGGTACTTTTTGGCGATGTAACATTAATGCACCCCACACGGATTGGCCTAACTTTAGTCACCAAAAAGTGGACACGTGTCATGTTCACTGCCCTCACAGTTGACACCTGGCATACAATTTGGGTACACCAATTCAAGTGCCAACAAGTACCCCTAACTTAATAAAATTAAAAAAAAAAAAAAAAAAATCTTCCGTGTTACTCATTGACCGACGATGAAGGTAATATTATGTATACTACCAAGACCTTAGGTTATCATGGTGGGTATAACACAATTGTTAAAATGTCACTACTTGAACCACGCTAAATATTAAGTGAAGAGATGCGATGGTGGGTACCCCTAATCCATGTTATGTGTTTCTTTAGGTAATACAAAATGTTTCATGTTTAGTAATAATCAAAGTTGGCTCTAAAGTATGGAAAAGTATTTAGTATTAAGTATCAAGTGATACTACATTATCGATATCAAAATTTAATAATTAAGAGACACTTGTGCAAAATTACCATATTAGTATTCTACTATTATTCTCAAGGGGTGTTAGTGAGTTTATAATTTTGCAGACATGTCTATCATTTATTAGATTTTGATATGGTTGACATAGTATCATTTGATATCAAATATTTTCTTAATTAGTATAGTATAGGCAATTTAATCGATCGCCTAAGGTTTTCAAGTAGAAGAAGACCTCCAAATTTTAACCAATAGGCAGTCGTGGTTCAACCACTAAGCTCTCAAATTGAAAAAAAAAATCCCTTTATTAATTAATAAAATATATTCATCTAAGAAAATAAGGAATTTTTTATATTTTTATTGACTAATGGAATGCATTTTCTTTTAAAATATCAAGAAAACCACATGTAGAAGATGAAGAGGCAAACTTAAAATCAAAAAAATCCACCGTTCCTATCAAAATTATTACCTGAATTAATAGTTTTACATACGAATTCATTGATAAAATCAAATGTTTATTTCTCACCAATTAATTAAAATTTGAATTTATAGCTTTCCATACAAAATTCTTGCAGCTATTAATAATATATATATATATATATATAATATTACTCTCCATCTTTTTCTTTTTTTATTTTAGCTTTCTTTGTACATGGCTAGCTACTCATCAATCGGTGTAGGTTTATGGTGTGTTGATTGCTCTCATTTGTTCTTCATTTCAGGTTGGCATCTATTTACTCTTCCTTTTCTTTTGTTCTTCAATTTTTTCTTGTTACAATATTGCACTCTTCTAATATTGTTGTTGGTTTTTAGCTTTATTTTGTAATGGCTTAATGAGAAACTCTCTTTTAGTCTCTTCGGTGCTTTTATTTAGTCTTGTAAGTTTTTAAATTTTTTTCTCCAAACTAATATAAATCTACATGTTTGTTTCTGTACTTTAATATTTAATTCAAATTTAGTAAATAGTAGGCCAAACTTTGTTTTTATTTTGCTAATAGATTTGTCTTTAATTCAACCCAACTGAGCCTAAAATTTTACTTTTCTAGTTGTAGGGACTGAGTTTGAGCACTTCTACTATTGGATGAGTAGACTCAGGCCCAACTAGCCTAATACAATAAATTTGTAGAGAATAAGTTTAAGAACTAGGCTTTAGTGAGGATAATAACGAATAAACATAGTTATGGGTAAACTAAATAACAAGAAAGTGGTCTTTAAGTATGAAATTCTATCCTCGGCACTTGTTCGGGGAGCTATTTGTTCTTATTATTTCCTCAGTGCTTGGTTACAAATGTTACAAAGATGATACCAATTGCTACAGTGTATTCTACTCGAAAACCTCTCCCCTCTTTTCTGGAGGATTTCTTACATTATATACTCCATTTCAGTTGATCTTGACCCTCCATTTGTTGATCATGCAGGTCATTTCTCGAGTGCTTGTCCTATCAGCCGCCGTCCCAAACCTTCTGTGAGTTGCAGCAACCAAAGCAGCACTGTTCAGGGGTCATTTCCTCATTAATGCGTCTAGAATGTTAGTTGTGGGCATTTAATGTGGATGTGACGGTTTCTTCTTGAATTGCCCCTCTACCAAGCTTCCATGGCTGACCCACTGTACTTGTCATTTTTATTGGGATGCTCTACGAGGTTGCCTTTGATGGTGTGCTGCTCTTCCCTTCTATGATTTTAGTTCGCCGAGGACAGGATTGTCCTCGACGATGTTTCTTGGTAATTCGGACTTTCTTCGTTCATCTTCGGACATTTCTTCTTCCTCGGCGTGGGTCTTGGGCTTAGTATAAAGTGGGTCGAGGTGGCCAAATTCTTTGATCCCACACTAGTACTTTTCCTTATTTTTAATTTTCCACTTAACAAGTTATTTAATTAGTGCAGATGTTATCTACTTTTGATAATGTTATTTTATTGAATTACATGTATATATATGATAAAAGGATAGGAGAAAGGTTATAGGATGTTCCATGCTTCCTTAAGATGCAAATTGTAAATGATTTGTTATAAAGGAAAAATAAAACATCTAAAGAATCATTGGGGGTTGATTGGCGGGAAGGTTCCTTTGTAAATGAGTTCTCATTTCATTTTATGCTTGATAGGAGAGGAACTTATGTCAATCATCCAAGTATGAGGTTGAAATCATTCAGCAAAAAAAAAAAAGTATGAGGTTGAAATCCAAATCATGGCATGTGGTTTTCCTGATATGGATAATATCTCACAGAAAATGATAAGGATAATTCCAGAGTTCTCGGTGCCAGTTAGGTTTTAAATGTCATTTTATGACTAGAGTCATTGGACTTTTCGTCGATTCCCACCAAGACTAGCTAGGCATAGTTGAGTTGCTAGCCTAGTGTGTTCGAGTTGTTGCATCATTGTCTCATGCCGAGGTGCCATATCAACACACTACTTGTCAGGGTGTACGTGCGTTTAGATTAGCTTTTTTATTGATATGCTGATTTATTAAAAGTGGAAAAAGAAATATAATTGCACTAAAAAAAAAAAAAAAAGCTATAAAAAAGAAAAACTGAAAAAAAATTTAATATGTACGCATACTAAGACCAACCGCATAGATCATGCATAATCTTACAAAATACAAAAAATAGTCAATTTTACACATTTTGAGCAATTGTGCATAAACGCACAAGTTTTAGAGTAACGGTGAATATATACACGGTTACTGTAGTTCGTGCATTTAATATTTTAGTATTTTTTGGGTAGTGTTGGGTTTGTAAGAGAGAGGGGTAATGAGTGAAGAAATAATAAAAAATTGTAAAAGAATGAATATTTTATTGAATAGATGTGTAGAATAGATAAACTGATGTGGGTGTTTTGTAATATAAGTATGTAAAATAAAAAAAGTAATTTTTTTATATAAAACAGACGAAAAGTTTGCATAAAATGACGCTGATGTTATAAGAATATAAGTAAAAATGCTGCGTAAAAACACACCCAATGAACACAACAACCTTGAGTTATGCATTGAAAAAAACATCGTAAATAAATAAATAAATATATTTTTTTATAAAAAAACGTGCACTGTAATTAATATTTTTTAACCTTTGGCATATGTCATCAGTGATGAGAACTTTTTTTTTTTTTTTTTTCCTTCAAGTGTGTGACTCCTTGGAATTCAATCTGAAAGAGTTTTTGGACAAGAAAAGACTACCTTCTTTATATTAGCCTATTGGAGCTGTCCAGTTAGAGAAGAACAATTGAATTGGACTCTAAATGGGCCTCATGGGCTTTATCTCCTTTTCGATTACTATCCTTAAAAAAACTCTTTAATGGATTTGATCTGAAACTAAAGATGTCTGCTTATTGGATGTGGCCCAACTCCATCACTGTGAAAAGATTGGGCCATTAACACGATTGGGTATAACAGCATGCCAATAAGTCCTGACCCAAAAAAGGACTAATCATGGTTAATTAAAAGAAAATGAAGGCTGCACGCAAAACTTTTGAAAAAATTTTTGTTTTCCTATATTTGATTGCATTCCTGAAAATGTTTAGAAAAACATTATCCATCATTTGGCTATGAAAAAACACATATTCGCATATTTTCAATATAGTAATTTTGCTAAAAGTAACAACACCATATTGATGACACGAATAATCACAAAATTTATTCATTTTAAAAAATCATCTTGTACGTTAAACAAAAAATTGAAATTGTTGAGAGAGAGAGAGAGAGAGAGATTGGGTACAATGATGGTAGAGGGAGGTGAAAGGGTTCAACCTTGAACGAGGGGCTTGATGTAAATGTGATGCATTAAACGATTTACACTCTGTGAAGGTGTTTTTCCTTGTCAAGCCGAAATTATTTTTTGTTGAATCAATATTTTCAACTGGGCTAAACACCTTAAAAATGGAGAAAACATTTTGTGCCAATACAAATGCAGCTGAAAATACATGACAAATAAATCTGAATGCATGTTTGAATGTATACAAAATTTTTATATATTATCTTGAATTGCCACTACATACATTAATAAAACTCTAATGCCTAAAATGTATAGGTGAAATTGTGTTTGATAATTTTATATGGTATTAAGTGTTAACAACTATAATTTTGTTAAACAGATTGGTTGTCCAAGGGAAAGTTCTGTACAGATTGGCTTTTGCTATAATGCAATCATCAGTTGCCATTTACTCTAACCAATCTATGATTGGCTCAATACTTATGTTTCACCCTTTCCTGATCAACTTTTAAGTATGCATAAGTTTCTGTTTTTCCCTTCCCTAACCGACTTTTAAGTCTCAACAAGTGAGAGTGATAAATGCAAGAAATTTGACATCACATGTAGTGTGTGAGTAAAAATGAACACGAAATTAAAGGAATGAGAGAGAATACATGGCATTAACATGGTTTCGCCTCTTTGGCCTAGCCAACATCTACGATGAAAAGTCTATGATAGCAGAACTATTACTATTAAGATTTATGTTTCGCAATGAATCTATTGAAAGATATTCATAATAGGCTAATTCTTAGACGAGCTAGCCCGATGTTACATGTTACACACCTTTTATAACATGATTTTATGTTCTCTTTGGGGAGTTCCAGAATCCATTTTAAGCCATGACCCCCTTGTTTATGCCTTGGTTATCTTGTTTGTATAGCTTGAGCAGCTCGTAAGTATGACATGGTTGTTGGCAGGTTAATGCCCATTTGGGATGCACTTATAAACTAGCTTATTGTTTATTTTTCTTACTATTTGTGGGTCTCATGCGAGTTATTTACTTATTTTATTTAAATTTTACCTTTTATTTACAGTACTTTCAACAAAAGTTAGGTAAGTTGTTTCCAAACAGACACAATCTGCTTGTTTGTTTGTATTTCAATAATTTCATTTATCAAACCCAAAAAAAGGTGAGAGAGAGAGAGAGAGAGAGAGAAAAACAAAAGTAAACATAATTTGACATGGGCCAAATGGCTGTTTATTTGACATTTCCTCACAAGTGCCTTTTATCTTCAGCAGCATGTCATATTGTCATGAGCACACCGCACACGACAGGATTTCAAAAGGAAACTAGCACTGTGCTGAAGAAAATCAAAGAGAAATAGACATGGGACAGAGTCACAATCTCACAGAGTCATTATTTATCTTTGACAAAACTTATCTGACATGACTTAAATGTGGAAATTTTTTTTTAGGTATTCCCAGAATATGTAGAAATTGTGTTCTTTTCTCTCACATTCGTGATGGACTTTATTATGAATTTAATGAGTGAACCCTATTATAAATATGAGAGAAGGAAATACCATTTTCCGTGCTTTGGAAGTATTTAAAAATTACTCTGAACGCGGTAGCAATTTTCTCAAGCAAGCTTGAGTTTTTACTCCTTCGCCAAGTTTATTCGATAAAGTAAAGCTTGAGCTATTATCTTTCGCTAATATTATTCAGTATACAAGTTCAGCCTGAGGCCTCGCTAGTTTGCTTTCATACAGGTAAAGAAATTTAAGTTCCCTCCATATATAGCAGAACATTTGTATGAATTGAACCATGCTTTTCACAAGCTTCATGTGACTGGTCTAATGTTTTCACTTCCTGCCTAACAAGTTTTCTAAAGTTGCACGTATATTATGTAGTGTTTGATTGACGAGAATGGGAATAAGGATGGGCAGAGAGTATTTCGGTAAAAAGTTTGTCAACAATGTCATGGAGAGTTTGCTCCCATACCTTCCATGAAAAGAATGATAGTGTCATAGTGATTACGATCTGATACTGATAGCACTGATGAACAACTCGTCCAAAAAGAGAGTAAGAAAAAAAAAACATATGACTACTAGCTCTTTCAAGCGATAATCACGCAACCCCAATTACAAAATTACATGATTAAATATAATAAGGCAACTCGTTTTTAATGCTTAGATATGCGTTCGGAAACTGACACCTTGTCCCATAAAAAAAAAAAAAAAAAAAAAACCGACACCTTGTTATGGGATCCATATCCCTTGCAATAGCTCTATTCTCAGCCATAGATTTAATCTAATGGCTTAAATCTTTGACACCTCACCAAATGACAAAAAGACTATTTTGCCCTTAAAAAATTTCACCCCCGTCCACTGTTTCATAAAACATAAACTCAAATTTTTTTTTTCTCTCTCTCTCTCTCTCTCTCTCTCTCCCCTGCGCAGTTGCCACTCTCTGCCTCTCCTTCAACCCATTCTCTGCCTCTCCTTCAATCCATTGTCACAGCAGCCTGGTACCAGTCCACACAAGGCCAAGCCTCTCTCTTTGCCATCACTGTTGCTTCGATGAACCAATTCTCTGAACCTCCATAGCTTCGAGAACCCAGTAGAGTTACTATTCTTCCAAAGCTCTGGCGAAGCTTCAAGCTCGTCCGATTTCGACGCAGACGAAGAATCCCCAAAATCCCCTTTGTCCTCCTCTTTCTGGTACCCCTTTTCCCTCTTTCACTTCCTATATATTTGTGTGCGTGTTTGTTATGTATAAGATTTTTTTTTTTGTTGAGAATTGTTATGTATAAGAGAATTTAATGGTAGTGAAGAAGAATTTCAAATAGGCAATGAAGTTTTTGGAGTCTAATTAAGTGGAATCGTTAATTTTTGAAGTGTCCCATATGATAAAAATTACTTTATTTTCATTTTCTTTGTCCTACCTAACAAAATAGAGTATCAGTAGTGGTTGGCCATTTGGGTTTTATGCTAAAAATTCAATTTTTGCTTCAAGAAAACTAAACATATAAAAATCTGGGCTTTTGTTGTAAATTTGATAACTTTTTGTAAAATGAAGCTTAATTGCTTTAAACTTGAAGGTTAATTTCTTTAATCTTAATTGCTTAATTGCTGTGATGTAGGAATGGGGGATGTTCTGGCGAGCTATGTGTTTGGGAAGAAGAAGACAACATAAGTTGCTCACTTGTAAGTACTTAAAGACTGGAATCCTTGAAATATTGATTTTATATAGTTGTATATTTGGTTTGCTATTTTGATTCTTTACAAAGATTTTAAACCTTGCTAATTCGGATTAAGATGTAGTTGATTAGAAGGAAATAGAGAAAAATTGCTTCACCACCTCTTTTGGCTGAGTGCAAAGCTGCTAAATTGATAAATATATTATTAGCATTATAGTGGGAACTACAGAAGTAAACAAAGTGAAATATATAAGTGCACTCTAAATACAGTAGAGAATAAGTTCTTACAAACTTATTATTTGCTTTGATGCCTTTTTTTAGTCTTGGTTCTCCTTAATGCAAAATGCATTTGTTATTGTCTGATTGCCCCATTAAAATTGGGCTGTGCACCTACCATATTATGTCATTGATTACAAAGGAATTAAATGTATCTCATGAACATTCAGACTATATGATCTGCTTTGTATTTCACTTTTAATGTTGGTCCCTTAGCTGAGTTCTTAAGATGGAAATTCCCAAGCTAAACCCTCAACAAACTTACATATTTAGTAGTAAATAGTGATAGTGATCTTATGGCTTCACTTGTGCCTGCTGTTAATTGGAAATTTTGATTTATGTTTATCATTGAAATCACGCTTTGTTCTTTTGTCTGGTTGAATGGCATGATTAAAGGAATGCTATTCTTGATGTCAAAAAAAAAAAAAAAAAGGAATGCTATTCTTCGTTTGATCACCAAGAGCGAGAAATGGCATCTGCTGGAGGGATTAGTGCTAAGTTTAGATTGTTTTATGTTAGTGAAGAATACGCGTTCTCACACTTGTATAAGTTCTACCATTAAGAAGAAGTATTGTACAAACATATATTTTTTTTGGATACCTAAACTTTAGCCACTTGTATAATTCAAAAATTGTTTTGAATGGAAGTATTTTGCTTGGGTATAATCTTATTTATTACACTTGGGCTTCAACTTGCATCCTTACAGAATTTGTGAATGCAAATTTTAGGTTTTTTTGAGTGAAATAAATCATTGCCCATGACTGTGTTTTTAATTAAGGCTCTTGTTCTAATAGTCTTGTAATCAAAGTATACATTTCAATAAATTTTTGTTCATTATTGGATCAAACTCTTGCATCAATTCATGAGCATATAGGCAACATCAAAATTGTTCAATTTGAAGCATTACAAGAAATTAGAAATAAAAAGGCACACAATCAATTACATTATATTACACACTCAAACCAATATCAAGAAAAAAATAACTAAATTTTGTTACATTTTTCTTGTTTTGTACTCTAAATCTTTGTAAAAGTTTTTGTAAATGAACAATGAAACTACCTAGTGTCAAAATAGAAAATACATTTAAAGTTTCACTTATACTGAAAATAATTAGCCAATTGACAACAAGATATGGCTTCAATACATCATGGAGTGCTTGTAACAGGTTCTATGTTATGACTGGGTTTAATTTCTAACTGAATGGATAGTTATTTGGTTGTATTCAAGATGACCGGTCTCCTGAATAAGAGAATAAAGGGAAATTGGGATAATAATTCTCTGCTGCTTTATTAATTGCATTCTACGTTAAATACAAGTCTTAGGAATTCAAATAACAAACAGATAACAATAGATACTCCTATGAATATTCAAAATACTAACAGATAATCCTAAAGGGACTCAACTTCTTAGAAACTCAAATACAAGTACCAAATCAGATATAACTTTATCTAAATAACATAATTCAAATATGAATGCAACAACAACTCCATAGTAATCCAAATACTAATTTCAAATGCAATAGCTATCCACCCACGACAATAGCTATCCACAATGCTAAGTCTTCCACGTAATCTTCTCCCTTTTAGCAGTGCACTTCTTTCTTCAGACATCACATTCTACTTCGAAAAAATTCAGTTACAAGTTACAACCGAAGGCCATCTTTGATAGAGCTACTATTTTCCTAGTAGAGTACCAACACTTCATATTCTTAGCAATTTTTATGTCAAGCTTTTCTTTATGTAGACTGTCATGTAATGTGTCTTAGTTGCTATGCTCTTTTCTGAATGTGTCTTAGATCATGGAATGCTTCAAAACATTTTATCTTGTTAACAAGAAAACAAGAGACATATAGCTATTAATCCATCTAAGCTTTGGCCACAATAAATGGGGAAAAATGCATAAAACAAACTCTTGTTCATAAGCTCAATTGTGCCTAAATTTAAATGCAATTTTTGCTTTATTGTATAGATTAGTACCATATTTGTATAACTTAGAAATGCCCAATTAGAATTAGAGTTCATAAATCAGTAACATATCTGTATAACATTGAAATGCCCAAGAATTAAAGTTCATCTAGAAATATTTGAAGATTTATTAAAAGAAAAAACACATCACCAAATTTTCAAACATTCTTTTGAACCAAAAGCCCAGAATATTTGAGGGAGGCCTTAACATATAAAAATCTAAATTGACTACTTAAAATTTGGGCTAAACTTGTTAAGTATGATTGGTAACAATTCAAGCAAGCAAAAATTTTCCCCTCAAGTTAGCCTATCAAGAGCCATAGTTTATACCTTTAAAATGAACTACAACATGCAAAATACCCATCTGCAATTTAGGAAAATAACAGGTACCTAAGAAAAATTAGAACAAAAAGAGAAATTTCATAATGATTTTTTTAGCATAGACCAAGCAACACAATTACTTTACAGATGTCAAAGACAACAACACACAACAACTACAAGCAAGCCACTTTCCCTTCAATCACAGCACATTCGGCTATACCCAAAAACCTCCATTGTTTTATGCATAAGGAAACCTAGTCACTAATAAAAACTGAAACAAAATGGGGGGTTTCAGTCATTTCTAAAAAGCAAATAAAAAGAGAAGAGACAATAAAGAGAAAAAGAGGGGTACCAGTAGCCATCAATGGTGTAAACACCATCTATATGCACCGCCGTCAGCAGTAGTGTGGGTGCAAGAAGAAGCTCGGCCAAGTGTGAGCTTTAAAGAACAATTTTTTTTGTTGTTGTTATTGTTGTTGAGAAAATTAAAAGAATGAAAAATCAAAGAGAGAGACAGAGGAACTTTACTGGAACCACCACCGGAATTAGTGGAGCGGAACACAGTGGCTGCTACCTTTAGCTATGGAGATTGAGCATCAACTTCTCTCTTTCCCGATTTTCTCCAAACCTAAACCCTAACCTTCTCTGATTTGGGTCTGAAAAGCATCAGTGTCTCTCTCCACACCCGATTCTCTCCAAACCCCAACCCTTACTCTCTCTTTGATCTGGGTCTAAAAAGGATGCGAGTGTTTGGGTGTCGGGAGCTCAGATGGTGAGTTAAATGTTTTTTCTTTGTTTTTGTTGATGGGTTTGAGTTGGGTATGCTAGAAGTGGAGATGACGGGTTGACGGAGAGGCAGAGAGCGTGGAGGTTGAGAGAGTGGAGCGTTAGGGAGAATGAGGGAGAGAACCCGTTTGAAGTGAGAGAGAGGAGAGATTTTTAGTGAAATTTAGATTTTGGGAAGCTGAAATGAAAACAGAAGTGAGACACGGATTGCCAACCTGGACGGGTGAGGTGTCAAAGATTTAAGCCATTAGATTAAGTCTATGGCTGAGAATAGAGCTATTGCACCCCGTGCAATACCCTAGGTATTGCACGGGATATGAATCCCTTGTTATGCTATGCTTAGGTATCATTGCATGAGTGTAATCATTTTCGTTCAATACACATTGTATAATTTTTTTTTTTGATACAAGATATAAATTTTACTCTAGCCTAATCTAAGTGTATACGTGTGTGAAACTTCCTCCTGGAGACTTGAACCCCGGCCCTTGCCTCACACCCCACACCCCACAAGCACTTACACTTGTAGAGTAACCATTGCAACAAGAGTGCATGGTGGTTTAATTAATTAATTATATAGAAAAACAATCATAAATCGAATAAGACTTGGAAATAACATCAATCTAATACTTACAAAGTGGATATATTCTATTGTAATATTTAAATTAGATCATAAAAATTAATCGATTTCAAATGGAGAAAATCTTTTTTCCTATCCTAATACGCCTAAAAACATTAACATAGTTATTAAATCCAAATTGGATGGTGACCCAAGGCTAAATAAGAAAAAAAAATAAAATATAAAAGTAAGTTTAAGAAATCATAATATAAATATATAAATTAAATAAAGGCACACCTAAATTACTAATTAAAAATAAAGCCTAAAAATCTAGACACAAAATAATTAGAAAACATAAAATAAAAAGATGATGTCATAAAATGTAGTCAAGTCTTTACTAAATATTATACTAGGTTTTAAATTCAATAAACAAAAGCAAATCTCAAGCTCCAAAATCATATGGATATTGCATATATATTGATCTTCGTAACTACTCCAATCCCATGAATTATAATCTGAGCTAGTACTTAAAACTCTATCCTCATGGAAAAATCCAGCATCAAATTCATTATAAACTCCTCTATTTTCATTACCTATTTATTCAAAAAACAGTACTACCATGAACTTATAGTCTATAGAGGTGATTTTGTGTAGAATTAACCAATGGACTACTTGTCTGAGTTGCACGGGTTTCAAAAAAAACCATTGGGTCTTATTGGATTCTCAAAGTGCAAGAGGATCATTGTCAAGATCCTAATGCAATTCCCCTTACACAAGAGGAGATCTCAAACTTGGTTTTTAAGAAGAAATTTGGTATTGTAAAAGGATGTGGCATGAGACCTTCCTCTTCTCTAGTAATCACTACCTCATCTAGTTCCTCGGTAGAGTATATCCATCGGTTAGAAATTGAGATAATTGAGCTCAAAGAGGCAAGAGTTAGGGACGAAGAGGAGCGAGCTAGGGAGCAAGAGGCGCGAGCTAAGCAAGATGAGGTTCAAAAGAATATTCTTAATTTTTTGAGGAGCAAGGGTTATGATGACGGTTTTACCTATGGGGGTGGTTCATCTTCAAGTTAAATCACTTATTGGTTAGTACTTTATCTTCAAGTTAAAACACTTCATTTTTTATGTATCATTTGAAACTAATTCTATTATATTACACTTGAAAATTTATATTTGCTTTCTACAACTTATACATTAGGAGTTGTGATTTTAATTTATTGGTGTGGCTACTCTTAATGCATTGTTAGAAATGTTTCTTATAATATAGTTAATGTTTTTACTTTACGATTTTAATGTAGTAGTGTTTTTATATTTGTGCAGATTTCTTATTGGTGGCTTTAGGGGATTTACTTTTGGCATTATTTGAAGACATATGGAGACATCTTCCATTGGTTCTAACTATATTATGCTACATTTTTTGTATTGTTATAAAACATCTTA
Organism: Notholithocarpus densiflorus; assembly: GCA_030021035.2. NCBI lineage: Eukaryota > Viridiplantae > Streptophyta > Magnoliopsida > Fagales > Fagaceae > Notholithocarpus > Notholithocarpus densiflorus. The sequence continues at coordinate 826,106 of JARYZH020000132.1, read as the reverse complement.
AGTTTCTTTCAAAAAAAAAAAAAAAAAAAACACATCTTAAGTATTGTATGTGTTGCAAACAATTATTGTATGGAAGGAGTTTGAATTGGATACTTGTTTTAAATTTAACTTGTGGAATGTATGGATTGATTTTTTATAAATGTGTTGTTGAAATAATGTGTTAATCAAATGTAAGGTTTTAATAATGTAATGACAGGTTACAGGTTAATATCAAAGCCATGAAAATAATAAAAACAGAAAATAAGTTTTAGCGACGAATTTTTTCGTCACAAATATAGCAACAAAAAATTGTTTTAGTGACGAAATATTTCGTCACTAAATGTAGCATAATTTTGTAAGAAATGGTTTTAGGGACGAAACTTTTCGTTGCTATATGTGTCTGGATTTTCTTAAAAATAGTTTTAGTGATGAATTTTTTAGTCACTATATGTACCTGAAAGTAGTTTTAGTGACGAAATTATTCGTCACTAAATATGATTTAATAAACTGAAATGGTTTTAGTGACGAAAATTTTTTGTCACTAAATACTGTTTTTAGCGAGGAAAACATTTAGCGACGAAACGATTTCGTCGCTAAAAGTTTTTTTCTTTTTTAAACAAATCGAACATTTAGTGACGAAATTTTTTGTCGCCAGGACTTTTAGCGACGGGGCTACAGCGACGAAACGAATTTCGTCGCTAAAAGTCCGATTTCGTCACTAAAGGTTCTTAGCGACGAGAAATAGGACTTTTAGTGACAAATTTTTTCGTCACTAAAAGTACATTTTGTTGTAGTGGTATAAGTAATCTAATTAAACAACCAGACTAACTTAAGTACCGATTCACTGGATCATTAATCTGACCGGACTCGCTAATCCAAGTTTAATAACCATGAACATTAAACCAAATCACTTGGGATTGATTATGCCGTTATGCGTTGATAGATGAGTATGTTATATCAAAACAAAGAAAATAGATGAGTATGGAAGTCAGCTAATGTCAAAGATATAGTTCACCCAATAAAGTTTCTCTGCATCTTCTACTAGTATGAAAAGCATATGGTAAGTAAAAAGGAAAAATGACAGAGACCTAACAATATAATTAACATGCCTGACGGGTTTCATAAAAAACCATGCCTGAGGTAATAGGGATGGGGATGTGTGTAAACTCCAAAGTGATTTTAATAGGTAGTTAAAATGTAAAAGTACCTTATAAAGTTAGTATTTGATTTTCGGAAAAAGTTAACTGATGATGAGGCATTGATTTAAAAAGTATTTTCAAAAACTTTTTATGTATAAAGAAAAAAAGTATTTGATTTTTTAATAACTTTTTATGTTTACTATAAAAATTATACTAAAACTTTTCTAAAATAGTTTAGTAACAAATGTTCTAAGAGCTTTCGTTAACCAGACCCATATTATTTTTATTTTTTTGTAATCATATCATATAGGAATGAAGTTTTTTTGGTTTCTAAATTCCTTAAAAAATGCCACTTATGTGAATATAAAGAGGTATTAATGTATAGGTCATGCTAACGGGTGTCCTTAGGGCAATGGTTAACAATTCATTTTAATAAAGTTTTAATACCACTTTTATGGGAAGAATAATGCTAGAGATACAAACTATTTTATAAATTTTTTTACAAACTGCTGATGTGGTGAGTGATTATTGGTAAATGAAAAAAATGATATTAATGGTGGGCTTAGATGAAAACTAATAAGAGGTTGGCCACATCAACATTTTGTAAAAATATTGTAAAATAGTTTGTGTTTGTAGCATTATTCTTTATGGGAAATGGAAAAATTTTTCAAAACATTAATTACTTTTTTTTTTCCTCATAAAAAATTTCTTTAAATGGATTGTTAACCATTGCTCTAAGGACATCCGTTAGCATTTTCTTATTAACAATTGCCCTAAGGACTCCTGTTAACATACCCTTTATTAAAATTAATGCAAAAAATCAAAAACCAAATTAATGCATCTAAGCATTTATGGTCCCCAATTAATCATTAGTTATCAAAATTAATGCATCTATGTATTCATGGTCCCTAATTAATCATTATTTATCAAAATTAATGCAAAAAAATCAAAAACCAAATCAATGCATCTATGCATTTATGGTCCCTAATTATACATTATTTATCAAAATTAATGCAAAAAAAAAAAAAAAAATCAAAAACCAAATTAATGCCTCTATGCATTTATGGTCCCTAATTAATCATTATTTATCAAATTAATGCAAAAAAAAAAAAAACAAATTGATGCATCTATGCATTTATGGTCCCTAATTAATCATTATTTATCAAAATTAATGCAAAAAAAATTAAAACCAAATCAATGCATCTATGCATTTATGGTCCCTAATTATAAATTATTTATCAAAATTAATACAAAAAAAAACCAAATTAATGCCTCAATGCACTTATGGTCCCTAATTAATCATTATTTATCAAATTAATGCAAAAAAATAAAAATAAAAACCAAGTTAATACATCTATGCATTTATGGTCCCTAATTAATCATTATTTATCAAAGTGGAATGTTATCGGATGCCCTAAAGGCATTGGTTTAGGAACTGTTTTTAGAAAATTTTTATGAAAAATAATAAAAAAAAATTAATTTTTTTGATAATTTTTTTATATTTCCCATGAAAGTGGTGTTAAAACTTTCTTAAAATGGTTTATTAACAATTGCTCTAAGGACACTCATTAACATACCCTTTATTAAAATGGAAATGTTAACCAATGTCCTTATGGCATTAGTTTAGAAACTATTTTTAGAAAAAAATTATTGGAAAAATGATAAAATAATGTTGTTGACAGTTTTTTATATTTATCATAAAAATGGTTTTAAAACTATCCTATTATGATTCATTAACAATTGCCCTAAGGACATTAATTACCGTGACCCTTATTAAAATTAATGCAAAAAATCAAAAACCAAATTAATGCATCTATGCATTTATGGTCCCTAATTAATCATTATTTATCAAAATTAATGCAAAAAAATAAAAAACCAAATTAATGCATCTATGCATTTATGGTCCCTAATTAATCATTATTTATCAAAATTAATGCATCTTTGTATTGTCTGTTTTTTGCAGTAAAATACCTCTTTATATTCACATAAATGGCATTCATTTCTATGTGGTATGATTACAAAAAATAAAAAAAAACTTATGGGTCTAGTTAACAAGAAGGTATTTGGTATCAAATGATAACATGCCAATGGTATCAAAATCCAATAAGTGTGAAACATTTCAGCAAAAAATAACTAACCCACTAACAATTAAAAGACATGTGTTAGTGGGTAGTTATTTTTGCATATATGTTTCTCGTTTATTGGATTTTGATATGAATGATGTGGTATCATTTGATACAAAATACTATTTCCTAGTTAACAAGAGCCTTGGGGCATTTGTTGCTAAACTATTTTAGGAAAGTTTTAATATCACTTTTATGAGAAATATAAATTGTTGTTAAACAAATCAATTACTTTTTTTTTTTCCTTTCACGTAAAAAGTTTCTAAAAATATTTTCTAAATAAATGCTCTTATGACATCAGTTAACTTTTCCCAAAAATCAAATCCTAAACTTATGATAAGAGAATAAATCAAATCCTAACCTTAAGAGAAGAGAATTGTAATGTACTTTTACATTTTAACTACGAATTAAAAATTACTTTACACACCCCTATCCAAAAAAAAAAAAAAAAAAAAAAAAAATTACTTTACACACATCCCCATCCCTTATTACGTTAGGCAAGTTATATTGTTAGGTATCTCATATCTGTCATTTTTTCCTTTTTACTTACCATGTGCTTGTCATAGGCCAAAATTGGGAATTAACCTTGTTTGCCAAACAATATAATTAGTAGGCACTGTTACAAAACTATATTTTTTACTAACATCTTGAGTTTATAAGACTCGATTTAGGGCTTATAAATCGAGTCTCAAAGACTCGGTTTCAGTGTTCTGATCACGTCTGATTTGAAGTTTCTTCCACGTGGCGTCCACCTGGAAATCGAGTCTTTAAGACTCGATTTATAAGCCAAAATTTTTTTAAGTCTATGTCTCTCATGTACAAGCCATTTCTAGAAATACCAAAAAAAAAAATTTAAGAAATCCCAGAAACACAACAATCCCAGCACAATGAAACACATTCGCTATTTATTCAACAATGAAACAATTTTTCTGGGTTTTTCTATTTTGACTAAAAACTGAACTTGAAAACCTAAATCAGATAAGAGAGAGAAAGAATCTAGAGACCCAGATTAGTTAGGAGAGAGAGCTCACCTCACCTCGCCGGGTTGTTCACCAAATCCAAAAAACTCTGAGAGAGAGATACCAATCATAACAGATGAAGGTGAAGGAAGCCACCATTGCGATAGGGGTGATGAGAGGCCATAGGCGGCGATGCAAGGGCTTCAGCTATGGTGGTCATGTCTAATGAGAAGGATCATCGTTGGCTGTGCGATTGAACGGAGAGGAAAGCGATGCTGGGGTTTAATTGGGGGCAACCACTGTTATCGGAGAAAGGGAAAGAGAGGCAGCAGATTGCAGAGGAGGTAGGCGGAACGGCGGTGGAGTGTGCCGCCATATGTTGCTGCTGGCCGTGCAGTCTTGTGAACCTTGTGATCCTCACCCTCTATAAGGTTCCTGCCAGTCTTTGCAAGAAGGCTTGGAAACGACGCCGTTTGCTGAAGATGAAGAAGAAGGCTTTCATTTTGCACAACGATAGTGAGGGTTTGTGGCTGAGGTGAAGAAGCTCAGTCTTGATGATCAGTATGATCGTCATAATCAGTTGATGATGAACGGTGGTGATGAGAAGAAGCGTGATGGCGGTGATGGAACGGAGGCCGTTGATTGGGAGAGTTGAACATGTGTGCAAGGAGGTTGAAGATGCAGGCTTAAAACATTTTACTTGTTTTGTAAGGGGTTGGCTTATAAATCGAGTCTTAAAGACTTGATTTCCAGGTGGACGCCACGTGGAAAATACGCCAAATCAGACGTGATCAGAACATTGAAATCAAGTCTTTGAGACTTGATTTATAAGCCCTAAATTGAGTCTTTTAAACTTGAGATGTTAGTAAAAATATAGTTTTGTAATAGTGCTTGCTAGTTATATTGTTTGACAAACAGGGTTAATTCCCAATTTTGGCCGCTTGTCATACTACTAGTAGAAGATGCAGAAATTCTTTATTAGGTGAACTATATCTTGACATTAGTTGACTTCCATACTCATCTTTATTTCTTTTTGATAGACCATACTCATCTATCAATGCATATAATTAATAACGGCATAATCAATCCTAAGTGATTTGGTTTAATGCTCATGGTTATTAAACTCGGATTAGCGAGTCCGGTCGGATCAATGATCCAGTGAATTAGAACTTAAGTTAGTCTTGTTGTTTAATTAGATTACTTATACAATTAAACCGATAAAATCCAATAAGACCCAATGGTTTTTTTATTTTTATTTTTTTTAACCCCGTACAACTCAGTCAAGTTGCATGTCCATTGGTTTTATAATTCTGCACAAAAAATCACCTCTATAAGTCTTTAGTAGTAATGTTTTCTTGAATAAATAGAGTAATGAAAACAGAAGAGTTTATAATGAATTTGATGTTGGACTTTTCAATGATAATAGAGTTTTAAGTACTAGCTCAGATTATAATCCAAGGGATTGGAGTAGTTAGGGAGATCAATATATATGCAATATCCATACAATGTGAGATATGCTTTTGTTTATAGAATTTTAAAACCTAATATAATAGAATTTTATTTAGTAAAAATTTGACTACATTTTATGACATCGTCTTATTATTTTTCTATATTTTTAGGCTTTATTTTCTAATTAGTAATTTAGGTTTGCCTTTATTTAATTTATATATTTATATTACGATCTCTTAAACTTAATTTTATATAATTTTATATTTCTTATTTAACATTGGTCACCATCCAATTTTATATAACTATGTTAATGTTCTTTATGAAAGCTCGGATTTGTACTAAATCACAAGAGCTTGTTCAGACCCCTAATTAAAAATTACGGCTAGATAGCTTTTACTCTAGCTTATACTAAGTGCGGAACAAGAGTAAATAAGCGCGAACAACCGATAACACTACCCTAAGCCATATTCATCCATTATTAACAATAAAATGAAAGCTTAAAGAGTTGGGAAGAGAGATGCAAACACAAGATAACACCAAGACGTGTTATTGAAGAAGAAACCGAAGAATTCGACGAAAAATCTCTTTGTGACCCTCTAAGTCAAAATCGATCCACTAGAGAATAAAGTTGGAGTACACGAATAACAAAAGACTCTCCAAGCCTAGTCTACCAAATGTACTTAAGCTCTCCAAGCTCTTGCTACCAACGGACTTCTCAGAGTCATGTCTTTTTTAACTTTCTGGATCCCGCAATACGCTCGATTGCATCCGCCAAGTCTCACCGACTTCTTATGGCAAATCCCCAAAGCTTCCCAAGATCCAAAATACTCTCTATACTCTGAAAAAGTGTGGCTTGTGTTTGGGTACAAATCTCCTCTCAAGGTATGACAATGGGAGAGGGAAGGAGAAGAGGCTATAATGATTTCTCACTAAGGATGAGTAGCTCTCTCTCTAAAAGATGAGTTGTAGAAAACCTATCTAGGGTTTTTCTTTCTGAATGGCCTCACATACTTTTGTGGGTAATGATGGTATATATAGTATGAGTGAAGGGTAAGAAAGTCACACTTAAAATTCTCTAGGCAGAATGTTTCGTAGGTATCTCGTGGGTTGACCCTTCTTGTGAGATAGTTGCGAAATTGACAGCCTGGTACAACTTTTCAGCTTCCAGTTATGTGCTTCTCACGTGCCCTTTTTGCAGGAACCTTTACTCGCGAACTTCTTGTGAGCTAGTCGCGAAACTGCACTGATTCTTCATTTCATACTCGATTTTTCACCAACTTAATACTAAACCCAATACAATAAAATTTCACAAAATACAAGGAACAAAATTAAAGCAATTACAACACTTTTTGTCATGGAATAAACCCAACATAAAACATAATTGTAAATCACAACTTTACACTTTACCTGTATGAAAGTAAACTAGGTAGGCCTCAGGCTGAACTTGTATATTGAATAATATTAGCGAAAGATAATAACTCAAGCTTTACTTTATTGAATAAACTTGGTGAAGGAGTAAATAACAACTAAAGCTTGCTTGAGAAAATTGCTACCATGTTTAGAGTAATTCTTAAGCACTTTTAGAGTATGGAGAATGATGCTCTTTTCTCTCACATTTATAATGGGTTCTACTTGTTATATTCATGGTAGGGTCTACTATGAATGTGAGAGGAAGGAGGACAATTTCTCTAAATTTCAAGAGTAACTAAGAATTTTTTCTGCATTGAAGTCATTTAAGAGAAGTTTCCTCAAAGATCTAAATAATGACTCTGTGAGTGTGACCGATATCTATTTCTCTTTGATTTTCTTCAGCGCAGTGCTAGTTTCCTTTTGAAATCTTGTTGTGTGCGGTGTGCTGATGACAATATGACATGCTCCTGAAAGATAAAAGGCTCTTTTGAGGAAATGTCAAATAACCAACCGTTTGGCCCATGTCAAATTACGTTTACTACTTTTGTTATTCTTTCTTTCTCTCACACCTTTTTTTTGTTTGGATTTGAAAAATGAGATTATTGAAATACAAACAAACACACAAACAAGCAAATTGTGTCCGTTTAGAAAAAACTTATCTAGCTTTTGTTGAAAGTACTATAAATAAAAGATAAAAATTAAATAAAATAAGTGTGTGACTCGCATAAGACCCACAAATAGTAGAAAAAAAAAACAATAAGCTAGCTTATAAGTGCATCCCAAACAAGCATTAACCTGCCAACAACTATGTCATACATACGAGCAGCCCAAGCTACACAAACAAGATAACCAAGGCAGAAACAAGAAGGTCATGGCTTAAAATGGATGCTAGAACTCCCCAAAGAGAACATAAAATCATGTTATAAAGGTGTGTGTAACATGTAACTGTTGGGGATAATACACAAAGTAATCAAGAAAGAACAAAGTGAACACAAAAGACAAACAAAAAATTAAATAACTTAGAGGCACAAAATTGTTATCTTTGGACAATATTTGCTCCCACACTATTCTTGCTAAAGGGTTACCACAAACTTGTTCCAAGGATACAACCAAGTTGTTGGATTCTACAGATAGCAATTCTGGAGAAAATCCATAAGATTTATTGTGTTTCTTTTCTTAACTAACTTTTAGGAGAGAAAAAGATCGATATCAAGTAAACATAAATCACTATTTATATCCATAGGATTATATTCCTTCAAAAGGCACGTATGGAGAGTTAAAATGTTTTATAAAACCATTCATAAAGCTTGAAACATTTTCTAACATTTAGAACAGTTATCAAAAAATTCTGTAGAAACTTAGTTTTCACAAGTCTTGATCGATCGAAAGGAATCGAGCATCAATTGAAGACTCTTTTCGATCGATGGAAGAGGAATCGAACACCAATCGAGTCAGGCAGAAACTTTAGGATTATTTTCCTCATCATTTCGGTCGATCGTGCAAATCTTTGACCAATCGAAAAACTTGAATTTCAAATTTTCACTTAGAAAATTCCAGAATTTGAATTTTATCATCTTTATAAAACAATACTCTCCAAACTCAAATATTATTATTACAACCTATCTATGTATATACTTATATATACAACAGTAACATCGGGCTAGTCTAAGATTTAGCCTATTATGGATATCTTTCAATAGATTCATTGCGCAACATAAATCTTAATAGTAATAATACTGCTATCCTAGACTTTTCATCATAGATGTTGGCTAGGCCAAAGAAGCGAAACCACGTTAATGCAATGTATTCTCTCTCATTCTCTTCACTTTCCTTTAATTTCTTCTTCATGTTTACTCACACACTACATGTGATGTCAAATTTCTTGCATTTATCACTCTCTCTTGTTGAGACTTAAGAGTCGGTTAGGGAAGGGAAAAACAGAAACTTATGCATACTTAAAAGCTGATCAGGAAAGTATTAAGCCAATCAAAGATTGGTTAGAGTAAACGGCAACTGATTGCATTATAGCAAAAGGCACATTGTCCCACTGTACAACACTTTCCCCTGGACAACCAATCTGTTTAACAAAATTATAGTTGTTATTTGTTAATACCATATAAAATTATCAAACATAATTTCATCTATACATTTTAGGCATCAGATTTTATTAATATATGTAGTGGCAATTTAAGATAATATATAAAAAAATTATATACAGTCAAATATTCAGATTTATTTGTTAAGTATTTTCAGCTGCATTTGTATACGCATAAAATGTTTTCTCCATTTTTAGGTGTTTAGCCCAGTTGAAAATATTGATACAGCAAAAAACAATTTTGGTTTGACAAGGAAAAACACCTTCACAGGGTGTAGATCGTTTAATGCATCACATTTACATCAAGCCCCTCCTTCAAAGGTTGAACCCTTTCACCTCCCTCCACCATCGTTGTGCCCAATCTCTCTCTCTCTTACTCTTAACAGTTTCGATTTTTTGTTTTTTTTTCCACCCTGTGCTTGTCAATGTGCAAGATGATTTTATAAAAAATAAATCTGAACCCTTTCACCTCGCTCTACCATCGTTGTACCCAATCTCTCTCTCTCTCTCTCTCCCTCAACAGTTTCGATTTTTTTTTTCACCCTATGCTTGTCAATGTGCAAGATGATTTTTTTTTAAAATTAAATAAAAATAAATCTTCCAAAAAAGAATAGATTTTGTGATTATTTATGTCGTCAATATGCATGTACACAGTACATATATGGTGTTGTAACTTATAATTAGGAAGCTTTTCCTCAAAAAATTTTTTTTTATTAGGAAGCTATTACAAACGGGCGGAAGAACAAGTCTTCAACTGAACATCTTCAATGGGCAGCCTATCAGTGGGGAAGGCACAATTCACACCTAGCATTTCAGGCAACGAAGCACATGGCTTAGGAGTCACTTTGCTTGTCACTCCAGCAATATCAGTACAATTCCATGGCAGTTTATTTTCCTTCAGATTCATAGTCATGGTCACATTAGAAATGCATATTCCAGTGAAGGGATCACCCGTAATTCCGTCAAGTCTTCCTGCAAAAGTAACGTTCGTCGCCAACACATCTCGATAATTAATTCCTCTAATCTCTGGAATTGCTTTTAGGTCGAAGTTAGGGTCTGGATGTGATTTATAATTGCCTGCCATCCAGAAAGCATACTTCATGTTCTTCAAGGTCATTCTTCTTACATAGATGTCCTTGACATAACCTCCTCTTCCAACAGCAGTCTTAACTCTGACAGCTGATTCGGTATCAATGGCTGTGATGTCTTCAATTCTAACATCTTGGATTCCACCAGACATTTCGCTGCCTAGGGCAATAAGAGCACTGAAAGGAGAAATGCAGGTAACCCTTCTAATGATTAGGTGCTGTGTAGGAATTCCAAGTTTGTATCCATATTGATCCCAACCACTTTTCACGGCAATGCAGTCATCCCCTGAGACTATGTAGCAGTCCTCGATACGAACGTTTGAGCATGAATCTGGAAACAAAACGGGAACATAGACTCAGCAATAGTAAATTGTGTCAATGATCGATGTCATGTGGAAATGATGTATATCAATCGTAAATCGTTACCTTAGGTGAAAAATATGGAGAAAAAAAAAGTCGTGTTTCTATCATTAGTCCTCAAAATAGGTGAATGGCAAGGGAATAAGTAATTAACTCTTCAACCTCACATTAATCAAAGAAATTAGAACAAGTGCCGAACATACCTGGGTCTATACCATCGGTATTAGCTGAATAAATTGATGCAATGATTGTGAGCCCTTTGACTATTATATTACTGCTGTAGATGGGATGGACAAACCATGATGGAGAGTCAAGTAGAGTGAGATCAGATATCTGGATTTGATTGGAGTACATGAGCTCAATCAAGTATGGTCGCGTCACGTTGTATTCCTTGGCACGGTACTTCTTCCACCAAGTAGCACCCTGGCCATCAATCGTGCCATTGTTACCTAATATAATGCCATTACAAATGGTATCCATTAGACATTGTTAAAGCCAAAAATAATTATTAAAAAAAATAAGAGTTCTGATTAATATATAATTACCTGTGATTACGACATCAGTGAGATTTGTACCGAAAATGAGAGCGCTTAACCGTCCACCAGGTGCATCCCTATCTATTCCATAAGAAGGCAACATAGGAAGAGGAGGCCATTGTGACTCATCCTGACCATTTGATCACGCATTAGTATAGCAAACGATGGTTAGAGAAACAAATAATCAAAGAAAATAGTTTTACTTTTTTATAATTAGTGTATACCTAAATACTATTTGTGGTAATTAATTACAAACTATATATATGGATAATTGGATAGTTACAACAAAAATGAAGATTTGAAATCTAGATATATTTGCTAAAAACACAAAAAAATTGGCTAACAGTTGAGCTACAAGTCTCTTGTCAGCTACAAATAATAATTTAAGTTAGTGTTTTCCCTTGTTTTCAGCTTCAGATCAAGTAAAAGCCAATACATTTTATGACAAGTTGATTTTGGCAGTTCCTTGCTTTTCAATTGTCATGCTATAATGGTTCTGGTTTAATTTCATGGCCAAAATGTGAGAGTGTTTTCAAATTTCATGTAAAAGGAAAAATGTAAATGGGGCCCCCTCAACTATTAGTGTGTTTGAAATAGCTTATTTTCTTTTAATTATTTTGCTCAAAACAAATTTGCAACCAAACTTTTTTCATCTAACAAAACAATTAAACTATTAAAAAAAAAAAAAAAAACAAATTTTATACCTGTGCTCCAAGAATAACAGCACCTTTTTCAATAAAAAGGGTGAAATGGCTGGTGAGATTAAAGCTTCCAGTTAACCATCTTCCAGGTGGTACAATAAGTTGTGCCCCACCATCCAATGCATATCTGCTTAGATTACGAATTGCAGCATTAAAAACCTTTGTGTTTAATGTTTTTCCATCACCAACTGCTCCAAAATCAGTCAAAACTGCAGTATGCTTTCGACAATTTAGTGCCTGATACACTAATTTTTTGCTATGTAAACTGCATTCTGCGAGTCTTAAACTTAGCATTCCCAAGATAACAATCGCTGAGAGAATCTGTACAATTGTTATCAATTATCGTGTCAACTTTTATTTCCCTTTAATAAGAAGGATGAAATGCTAAGATCCATATTACTTTTATAACAAATTCTAAGCGGTAGGCTGTTACTGGTTTTAATCTGAACCCCATCACTAAAATTATTTTTTTATCTATCAGTAATGGTAAGTAACAATTTGGCTCCTAATATTTGTTGTGAAAATGTTGTGAATTACCATTTCTCTTTTAAAAATTCATAAAATAACAATTTTATAAATTAAAGTATAGAGAGAAGTATTATGTCCACAATATTTTCATAATACTTTCATAACAGATCATTGAGAAAATTACACTTTACCATCCTAAACTATACATTAGATTACACTTTGCACCATAAACTATTCGAATGTACATTTTGCACCCTAAACTATCACAATTATCACACTTTGCATCCCCACATTACTTTTACTGTTAGGTTAGACAGAAATTAATATCACATGACTTGCACATTATTTTTACTTAGGTGGCACACTGTTTAAAGACTAAAACACTCTTTTCACTAATAATTAAAATCAAATGCTTATTTCTTTTCGAGTAAACTACATATTTGGTCTCTAACTTATTCGTTATATGTCAATTTGGTCCTTATGTTTTTAAATGTGTCAATTTAGTCCCTAACCTTTTGATAATGTGTTAAAATGGTCCCTACTGTTAAGCAATAGATGGAAAATACTGACATGAATAAAGGCTCAAATAAAATATTATTTTTATGCTACCTAAGATGCCACATGGACTACCAACTCAGCAACTAAAATCCTAACTAATCTAATATTTGACGGGATACCCAGTTAAGCCCCTCTCCTAGTCATCATTGGTGCTGTCCTCTTCTCTCACATTTTGTCTCTTCCCGAATCTCCCCTGGAAAATTTTGTGAAAGTAACATATTGGGGCGTGGTGGGTTGTTGAAGAATGTTGTGCAGATTGGTAATGCTATCTAAGAAGGAAAAGAAGGGAACAATTTAAGTTTATCTTAATGTGTATGATCTCACACCCATGATTTGCTATGCATATTGGCTCTGCCTTGGGGTTTTAGCGACATTCCAATTGTTCCAATTCGGATATGGGGGTATGCTTTGTGTAGAATCGACATTTAAAAATTTGAAATTCTTTTTTGGGTCAATTTTTGGGTGAATTTGTTATGAAAATTTTCTTAAATGGGTTGATTATGATTTTTGGGATCTGGGAAATGAGTTGTTTATTGTTGAAGCAAAATTAATAGTTATGGAATGTTAGATTGTTTCGTTGTTTGGGTATTGAGAAAAGGAAAAAGAAAATTACTAAACTCAGATTTATTTTATTTTGCGGCTTAATTGGGGTTGAGTTTCTCAATAGTCTAAGAAACGTTGTCTTGTATATATCTTTCTTCTGGATGGATTCCTAATTGCCAAAACCTTGCCACATTTAAAAGTTCAGGGACTAAATTGAGATACAGAGCAAAGGTTAAGGACCAGATATATAGTTTACCCTTTCTTTTCTCATTTTTTTTCCAGGTCCCTCTCTCTTGTGCGTACAGGTACAGCTCTTCCCCTCTCTCTTGCCCATGGCAACTCTTCTCCTCTATACCATTATTCAGTTTCTCTTCTCTCCAAATCAATTGCTGATAAGCACAAGTCCTCCTAAGGTCAAATGAAGTGATTGGTAGCTAGGATGTTTCCCTACTTTTGGGCTTGCCTAAACATACAACCCTTGTTTTCTGGGAATTATTTGACTTTATGTTCGGTTTTCCAAATAGAGGGAAATAGATTAAAACATTTCGGTCTTGTTTTGCTATTCATTTCCAAGATTAGCTCAATAGTTATTACAAGCAACGCAAAGATGGTGTTGAATTGGCTCTTGTTTAATGGAATTAAAGGACTAGCAATATTACGTTGTTCTTTGAAAATTAAAACTCATTGCAATGTCCTTAAGTGCTTTATAAAATACAATATAGTCAGTCATACGGTGCCAACTTTGACCTCTGATGTTCTTGGAAAAGAAATACAGTCAGTCATACAGGGGAAGAGCTGCTGGGCAGGAGAGAGGGAAAGGGCTGTACGCAGAGAGAGAAAGACCAGAAAAAAAAAGCATTTTGTTTTTAGTTGTTTGTGAAAAGGGTGTTTTGGTCTTTAAATAGTGTGACACCTAATTAGTGAAAATCACGTGCAAGTCATGTGATATTAATTTCTATCTAACCTAATAGTAAAAGTAATGTGGGGGTGCAAAGTGTGATAAATGTGATAGTTTAGAGTGCAAAATGTGCATTTAAATAGTTTAGGATGCAAAGTGTAATCTAGTGTATAGTTAAGGGTGGTAAAGTGTAATTTTTCCCAGATCATATGTGGTAAGTTGTTATTATTTTTAATTTGAACCCATCACTGAAATTACTTTTTTGCCTACTTTGTAACAACCAATAACAAACTGCCACCTATGATTTATTGTACAAGTGTTGTAAAAATATTGTGTACGTAACATTTCTCAATTACGAAACCAAGAAAATATTGTATTAAAACCAAAACACAAAGCAAGAAAACCTAGGAGTTCAGGGAAAGCGTACATTGGTTTTGAACTTTAGAGATAGCCCCATGTCGTGAGAAGACTGAAGGGTGAAGAGAATGTTTAAGATTGATTTTCATTGTAGAAAAAATTAAGAGGGAATTTATAGAGTTGTGGGAGTGAATTTTGGAAGGATATCTGCGTCACATCTATCTTTGGGATGGTCATATAGAAAATCACATATTCTGTTTCCATTTTTTTCGCAGAGAATTAACTTAATTTATATATATATAAATTAATTCATGATTATAAAAAAAAAAATTAATTCACTTTTTTATTTATTTGATAGAGAGATTTTTTTTTTTAAAGGAAAATTTTAATAGAGAGTCAGGTTAAAATTTAGGTATCACTTTTCAGGTGTTATATATTATGATGTTTGATGTTATTTTTGTAAAAAATTTAAATTAAAAAAAAACAGTTAAATTCAGTTATGTAATTTCTATCGTTTCAGTTATATAGTTGGTCAATATTGTTGTTATATAATCAAATCAAATTTACATGAGTACGTAATTTAAGGAATTGTATATATTTTTTCCTATCATTAGTAGGATATATGAGAAATGTGCGTAAAATTTTGGTAGGGGCGTATCGTGGGTGGGAATTTGGTTTTCTTGTCCCTTTTTGGCAGTTCAGTTGAACTGTTTTCTTACTTTTTTTAGTTGATAAGATTTGCTTATTCAAAAACTAAAAAAGATTTATGATTTTTATTATTTGACCCTTTTTTTGGAAAGTTTAAATATTTGACCTAAAATCTTATCTTCATCGCCACATGATTAATCTTGAACAAGGATGGTTGATTGATTTCAATGACAAGTGCATCAAAGATTTCGCTAGATTGTTGAGAAATTATTAATTTATTACTGTCATTAAAGAGAGTTCAACCCTTTTTAAAACCCTGATAAGTTTACAAGTTACAACTTATGTTATTTCTTCATTTTTAAAGTTTCAAAATATTTTAAAATTTGAATATATACGCTTAACTAAACCCTAATCATGATTTGGTGATCAGGAATAATACTTAACCAAAAAAAAGTTTCTCCTATTAAAAAAAAAAAAAATTTCAATAACTATGGTTAGGATTTGGTCAAGGTAATTTTTTTTTTCAAAATTTGAAATATTCTACCAGTTAATAATATAGAAGTTCTACGTTTACAACATTTTTACAATAAATCTTAGATAGCAGGTTGTTACAGGTTTTTAATTTGAATCCACCACTAAAATTATTTTTTTGCCGAATAACAATAACAACTTATCACATGGGATTTGTTACGAACATATCATTTCTCCTTAAGCGCTTAGCATTAGATAAATTTTTTTTAGCAAGGTTTTTATCCAACTTGGATTGCATAAATTTCTATGCAACTCACTACATGATGGTTAAAAAAAACATACACATGTATTATTTAAGTAAATTATATGACTTATTAAGAATGTCATGTGACTATAAGTACACATAGATGGTTTTTTTTAATCGCAAGTAGTGGGTTGCATAAAACCCTTTTCTTTTTTCTTTTAGGTAGCTAGTAAGGGATAAGGAGTGAGCTTCGAGCTATATTTTTTCTTTTTTACATGGGATGCCACAAGAGATGCACTTATTAATCTTTTTGGACTATTACTTGAACTCTTTACCATCCTATAATTTTTTTTTCTTTTTTCTTTTTAATGTTAAACCCAAAACGGGTAATTCATTAAACCAAAAAAGAAGTTACATAAAAAGTTAACTGATCAAAAAGAATAAAGGGTGGGTCTTCAAGCCAGACCCAAGAAGAGGAAGCATCCTATAATTGATTATTGATAAATGGATCTCATAAAAAATTATTCTATATAATGAATTAGTATGTGCAAAGTTGTGGTGAGAGTGTTTATAAATATATATATATTTATATATATATATAAAATAATTAAAAAAACGACGGAGAGGGTATGAGGTTTTAATGCAAAGGCTTCCCTCAACTCTAATCTTTCTTACACACCAAGGTTTTTCCTTTTTTGTTTTTATCTTGTTTTCATCCAAGTGGCAAGATTCACGGCAAATTATTTTTCTTTTCTCAATTTTTTCTCCTTTTAGTTTTTACCTTTTTTTTCACCAAAATTGCAAGATTCACGGCACCTTATCCTAATTTTTTCTTGAGTAATGCTAACGCCACAAACTATTTTACAATATTTTTACAAAATGTTGATGTGACCAACTTCTTATTGGTTTTCATCTAAACCCATTATTAATATTATTTTTTCATGTACATCAGTAGTTCGTAAAATTTTTTGTAAAATAGTTTGTATCTCTAGCATTATTCTTTTTTCTTTCCTCACGACATTTTCAGTTAATGGTTCTCATCATCGTGCACCCTTGGTGCATTGGTCACTCTACAAGGGTTGTAGAGAGTAAGAATTGAGGTTCAAGTCTCTAGGAGGGAGCTTTACATATATATAGACTTAGATTAAACTAGAATATAATTTCTATCTTGTATAAAAAAAAAAAAAAAAGTTAAGGGTTCTCATATTATACACAAAATAACAAATTGAAAACTATTTAAATTTCCTTATACGGTACTAAAGCCCCATCCAGAATCTTTTTTTTTCATCTCCACCATCTCTTGCCTCTTTCATAATATTAAATTCTAAATTTGCTATACAACTTATTTGAATTCTACATATTTTTTAAGAACAAACCAGTGAGATATGTATACAACTTTGTAGGTATATTGCAATATTTTTAACACTTTTAGTTTTTTATTTTAATGAATCAACATAATCCTTTGAGCCGCAGCTCTATAAGTAGCTAGGCTAGGATTCTTTACTCCATAAGTTCCTTCAACTTGCTTTATCACCAGCTCAGAATCACTAAATACCTTTAACCTTTTTATGCCCAATCTCTTGGCAGCCTTTAGCCCCACCAATAAGGCTTCATATTCTGCTTCATTATTAGAGCAGGGGAAGCGCAGCTTGTAAGCAAACGTGTGCTCCTCCCCTGGTGACTTTAATACCACTCTTATCCCTCCCCCCTGAAATGTAGACGAGCCATCAAAATACATTGACCATTCTTGCTCCTCTGTCACCAAGATTTCCTGTTGGGGGGGTGAGAAATTACTTCTCCCAGGGAAGTTAGCCAGCAGATCAGCTACTACCTGGCCTTTGATGGCAGTTGGTCTTATGCATTCGATATCAAGGCACGACGTCAGGATGGCTCGTTGCGCCATTCTCCCCGAAAATTGAGGGCAGGTTAAGAGATATTTCATAGGATTGCTCTTGGTCACCAACTGCACACGATGCCCTAAAAAGTAATGATTGAACTTTAACACAGCAAATGCTAAAGACAAGCATACCTTCTCAACAGTTGAATATCTTAACTCTGGTCCCTTCATAAGTCTACTAATATAATACACCGGCTTTTCTACCCCTTCTTGATCTTGAGCTAACAATGCTCCCAAAGATTGCTTTGTGTTGGCTATGTACAACAAAAGGGGTTTGCCAGGTAAAAGGGCCACTATTGTGTGAGGGTCTGCCAACATCATTTGGATTTTCTTGAATGCTTTTTGGCATTGATCACACCATATAAAAGTCATTCCCTTATTAGTCTACTCTATAAGAGGCTTCAGGATCTCAGCTAGACCCAAAATAAACCTTCTTAGATAAGAAACTTTTCCCACAAAGCTTCTCAATTCCTTCAAAGTTGTGGGGGGACTGAGGTCAGTTATTGCTTTGGCCTTTGTGGGGTCCAAATCAATGCCCCTGTGATGAACAAGAAACCCCAAGAACTTCCCTGAAGATACCCCAAAGGCACATTTGGAAGGGTTCATCCTCAAACTATGCTTCTTGCATCTTTCAAGGACTTGCCTTAAATGCAATAAGTGCTCAAAGGGATTCTTTGCCTTCACTACAAGATCATCAACATAATCTTCTACTTGCCTATGAAGCATATCACCAAAGATCAAAGTCATAGTCCTTTTGTAGGTAGCACCTGCATTCTTTAACCTAAAAGGCATCGCCTTATAAAAATAATTCCTAAAAGGTGTCCTAAAGGCAATTTTCTAGGCATCTACTGGCTCCATAAAGATCTGATTATACCCACTGTAACCATCCATAAAGGAAAAATGTTCATGACCAGCTATTGCATCCACCAAAATATCAACATTGGGAGGTGGGAATTCATCCTTAGGACAAGCTTTATTGAAATCCCAAAAATCCACACAGATTCTTATTTGACCGCCTTTCTTCTTTACAAGAACTATGTTGGCTAACCAACTTGGACATTCAATCTCTTCAATGAAACCTGCCTTTAAAAGCTTATTCACCTAAGCCTTTATCTTTTCCTCTATATCCAAACAGTATTTCCTTGGTGGCTGCTTCACAGGCTTAGCATTGAGATCCACCTTTAACTTATGCGTTACCAGGCTCGGACTCAGACCTGGCATTTCTTGGTAACTCCAAGCAAAAACATCCTTGTATTCCCTCAACAAGGTTATCAGCTTCCTTCTTTCTTCTTCAGACAGACTTTTGCTAATCTTCACCAGCCTTTCGCCTTCTTCTCCATCATTTAGATCAATCTCAACAAGTTCTTCCTGCACATTCTTGACAACATCATTCATGTACTCAGGAGCTTCTTTCACAGGCCCTTCAACTACATGAACCTCCTCTGGTTGTTGCATTAGATTGGGGGAATTAGGCTTGCCATCCTCTTCACCCCCTTCCTTTAACCGTCATATTCCACCTTGCCATTAGGCCTGGTGGTTCTCCTTATCTTGGAGGGCCTTTCTGGCTTTACAACTTTGCCATTATCTTCTTCCTCTCTTTGCAAAGCAATGAGGTTAAAAGGAAGAATTCTGTTCTCACCCTCAGGTTCATACTTTTAATATAGGGCCGCCTTAGCAAAATGGAGCTCTGCTCTATCAAAAGGCATCCTAGTGGCTTTAATAATCGCTTGCCTATTCCTCCAAACGGCCTTCACATATTGATGATATGTGGAAGCCACAGCCTTATATGCCTTCAGCCATGGATAGCCAAAAATGATATGATAAGATGTATTTCCCTCCATTACATGCATGAGAGTGGGTGCTCGAATTGGCCTAACCCTAAGATCCAAAGACACATGTCCTAGGGTACATTGTTATAAGGACCCTATCCCTACTACTTGAAGTGGTTCTGGGATGATCCTTTCTCTCGGAATGCCCAAGGCATCAAATGTCGGGAGAGGCAAGATGTTGGTGGATGCGCCTGTGTCTACCAAGGCCCTTTTGTTTCAAGATGCTCCCAAAAAGGCAGTAAGATATAAAGGCCTGTCGCCATCAACAACTCGGTTGGCTAGATCTTTACTAGAAAAGGTGACTGAATCCTTTGCTTCTTGGTATGCCATTTGTATCAAACTTCCTTCAACAGCTGTCACTTCACGATTCCTTTTCATCACCCTGGCCAAAGCTTGGGCTGCCTCTTTCCGAGCCAATGGCTTAAGACCTATTCCTTCAAGAAAGGAATGTATCTTATCTTCTTGCTAAATTCTCGTTACCATTTCTTCATCTAACAAGGGTGGAGGTGTTGAGCTACTGCTAGCCATGTTCTCCGCCTTTTCTTCCATGGGATCCTCACAACCCATGAAGAAAGTCATTGCCACCTCTGGTCTACTCATCCTTAGGTCAGCCCTCTTCCCAGCCTTGATAACCAAATCTCCCTTGGCTACCCTATCTTGGAAAATGTTTCTCAAAGCATAACAATCCATGGTATGGTGGTCACATCTCCTGTTGTACCTACAGTAAAGTGGACCTCGCTTTTCTTCCTCTATGGGTTTGCGTTTGCATTCAGGCAACACCACTACATCATCTTTCAGCCAAGCTTCTAGGAATCTATATAACTTCTTGGTGGAATCAATAAAAGGAGGGGGAATACCACCTTTCTCCCTTTTCTTATTCTTGACTACTTTCTTAGGCTCCTCTGCCACAGTAAATTCTACCTTCTTGCCATCTCTTCTCCAAGGCTGTTTAGGCGTACTCACAGCCTGTGAAGTCGAACCCTTTGAGGGTTTCCTCATAGACATACTTGTTCTTCTCGAAGCCTCTACAAGCCTTGTAAAGCTAGAAATCTGCAAATTTTCAAGATAAGGCTAATATTCATACAGCATACCTGCAATACAAACATCTACCAGCTTTTCCTCATCCATAGGGTTATAGCACAGCAAAGAAAGGTCTCTGAACCTGCAAATGTACTCCAGCAACCCTTTAGACACCCTTTGCTTTTCGTGTTGCAGATCTGACAATGTGAGCTTCTCTTCCAAAGTAAAGAACTTTTTCATGAACTGCGTTGCCAAGTCATTCCAACTCACGACCGACCCTGGTGCGAGACTAGTGTACCAAGTAAAGGCACGGCCTTCTAACGACTTAGAGAAGTCCTTAAGCCTCAACTCATGGTCATAGGAGTGAGCTATTAACGCATCTACATACCGCCTAATGTGCTCTCTAGCGTTCACTGTCATGCCATCATACTTGGGAAAGATAGGAGGAGTGTAATTAATGGGATAAGGCTTTCCAGCTACCTCTTCAGGATAAAAAGGTCTGGTATCAACATAAACAGTACTCTCTATCTTTTTGGCTTCGAACAAAATAACAGAAATATCTTCCTTGGTTAAGTAAGGAGATCTCTGAGGACCTTGACCACCTTAGGGGGCTTGAGGTATAGCTGTCTCCTGACGCAGAGATTGGAACTCTGCCCACATAGCAGCCTGAGAACGCTGAAGGTCTTCAATGGTAGCCATGATATTCCTGTTCTCAAGGTGACCAGCCTCACCAGAGGACTATGTGCCTTCAGAGTGCATGTATATGTGTTTTACACTTGGTTTTGGCTGATTGTTTTCACCCATACCAGTTAGTATCCCCATAGCTTTCTTCCTTGGAGGCATGGAGAAAGTAATAGCAAAAACAGAGGTATACAACCCAACAAAAACACACTTAAAACCCAACAAAGCACACTTAAAAAGGCAATAACCAGAGATTCCCCAGTGGAGTCGCCAAAAATGTACGTGCAAATTAGATTTGAGCTTATAATTTGAGGAATATAGTTGCATGTTCCTCTTATAATTTGAGGAATATGGCTGAGTACAAAGACATGTGTCAAGTCATCATTTCCTTATTTTGGACCTTTTCACAGCTGTGATATTATCTGTTAACTAAAGGATTGAGATTGCGCCAACGTGGCACTGGGGCCCGTGGGTAGGTGACTTTGCCACTGCTTGGGAAACAGGCCCTGGACATTGAGAGGGATACTGTGAATGATACACGTGTCTCTGAAGTGGTCCAACATGCATTTAACCAATAAGGGGTGTCCTCATAGTTGCTGACCTTAGAAAGTCACTATCTCCCCTTTTGTGAGTCTTGAGTACCATGTGAGGTGCATATCTTACTTCCTTCCCAAGGCAGTCACGCCTTTGGTATGGACCAAGAATAGGATCTTTTAGCCAACGCTTCCTCTTCCTTTGCTCACAGCCAGTCCACGTGTAGGGACCAGATCCAACCACATACGCATTCTCCCATGCCTTAGTGGTGTAATGTACACCTTCTTGTTAACTAGACCCATAAGTTTGTTTTTTATTTTTATTTTTATTTTTGTAATCATACCACATAGAAATGAAGTATTTTTGGTTTCTAAATTCCTTAAAAAAAGGCCATTTATGTGAATATAAAGAGGTATTTTAGTGCAAAAAATAGACAAGACAAAGATGCATTAATTTTGATAAATAATGATTAATTAGGGACTATAAATGCATAGATGCATTAATTTGGTTTTTGATTTTTTGCATTAATTTTAATAAGGGTCACGTTAATCGATGCCCTTAGGCCAATTGTTAACTAACCATAATAGGATAGTTTTAAAACCACTTTTATGAGAAATATAAAAAGCTGTTGTAAGGACTAGGATTGGGTGCCTAGACCCACCAAGAATAGTGGAAGCTAGCCCAACAAGCCCAAAGCAATAAATTTGTTAGAGAGTGGGTCTTGCAAGCAAGCTACTAAGCTAAGTAAGTGTAGGCCTTAAATAGATTTGGTTCAAGACAATAGGATTTAACACATAAATTGATGAAAATTATCGCTCCTCGATCCAGTTCGAGGATGAAATGTTCTTATATTAATCAGGTTTATCTGTATACAAAGTGTTCTTCTCTCTTTTCCTCAGATCTCCTCCCTCAATTTTATGATGGCCATTTCCTTATATAGTCCCTTCTCCCTACATCCCAGCCTTCCATTTGTCCACTTTCTAGGAAATCCCTTGGATGCTTGTCCTATCAAGGCTCTCTTGGAGGCAATGAGAAGGGCTGTGAGCTGGGATGACATTGTTATGATGTTATTTCCTCATAAATGCGGCT
The DNA here is from genome assembly GCA_030021035.2 of Notholithocarpus densiflorus. Classification (NCBI taxonomy): domain Eukaryota; kingdom Viridiplantae; phylum Streptophyta; class Magnoliopsida; order Fagales; family Fagaceae; genus Notholithocarpus; species Notholithocarpus densiflorus. The sequence goes on along the minus strand of JARYZH020000132.1, from coordinate 803,030 downwards.
AGTTCATTTGGTGCAGTGCATTTAATGTGGTGGTGACAGTCTCATTCCCAGATATTTCTTCTTTCTGCTGTTGATACGGCTCTGCTACTTCCCCTGAATCTTATCTTTCTAAAATGGTTGACTTTCTAAAGCACTCTCGAGGTGCCTTTGCTCATTGGGAACCTCGGTTGCTACATCAATCTCCTCTTTTCTCCTCGGCCTTCTGGCCTAGATATGTATGGACCCTTCAACCATCCTCGGGTGTCTAATCATACTCAGGCATGGCCCATAACCCAAAAAACGTGCTCAGTTCACCTGCCCTCACAGCTATCAACAACATTGTTTTATTATTTTTCCAATAAAATGTTTCTAAAAATAGTTCCTAAACCAATGCAATAAGGAAACTGGTTAACATTTCCATTTTAATAAAGGGTATGTTAACGGGTGTCCTTAGAGCAATTGTTAATAAACCATATTAAGAATATTTTAACACCACTTTCATGGAAAATATAAAAAGTTGTCAGAAAAATTATTATTATTTTATTATTTTTCATAAAATGTTTCTAAAAATAGTTCCTAAACCAATGCCTTTTGGGCATCTGTTAACATTTCACTTTGATTAATAATGGTTAATTAGGGACTGTAAATGCATAGATGCATTAACTTGGTTTTTTTTTTTTTTTTTTTTTGCATTAATTTGATAAATAATGATTAGTTAGGGACCTTAAATGCATAGAGGCATTAAGAACAAATTTAGGGGGAGGGGCGGGGGCATTGGCCCCCTTGTCCAAGAGTAGCTTCGTCAGTGAATATACCTACAAAGTTGTATATACATCTCACTGGCGTGTTCTTAAAAAATATGTAGAATTCAATATTTCTTTTTCTCTTCTAGGTCTTTAAAACTTGGGTATAGCAAATTTAGAATTTGATACTATGAAAGAGGAAAGAGATGGTGGAGATAAAAAAAAGATACTGGATGGGGCTTTAGTACCGTATTAGGAAATCTAAATAGTTTTTAATTAGTTATTTTGTGTATAATATGGGAACCATTAATTGAAAATGCCTTGAGGAAAGAAAAATTGGGATAAGGTGCCATGAATCTTGCAATTTTGGTGAAAAAGGAGAAAAAATTGGGATAAGAAAAATAAATTGCCGTGAATCTTGCCGTTTGGGTGAAAACAAGGGAAAATTTTTAGGTACTCCTAGAACATAAATAAATGGTGCTCCTTTTTCTCACGTTCATAATGAACTCCACCATAAATTTAATGAGTGGACCCCAATATGACTTTAATGAGTGGACCCCACCATGAATGTGAGAGGATGGAACACCATTCTCCGTGCTTTGGGAGTACCTAAGTGTATTACTCGAAAACAATATAAGATTAGAGTTGGGGTTGGGGGAAGCTTTTTTTTTTTTTTTACCTCCTAGAGGCTAGTTTCTTCACGTGAGAACTAAAAAGAAGCGCTATTTTAGTTTGTGACGTGCTTTTATATTAGAATCTCATACCTTCTCCATTGTCATTTTATTTAATTATTTTTTTATATATATAAAAAAAACACTCTCACCACAACTTTGCACATACTAATTCATTATATTTAGAATAATTTTTTATGAGATCCATTTATCAATAATCAATTATAGGATTCTTCCGCTTGTTGTGTATGGCTTGAAGACCCGCCCTCTTTTCTTCTTGATCAGTTAGCTTTTGATGTAACTTCTATTTTGGTTTAATGAATTTCCCGTTTTGGGTTCAAAAAGAAGAAGAAGGATGCTTAACATTAAAAACATTAAAAAGAAAAAGAAAAAAAAAATTATAGAATGGTAAAGAGTTCAAGTAATAGTCCAAAAAGATTAAGAACATCTCTTGTGGCATCCCATGTAAAAAAGAAAAAAGATAGTTCAAAGCTCACTCCTTATCCCTCACTAGCTACCTAAAAGAAAAAAGAAAAGGTTTTTATGCAATCCAATACTTGGTGATTAAAAAAACCATATGTAGTGGGATAGGTCTTTGGCCCATTCCAAAGTTGGGCCGAAGATGTTGAGAGGCCCATTCTAGAGAATACGCTTGGCCTAAAGATGAGCAAGCTCTGAAATGGTTTGATGCTCGGACCCATGGCCCCATCCAAAGACTAGCATGTGCCCGAGCACCTAAATTGACGTTAGGCACAAGTTACTAAGCAATCCCCCAACGTCATAAGGATGGGTCCCATCGCTGATAATTATTTGACAGGTGGGAACAGTGTCACAGACTCAGATAGCCATTTGAACGTCCCCTGATTTGGTAGGTCCTACACCAACGAGAGAGTATAAAAGGGAAAGGATGTCAAGGTGAGAGAGGTTGGAAAAATTGGGGTGTGAAACATGAGCGAAAGGAAAGATTAAAACACCAGGGAACTGAGGCCCCGCTTGGGACCTAGAAGAGTGAGCTCGGTAATAGGATAATATCCTTGGCTTGACCTCCAGTGAACCAACAAGGATTAACTTAAAGGCCCGATCCATCGCGATAGCCAACTATTTTAAAGATCTCCCATTGTAAGCCAAGAACATCACTAGATAACAAATAAATTGAGGGTTCGGGCCCAAATCACTAGTTTTTTTGGGCCACGCCGCCACACCTTCCATGTGTACTCATAGTCACATGACATTTTTAATAAATCATGTAACTTAATTAAATAGTACATGTGTTTGTTTTTTTTTAACCATCCTGTAGGTAGTTGCATAAAAATTTATGCAATCCAAGTTGGATAAAAACATTGCTAATTTTTTTTTTTTTTTTTTTTTTTTTTTTTTTTTTTTTTATCTAATGCTAAGGGCTTAACGAGAAATGCTATGTTCATAACAAATCCCAGGTGGCAGGTTGCTGTTGTTACTGGGCAAAAAATTAATTTTAGTGGTGAATTCAAATTAAAAACCTGTAACAACCTGCTATCTAGGACTTGTAATGAAAGTGTTGTGAAAATGTTGTGGACGTAGAATTTCTCTATTATTAACTGGTAGAATATTTCAAATTTTGAAAAAAATAATTCCCTTGACCAAATCCTAACCATAGTTAGTGAAAGTTTTTGTTTTTTGTTTTAATAGGAGAAATTTTTTTTTTGGTTAAGCATCATTCCTGATCACCAAATCATGATTAGGGTTTAGTCAAGCGAATGTTTTCAAATTTATAAAAATATTTTGAAACTTTAAAAATGAAGAATAACATAAGTTGTAACTTGTAAACTTATCAGTCCGATGTGTTTAGTTTTGGTGTCCTAATTCTAGAGATTATAAGTGGCAAGAAGGACAACTGTTTATACCGATCAGAACGTGATGAGGACCTCTTAAGCTATGTGAGTGTGGATAAAATTATTTCAAATTTGATTGAACTTTATGAATGCTAATACAGTCAGTTCCGAATGCTGAAGAGAAATTAATTGGGTTATTTCTAGAGAGGGTCCTGAAGAAGGGAAAAAAAGTACTGATTTTTAATATTATCTTTGCAGGCATGGAAACAATGGAAGAATGGGACACCTTGGAATTGTTGGATCCAACTATTAGAGGTTCTTTTTCAAGAAATGAAGTCCTTAGATGTATCCATATTGGCTTATTGTGTGTTCAAGAAGACCCAACCAATCGAGTCGACCTACAATGGCAACAGTAGTTCTCATGCTTGACAGTTACTCTGTTAGCCTGTAGTAACCTCAGCAGCCAGCATCTTTGCTTTGAAGTAGAGCAAATTGGAACAAGCCAACAAAGGAGCCGCAAGGTGATAGTTTTTCAAGCCAGACAGTGCCATGGTCTGTGGATGGCGCACTGATCACTGAACTATACCCTCAATAGTGGGAGGAAGCAAGGTGTTATTCAACTTAAATTAATTTTTTGTTTCCAAGTGATGAAACTTGAACTCATGGCTGCATATGGCGTTGGAATCTCCTCTATTAACGTTTTACCTCCCCTTGCGGCCAAAATCTCATTTATATATCAAAAATAAATGTAAGTACTCATTGTGAATGCTAATTGGGCTATTTCATGAGCAAATACAAAGCCAAGGGTAGAGGACTGGCGGCTGCCAGGGTTGGGTTGGGTGGGTGGATAGAAAAGGAAAAAAGAAAAAAAGAAAAAAAAGATTTGCATTATTTGTATAAATATTTTGTAGAAAAAATGATAGTGACTTAAAAGTATTTTTTGTGACACCTTATATTGAAAATTTTATAATCTTTGTATTATTATATCTCTGGAGGAATTCTATTTATTAATCTGATCTTTGAGAAATTTGACACAAGAAAAAAGACAAGCATTTTAAGGCATAGGGGCCTATACTCACTTTCATTTAGTTGAGGGGTGTACATAGGTCGGTCCAGGCTGGATTTATGCTCAGCATGTGTTAGGTTCTAAGACTTTAGAAACTAATGTATTAAAACTTCAATATGTATTATGTTGGCAAACCATGATCAAAACATAGAGTCTAGGTTTAAACTTGCTCAAAGTGTGATTTAATGTAAAATTAGAATCGAGTGATTGCAGGATTTATTGGACAAAATCTGCAAGGCTCGATCGATTGAAATTCCAATTCAGCCCAAGCCTATATGACGTGTAGGGTTAAGCGCTTTACTTCAAGTATAAAAGGAAAAACCCTAGCTATGTTTTAGAAGTCTTTTGGAGAGTTGTGTGTTGAATCTTCTGTGAGATCTAGAGGTGTTTACCTTCATGCACACACATAGAGTTGTCAAGATCAAAATTTGCATCAAGAACTTGATGATCTCTTCAGTTGCTGCACAAAGAACTTTAAAGAAGATCTGAAACCTTTGAGTGGAGTCTTAAAGTCACAAGTAAGAGAACTTGTGGTTGCTGTAGATCAAAGAAAGAAGTAGTCCGTGGACACGGAGCTGTCACGTGGTCGTGGTAGTAAGTTTTCTACTCGATGTAACAATAGGATGTTAGTGGTCCAAGTTCTATTGTAAAACTCCAATTCTTTCATATTGGATCTATTTTTATCTTGAGAATAGTTAGGTTAAATCCTCCCTAGGTTTTTTACCGTTTAGGTTTTCTTGGGTCATCATATTGTGGTGTACTTTATATTTCCGCTTTATTTGCATAATATGATATTATTGTGTTAACCTAGAACTAAATAATTTATCTAATAATCACTTGGTTAAATAACTAGGTTAAACAACTTGTGTTTAGGAGTCTAAAAATGTACAGCATGAACTCGACTCAAACATTTAGGGTGGGGAAGAACAAAAGTCATTGTTGACTCAAAATGAATGGTGGTTTGGATGGCTCAGGTCTTGATGGGTGGCAGTCAAATTCTAAAAAAAAAAAGGCAAGAGAAGAGATCGTCACCAGATATTGTCGAAAAACTTGAGATCTATACCAGATTTGGCAAGATAAATCATTAGAAAAAGGAGGAAGAGGAGGATATTGAAAACGTTGGGTTCCATTGGTTCCTAAAGAGTAAATTTGACACTCGACCAATTTTAGTCGAGTTTTGGACAAGGATAACTACCTCCAACTACCTCTTGCCATTGAAACCATTTGAATCCCAACGAGTCGATTCAGGTCGAATAGGTTCATTAGGTCTTCAAGTTAAATGGACAGTTGCAGGTTTTACAGATAAAATCCTCTTGTTTGATGCTACTACTATGTTGTATATAATATATTGGACATCGTACTTCTGTTACAAAATTATATTTTCAATTAATCCATCGTAAAGAAACAAAGGATATGCTGTGTCTGCTCACTCACAATGTGTAGGTCACATGTTGTGAGTGATATGCAACATTCAACTTATGCATTTTAGTAAAGGATTGGAGTAATGCTAAGATGACAACTTTTGGTACAACTTGTTCACATGGCAAATCGTGAGTGGTGGAGTTGTAGGCTCATCATTTTTACTCCACTACTCACAACTTGTCACATGAGCAAATTATGGTAAAAATTGTGGTCTTAGCGTTTTTTAAAAGATTACCCATGACTATGCACGATGCCTTTTACTTTTGTGCACCTTTAGGCCAAGTTCAAGTCATCTAACTTTTGTTTTTGGAATACAAATCTTATGTACCACATTTTATATTACATTTTATATTACACTTTATATTTCACTAATCACAACTTGTCATCTGTTGTTTTTGTTTTTGTTTTTTTTTTCATTTTAAGCTTTTGCTATGCTATTTTATAAAAAAATTTAAATAAATACATGACAAGCTGTGATTGGTATAATATAAAAGAGAACACAGAAAATGTCGTGTTCTTGTTTTTGTACTTTTTTTTTTTTTTTTTTTGCCTAAAAGGCCTCGCGCAGAATTTAGTGCGCCTTTTTTTTTTTAATACTTTCTCCTGTACTGCCAGTCTGCCATTGAAACTCTATCCAAAATTCCAAATTCATAATAATCCATTATTCAAATAATATTTTCTTTATTAATTATTGTCTTACGTCAGATTAAGGAAAAAGAAAGCACTAGGATTAGGTAATTAAGGTTGGGAAAAAAATAGGATTTTCTTGACATACTTTCTCCCATTAACTGTGACTTCTTTAGGCCAGTTGCTTTTGTTGACTTGCCTCTGGAGAGTCTGGAGAGCCCACCTGAACGACCCGTCAATCACCCATATCCTCATCATATTATTTCTTCCCCCCCCCCCCCCCCCCGGATCCGGATCCTCTCCATTTCCCTTTGAAATGGAGAGGCTCCAATACACGGTCAAGATTTTTGAAAATGATCAACGGTAAAAAACATGCCACGTCATAAACTTAACCCAAACCACATAAACTTAACCCAAACCACATGAACTTAACCCAAGGTTAGATCAGCCTATTCTTTTCTCTCACCAGCCCATCTGAAATTTCAAAATTCAAACTTTCTTCTCCAACTCTCATCTCCGAGGATTTTCTCTCATCTCCAACTCTTAAAGTTGTTTCTCTTCTTGGGTATAGAAAATTGACGAATTGGCAGGACCCAAAGGAGATAGTAGAGAAGACAAAGGGTTTCGAGATTTCTTCAATCCAGATTCAGATAGTCCATTGAAGGACCATAGCCTAGTCCATTCCATCGACAACGTGGTGCTAAATATATGGTACAATAGAAGGCAATCAAGGCTATGGTTGTGGCGAGACGAGTGAAGGAGTGAGGGATTGGAGATGCGAGACGAGTGAGGGAGTGAGGGATCAGATTCTGGGTTGTGCAATGGTTGGTGGTTGCGGATGTGCAATTGCTGGAGGTTGTGGTTGATTTTGGGTCATAGTGGTAATGGTGGTGTTGTGGTGGTGTTTGAAGTTTTATGGGTTTTTTTTTTTCCCTAGTGGTGGTGGTTTGGGATGTTTGTGGTGGTTGTTTGGGATTTATGTAGGCTTGTGGTGGTTGGTTGTGGGTTTGTGGAGGTGGCCGGATGGGTCTGTGGGTTTGAACCTTATGCCTCTCTTTCCCACTCTGATCCAAAAGCTTCAGTTCAAAAAGCGCTCTCACATCAGCATCTTCACTCGCCAAAACTAAAAACAGCAAAATATACCTAGCATTGTACCGCCCATTCTCGCCATCCGGGTAAAAATAGATAGCCCAAGAGTATCCACTGGCGGTGAAAGTATCGGCTGGGGAGAGAAATTTCAGATGGGCTAGTGAGAGAGAGAGTTTGAACTTTGAAATTTGAGAGAGAGAGAGAGTTTGAACGGCTGGTGAGAGAAAAGGGGTCCGGCTAGTTTAACCAGAGTTGAATTTGTTGAGTTAAGTGTATGTTAACATTTTAAATGACGTGGTTCAATTTTGAGCGCTAATCATTTAAAAAAAAATCCCTACCGTAAACTGGAGCCTCTCCATTTCAAAGGGAAATGGAGAGGATCCGGATCCCACCCCCAAAAAAAAAAAAAAAAAAAAAAAAATTTGAAACAAACATGAAATTGAACAAATGCTAGGTGACCTTGCAATTGAGGTAACCAAAATGTATTCTTTCAAATTTCCCAGGCTCCTTTTGTGTCTTTGGCTAATTACCTTGCTTAGCCTTACCAGTAGTACAGAATCAGCACCCACTTACAGCGCTGACTACTGCGTCAACACAACCTTGTTCACCGCCAACAGTACCTACCAAACCAACCTTAACCTCGTCCTCTCTTCTCTTACCTCAAACTCCACAGACAACAGTGGATTCCACAACGCCTCAGCTGGAGGGAACACTCCTGACGAAGACGTGGTCTCTGGTCTCTTCCTCTGTCGTGGCGATGTCAACACCACAGTCTGTCAAGACTGCGTTGCCACTGCAAAACAAGAGCTATTACGGCGGTGTCCTCTAAACAAAGTCGCTATAAATTGGTACGATGAGTGCCTTTTGCGTTACTCAAACCAATCCATCCTCGCTACCATCAACGAAGTGCCTGGGTTTGACTTGCCCGGTTCGCAGAATATCACAGAGGCGGAGAGTGATCGGTTTAACGATGTGTTGGCCAACGCGATGAACTCTTTGGCGACGAAAGCGTCGAACTCTGACTCGGGCAAGAAGTTTGCGACGGAGGAAGATGAGGTTACGAGTTCAAAGAAGCTGTACAGTCTCGGGCAGTGCACGCCGGACTTGACTGTGTCTGATTGTTATAGGTGTTTTCGAAGTGCCATAGGAGATCTTCCTACGTGTTGTAATGGAAAACAAGGTGCAAGAGTTGTGCTCCCAAGTTGTAACATCAGATATGAAGTGTACCCATTTTACAACATCACATCTGCTTCGCCTATTCTTCCTCCGCTTGCTCCACCAGGTACGATAATTAAGAACATTTTAATTTTTTTTTCCAGATCTGTGATTCTTAACAGTTTCAGACCCTATGTGGCCTTAATTGGGTCTCGCAGTTGAGAGATGGTCCTGTCTCGATCTTCTGCTATTGAAGATGGTTTATTTATTTATTTAAATTTTAAACAATTATCTTGGGTGTCCAGAATTATTAATTTGTGTAGTCTTACTGTCTTACAAACTGAGTTAATACAGGAGGAATCCTGGCATGACACCCATGATACTAGACATGAGGTTTTGATGCATCTAATGCTAAGAGTTATTAATAGACAAAATAGAAATCTTATTGATTAAATTCTTGGTTTGTTGCTATAATATAAAATAACCAGAGTTTAGAAAAGAAGAAGATGTAATTGGGACAGAATTTTTATTGGTCTTTTTCCTGCTTCATTCTTTAACTATTTACCAATTGGTTGGGCTGTCACTGACATATCATTTGTCTAGTTTATTATTACTAATTATATATAATGTTATTTTTAATATTAAAGGATCACGATGAACTGTCTTACTTTCTAAAGTAAATGATGCATATCGTTGTATGCAGGAGAAAAAAAATTGTCGTCGCTAACAATTGTTGCCATTGTTATCCCAATTGCTGTTTCTGTGGTTCTTCTCTTCATTGGCTGTTGCTTCTTTTGTCGGAGAGCAAGGAAGAAGTATAATAATTTACCAGAGGAAAATGGTGAAGAATAAAAGATTATTATTTAATCACTTTGCTTTTTGGTCTTTGTGGTATAAACAATTCGCAATTGGAATTTTTATTTTAAAAAAAATCATTATATCTACTGCTTTGTTGTCTAGGTGGAGTCGAAATTACAAATGTAGAGTCCTTGCAGTTTGACTTAGATATCATTGAAGATGCCACAAACAAGTTCTCAGAGGATAATAAGATAGGTGAAGGAGGATTTGGTGCCGTTTACAAGGTAAAAATTAAGTTAATACTGAAGGTCAATGAGAGTTTTTTGCACACAAAAGATTGTTTAATCTTGGTTCAAATATATTTTCAGGGTACCCTTCCCAATGGACAACATATAGCTGTGAAAAGATTATCTGTAAGATCTGGACAGGGTGCAGTAGAATTTAAGAATGAGGTTGTATTGGTAGGCAAGCTTCAACACAGAAATCTAGTGAGACTATTAGGATTTTGCTTGGTAGGAGAAGAGAAGATACTCGCCTATGAATATGTTCCCAACAAAAGCCTTGATTACTTTCTATTTGGTTAGGCCCATCTGAACTTAAATCCAATTATTTCTTTCTTTCTTTGTTTAATGTCTCTAAGGTATGTATGGTTACTGATTAGTATCAGAGCACATGATACTGATCACTTACATATCCATCAAAATTCACTTGTCTTGAACTTCTCACAAATTGAATCAGTGCCAAGGAGCTGAAATTCTAAGATGATAATTAAATTTTGTTTTCGAATTGAATCAGCATATTTCCTTGTCCATTTGAATCTCATTCCTAACTTGAGTATTTAATTATGACAAAATTATAGAGCCATCAAAGCAAGGAGAATTGGATTGGTCAAAACGTTACAAGATTATAGAAGGAATAGCCCGAGGGATTCTTTATCTTCATGAAGATTCTCGACTTAGAATTATTCATCGTGATGTCAAAGCTAGTAATGTTTTGTTAGATGACGATATGAACCCAAAAATTTCAGATTTTGGCATGGCAAGGATATTTGTAGTAGATCAAACTCAAGCGAATACAAATAGAATTGTTGGAACATTGTAAGTTCTTTATCACAAATTTATTTATTTCTTATAACATGTGAGAGTTACAGAAATGAAATATAGATATACTTTAACACCATCAGTTCATGCTCTGCCTTGTGTAAATAGCAATGCTGTGAGAAGGATTATCTTAGGAGATTGATTAGCTTGAGATGTTCCAAAATTTACAGATATGATACTATGATTGACCTTCTAAAAATTCCTTCTTTTATTTTACTTAAGGCTGTTTCTTTATGGTTCTTGATTGTAGCGGTTATATGTCTCCGGAGTATGCTATGCATGGACGATATTCTGTGAAGTCTGATGTGTTTAGCTTTGGAGTCCTAGTTCTAGAGATTATAAGTGGCAAAAAGAATACCCATTTCTATCAATCAGAACTTGCTGAAGACCTATTGAGTTATGTAAGTTTGAATCAGATATTTTAAATTTGTCACTTTTACAATGAAATTATTTTTCTTTGGTTGTGAGGAAGAAAGATGAACTTGATGAACTTCACGTTTTTAACGAGTTTCTGCAGGCTTGGAAACAATGGAGGAATGGAACACCCTTGGAATTGTTGGATCCCTCTTTGAGAAATTCTTATTCAAGAAATGAAGTTATTAGGTGCATCCATTTGGGCTTGTTGTGCGTTCAAGAAAATCCTGCAAATCGACCTACAATGGCAACAATATCTCTCATGCTTAACAGTTATTCTGTTACGCTACCATTACCTCAGCAACCGGCATTTTTGCATCGAAGCAGAGCAAAGCTAAATAAGCCAATAACGGAGCTTGAGTCTGATCAACATACAAACCAATCAAATGGATGGTCTGTTAATGAAGCATCATTCACTGAAATATATCCTCGATAGTTTGACTAGACAAGATGCTTTCCAAAATCAGTATATATTAGTAAGTGGTGGAACTTCTATTCCAGTTCTCAGATAGCTCTTGTTTATGGACTGAAAACTGTAAACAATCGTAAATATAAGTTCGCTGTCAATTAGAACTGATATCAGTACGATATCAAAGTTGGGTGGGTGTCAATTGTATTTCTCATAGGGCTGGTTAATTTTGGATGGGGGTGAATGACACTTTCTCAATATTCCATTCTCATCATGGTGGAGGATGAGGTATTTTAACTGGTCTCTTCTAAAATTGACCTGGTATCACATCATATTATAATAAACATTTAAAAAAAAAAAATGATGGTGACTCAGAAATTTATGAGACACACCTTATAATGAAAGTTTTATAATCTTTGCATTATTATTATTATTTTTTTTATAGAGGAATTCTATTTATACATCTGGTCTCTGAGATATTTGCCACAAGAAGACAAGTATTTTGAGGTATAGGAGCCTATACTCATTTCCAGTACCTTCTTTTTGAGAAGTTGAAGAACACCGCTTGAGTGGCAAAATTTTTCCCAAATGACCACTAGTAAAGGCTTAGGGGCTGTTTGGTTTTTATGTTTCTATCATTCATAATTCTGTTTTCATCACCCATAACTCAAAATATGTGAAAACACATATAAAGAAAAAACTCAAAACACATTTTAGATGTTTTCAGTTTTCAAAACTCAGGTTATGTTTGGTAATAGTTTTTGTTTTCTATTTTCAAAAACTTGTTTTTGGGAATATAAAGAAAAAGCAATTTTCTTATATTTTTAAAATTAAAAACATGTTTGGTTGGCTGAAATTAAAAAGATCGTTTTTTGAAGAAAAAAAAAATTTGTTACTAGGATTTGAACTCTAATGCTAACTTATTAAATGAGACAGGTTCATTAAATTAAATGCGTGTTTTCATTAACTTTTGAAAATTAGAAACTGAAAACAATATTTTGCATGTTTTTCAGTTTCCTTCACAAATTGAGTTTTGAGAACAGTTTTTGTTTTTTGTTCATTTTGGGTTGCCAAACAAGTTTTTTAGTCTCAAAATAGAAAATTGTTTTTGGAAACAGAAAAATAAAGGGAAAAAACAGTTACCAAACATACCCTAAGTTTTCTGTGGCATTTTCGTAAATATATTCACATGGTGGCCCCCGTTTTCTGTGTCCTGTCTTTTCCTTGCCAGCTCATTGACTACCAACGGCTCTCTCATCCTTCAGACCATCTCTTTTCTTTCTTTTTTTTTTCCTCTTCCTCTTCTCTTCCCAAGGCACTCTTCTCTCCATCACCATCTCTCATCAGTTCTCTATCTCTCAACAAAATCGAAGGCTCTCTCTCAAACTAGTGCTCTCTCTTCCCCTAATTGCCGATCTATTTATCATCTGTCTCTGTTGCTTCTATTCTCTCTGACTGGTGTTATGGGCTTCGGGTTACTGGGGGTTTGTTTGTGTTTCGGGTTACTGGTGGTGTTGTTTGAGTTTCGGGTTGAATCGGTTTGAGTTTCAGGTTGCTGTTGGTGTTTGTTTGAGTTTCGGTGTTAAATCGGTCTGAGTTTCAGTGTTGAATTGGTGTGAGTTTTGGTGTTGAGTTGGTTGAGTTCGGTGTTGACTCGGTTTGAGTTTCGGTGTTGAATCGGTTTGAGTTCGGTGTTGAATCGGTTTGAATTTCGGTCTTGAATCGGTGGGTTGCTTGCCGGTTTGGGTGTGGGTTTTTTCTGGGTTTGGTGAGTGGTGGTGGTGAGCGGTGGAGGGCTTTTTTCTGGGATTTGTTGTTTGTGGTGGATGGTGATGGTGGTGGTGGTGGTGATGGTGAGTATTTTTTTTGTGGGGGTGAGTGCAGTGGTGGTGGGTAGCAGCTCTGATTTGGGTTTCGTTTTTTTTTTTTTTGTTTTTTTGTTTTTTTTGTTTTTTTTTTGTGGGTTTGTGGGTATGGATATCTGATCGGTAGGCTTAACAGAAGGGTCTGACCAATTTACAGGTATGGGTCCCACAAAAAAGTAGAAAAATTAAGTGATGAGAAGCTGAGTGAAGTGTGCCAAACGGGTGGGTATAGGAAATTGGGGTATTTTAAGTGATGAGTGATGAGTGACGAAAATTGAGTGAGGAGTGATAAGTGATGGAAAAAAAAAAAAAAAAAACCAAGCAGCCCCTTACCCACTGCGCCACTGTTCACGCCAACTTTTACTTTTGTGAACTGTAGGGTCACAATTTACAGCTCAAGCCCAACGTATAGAGGAACTTGGCCAAATAAGCCCAATACAATAAATTTGTAGATAGTGGGTTAAAGAATAGTGTTTTAGTGAAATGGACAAGGTTTAATATGACTTTAGGACCAGGTTAAGAGGTAACAAGAAGAAGAAAAAGGAAATAGTTTTGGATAAATTTGCTCTCGGCCTAGTCCGAGGAGGTTTAATTCAATATCAATAAAGTTTCTCAATTACAAAATGTCTCCCTCTTTCCAGGGAAGATCTTTTACATTATATAGCTCCCCTTTGGTCATCTTGACCCTACACTTGTTGATCATCTAGGACATTACTTGAGTACTTGTCCTATCAAACACCTTCTTTCTCCCTTCTGTGAGTTGTAGTAGCTTCAGTGGCACTGTTCAGAGGTCCTCTCCACATAAATGCGGCCAGAAAAGTAGCTGCAGTGCATTTAATGCGGTAGTAGCAGCTTTTCCTCAGATATTTCTAGATCTCTTCCTTCCCGTATGTTCATGAGACACGTCCCCACCGTTGGAACTTCTTGGAAGGTCACTTCACTTGTGGGATATCTATTTGTGTTGTACTCTTAACGTCCGAGGATAAAGTCCTCCTCGGAATAACTTTCTTCACATTTCCTACTTATGAGACTTTAAAATAAAACACCTAATAAATGCGTTTTTTCTTTTGAGAATACTAAGTATTTTTAACACACACACATGGGGAGAGGGGAGGAAGTTTTTTAAAAAAACTTACAGTGGTGTATATCCAAAATGGCCTAACTTTTGGATATACAGCATAGTCTTTAAATCTCTTTAACTCACACTCATTTTTCAATGTGCGATTAACCCACTGTTTTTTCTTTTGAAAATACTAAGTATTTTTAACACACACACGGGGAGATGGGAGAATACATTTATAGTTTATTATTAACACTATAGTGTGTGTATATATTTCAAAGTTTTCCATCCATTACATGCGTTTGTGATTAGTTTAAGATAAATTATACAAACCTCCCTTGAGATATGGGGGGCACCAGAGGAGGGAAGGGAACATGGGTTTTAAACATTCTCCTCCTTGCTCTTTCTATTTTTACAAAAAATAAAAGTATATATAATTTTTCTTTTTGGCCCCCCAAAAAAAAATTATGTTTTTGCCAGTGTCTAGGGAAATGACACTCAATCCCAACCTTTAGGCAGATAACATTCCCCTCTGTTGAAATTTAAAGAAAAATACACATTAGTCCTTATGTTAAAAGTAGTAATAGAATATTTCAAATCAAAAAAAAAAAAAAAAAAAAAATTCCCTTAACCAAATCCTAATCATTTTTTTCCTTTTTCGGGGGGGGGGGGGGGGGGGGGGGGGGCATGGTGGTAAAAAATTGTTCATTATCACCAAACCGTGGTTAGGGTTTGGTCAAGTGAATATTTTCAAATTTTGGAATATTTTGTTTCCATAAAATAGCAAAATAATGGAAGTTGTAAACTTATCAAAATTTTAGGATGGATAAATACTCTTAGACACATTTTGTACACACAAACTTATGTGTAACAAACACTATCCTTTTAGAAAAAAAATTTAACTTCTCATTACTATAATAGTCATAAATTATGTGGATAAAAAAATTATGGAATAAAAAAAAAATAATAGTAATGAAATTGATAATTTCTCAACAATCAAAGCAACGCAATCCTCTTCTCAAAAAAAATAAATAAATAAAAATCAATGCAATATTTAATGCACTCATCATTGAAATGAATCATTCATCCCTGTTCTAAATTAATCATGCTGTGATGAAAATTAGTAAGATTCTAGGTCGAATACTAATAAATGTACAAAATTTATATACAATTTCTTAAATCACTTAATTACGTTTAATTAAATAATCACATTAACCAATAAATTACATAGTTAAATTTTTTTTTTTTTTAAATTATTGAAACGACAGAAATCTCACCATTGAATATAATTTTTTTTTTTTAAGATAAAATTTTTAGTACTGAATTGCTCAAAATAAATAATTAATTATAACAATTAAATTTCATTAAAAAAATCTAATATATCTCACATCTAAAAAGCGAAACCTAAAGTTTAGACGTTAGACTTTTAAATTGACGATTTTTTCTTTTTTCTTGAACCCCACCTGATGACCAAATGCATGTGGGCCCATAAATTTGAGATGGATGACTTTTTTTTTTTTAAATGGATGACTTTAATTCAATATAAATTCCATTTCCAAAGAAAGTTGGATGCAAACGCAACGTCATACACTTATTTATTACCTTTATATATGGTATCTTGAAAGATTTCAACATAGAAAGTTAATTACTAATTCTCTGCTGGCAAACGCTCTTAAATTTTTTTTTTGTAAAGAATAATTTTTATTCATCATAATTCAGAGTTTCTGCATGTTTTAATCACAAAAATTTCTAGGGAAGTGAGAGAGTCCTAAAAAGAATTTGAGTAGCTTGTGCTCAAAGGCTTTTCTATTTTTGGAGTAGCATACGCTCATAAGCTTTTCTATTTTTTAGGATAAAAGTTAATAATTTGCATATATTATAATTTGAGAACAAAATTTTCAAATACTAAAGGTTGTCACATTGTCAATTGTTTTTATGTTTTTTTAAAAAAAGGTAGTTATGAGGTTATATTTAATGTTAACCACTTAGTACACAACCAAAACTAAAGTTTAAAATGCTAAAAACTTACATTGCCAATTTTTTTTTTTTTAATTTTAAATGGTAGTTATATTTAATCCTAAAAAATAGGCACATCGTATACATCCATAACTAAAGTTTAGGATGCTTTAACCTCCACCCCCCCCCCCCCCCAAAAAAAAAAAAAAACTAAGAAAGGCTCTCAACATTAGCATCTACTATTAAATCACCAATAAATCTTTTAATTTAAAAAATGTATTTTCTTTCTAAAAAAATTGTTGTGAAATGCACAACAAAAGACAATATTAAATTTCATATAAAAGAGATGAGATTGAGAAAAATGAAGCCAAAGTTTAACAGTTTCAATTAATTGAAAACGTAGTGTTATACTGATAAATATAGGCATTGGTAGGATATTTACAAAAAAAAAAAAAAAAAAAAAAAAAAAAAGTCTTTAACAACCACTTGATAGATTGACTACCACTTTATGTGAACCTTGAATCATACAATAATTTTTGTAAAGTCTCTAATCCGAATTCATCCAATGTGCCTACTATGCAATCTAACAAAATTGTTGATATGTCACCCTTTAAAAAAGACAAAAAATAATAGTAAGGCTTAAATATAAGAAAAACAACAAACATCAAAAAGAAAAAGAATAGATGGAAAAGAGAGCACCACTTAGAATACATTCAAAGACTGTAAAATTCATAAACTCAATTCTAATCACAAAGAATACTGAAACCAAAACATACATAAAATGAGGTTGAATTAACGGTTTATTCATGGAAATTTCAGATTATGTAATACTTGGAGTAATTAATTAAAGTGATAATGGAGAAAAAGAAATAATAAATTTTTTTTTTTACATAAGATAGAAGTTCTACTCTAACCTAATCTAAGTGTATATGTGTGTAAAGCTCCTTCCTGAAGACATGAACCTCGGCCCTTGCCCCCCACACTCCACAAACACTTATACTTGTAAAGTGACCATCGCATCAAGGGTATGCGGTGGTAAAAGAAATAATTACTTATTTAGATTATTGCACAATTTATTACTCATCAAACCGACCATAATGAATTGTATTTCTATCTCTCCATTAGTGTCTATTGTCTACCACTACACGCCCTTTAACTTGCTTTCACAATTCATTATTTAAATTATTCACTACTTTAATTAATTACTCATCAAACAAACCAAAAAAAAGATAAGATAAGATATTGATATGGATAGGATAATGATACAAAGTAAGGAAACCAATTATAAACCAAATACAGAAAAGCAAATACGGAAGAGCAACTCATAAAAATAAAAGCAAACGTCCGTAGGCTCCCTCCTTGCAGTAAAGAAAAACAAACGTAATACTAAACTTTTAGAAACAATGAAGAAAAGGCAAAGTAGTAATGTACCAAATTCAACGTAAACCAATTGCGAAAATCTCAAAAATAAACAGGTTGCCATGGCTATGATTAAAAAGTTTTAGAATGCTTTTGATTTATATATTTTTAAATAAAAAAACCAAAATAGAAAAGAGCAATATACATTGACATACACATACCATTAAGCAAGTGCAAATAGAAAAGATGATGATAATGGTGGAAGTAAGATTAACACATAAATGATAGAATTGGGAGAACTGAGGAAGAAACAAACTGAGTTTGAAAACCAATGAGTGTGGTCCTATTTTGTAGATAGTGTTTACCAGGGGCGGAACTACCCTTGGACTAGGGGAGGCAATGGCCCCCCCTAAATTTTTAAAAAAAAAATATTATTATATATATGTGTATTAATTTTAGTAATTTTGTTCTATAAAATTACATTTTATTTCCCTTTAACAATATCATTGATTCTTTTAAGAGTAATGCTATACTCACAAACTTTTTTATAACATTTTTACAAACCTTTTTGGCAGCAAATTCTTATTAGTTTGCATATTAGCACACCACTCACATTATTTTTTTACTTAACAATAACCACTTATTACGTAAGTAATATATAAAAAACTTCTAGCATTTTTCTCATTTTAGTGATCATAAAAAAATTTATAGATCTAAAATCTAAAACAAAATATACAAGCCCAAAAAAAAAAAAAAAGCTCAACAACAAAAATTACGAGTAAAACTAAAAACAAAATTAAGCTCAATTAACTAATTTTATCCAAAATAAATAACCCTGCCCTTTAAAAAAAAATTAAACAAAAATAATTTTGTTCTTACATATAAAAATAAAAAAATCTCTACAACTAAATAGCAGAATTAGAGGTTGAAATCACTGCACACAGCCAACAGTAAAACCGCCCCCTCTAACCCAAAGTTCTGGCTCTGTCCCTGGTGTTTACCTGGTAGTTAAAGAAGCATTTTTACTAAATTTTGCTCCTACTTAACCCTAGGGTGTAGGGGTATTTTGGACCCAATAAAAAAAAAGCTATTTGAAAGAAAATATATATATATTTATATATGTGTGTGTATATATTAAGAGGATTCAGAAAGTTAGTTATTGCTTTTTTTACTGTCAAAAATACCCCTAAATTAATTAACCAACAACTTAAAAATGAGGTTAAAATAGTAAATTGACAAAAATAATAAATTCCTACTTCTACGTTAAAATGCTTTCCTACTTCTAGTAAATTCCTACTTCTACTCAATAGCTTACAAAACTCCCCACGTATTTAACTTCCCCACATTTTCTAAATAGAATTTCTCATAAAAAAGAAACGTGAACAATAAAGAGAGGTACTTCCCCACATATTATTCCTACTTGAAATATATTTTTTGTCAGTTGCATATCAACAATAAACGCATAATACTCATCAGATTTTCATCACACCTCTAGGTTTTTTTTTTTTTTTTTTTTTGTGATTCGAAAATGTAGTAATCCCAAATTATAATAGATGTAAATTATTAAAGTTCACTCAAAAAATAGAAAAGTCTCTGAGCACGAGGCTAGTATATATAAAGCAGTTTTATACATTCACGTTAGAAAAAAAAAAAAACTTAGAGGGAGAAATTTAGGAGTAGCTTTATCCCTTCACGGTAGAAAAAGAGAGTGTGGAAAAAAGAAAAAAAGCAAAGAGACGTGAGGGAGTAACGTGCAAAGTGCAAACTGTTAGCAGTTTTATCCATTCACGTTAGGAAAAAAAAAATCTTAGAGGGAGAAATTTAGGAGTAGCTTTATCCCTTCACGGTAGAAAAAGAGAGTGTGGAAAAAAGAAAAAAAGCAAAGAGACGTGAGGGAGTAACGTGCAAAGTGCAAACTGTTTTTTTTAAATTTAGTTAAAATTTAAAAGTTTTTAAATTAGCAATTTTACACATATATATATATATATATCTCTCTCTCTCTCTATTATTTAAGCTTTACAGTAAACTTGAGAGTATTTTGACCATCAAAATTAAGGATATCAAATTGGGAAAATCCCTTAAATAGTAGTATAGACTATAGATTATTTAAGTTTTACAAACTGGTAAATTTTGAGGGTATTTTGGGCATGAAAATTGAAGATCCCAAACAGGGCAAAATTTGCCAAATATTAGATTTTTAGAAAAATTTTTGCAAAAACGCATGTGGATGAAACATTTTAATAAATTAGACTGTTTTAAAAATAAAAAAAATGGAAATCGAGTTTCCTAGACTCGGGTTCCAAATTATACACAAGGAACTCGAGTTTAAGAAACTCGAGTTCTGTTCAAATGGAACTCGAGTTTCCTAGACTCGAATTCCACGTTTTTTTTTTTTTTTTTGGGTCCATTTCAGACTTCACACAAGAGGAAATTGAGTTTGAATGGGTTGGAACTTGAGTTTGTTATACTCGATTTCCAAAAACAGTCCAACTTACTAAAATGTTTCATCCGCATGCCATGCACCAAAAATTTTTCTAAAAATCTAATATTTGGCAAATTTTGCCTCCCAAACAGGGAAGCCACTTAAATAGATGTATAAATTATTTAAGCTTTACAAACTGGTAAATTTGAGAGTATTTTGAACATCAAAATTGAGGATCAAGGGAGAGCCTCTTAAATAGTAGCTAGCCTAGATAACAAATTTTATCCCAAAAGTGAATTAATTAACAGCTACAAAAGAAATGAAAAAAGTTTGCTATTTTATTTTTCTATACTGGACAATCCCATAGATAGATATGTAAGTTAGATATCCTTCCAAATATTCACTCCCACTCTTTTCTATAAATTCATTCTTTCTTCTACAATGAAAATCAGTCTTAAACATTTTCTATTCTCAGAACATGGGGCCGTGTCTAAAACTCAGAACATCCCGTGTACGTTTTCCTAGCACTCTTATTTTTATTTTTATTTTGAAAAATGAATGAACATGGTTCTGTTTTCTATGTTTTCCATTGTGTATGTCATTTTTGTTTTTCCTAAGGGCTAGGTTCTGAGTTGAATCTCACAAAAAAGACGGTTTTGCTGCTTTGTGTTTCGGTTTTAATATAATGTTTTCTTCGTTTTGTACCTTTGTTTATAAGCATTTCTTCCTTCTTATTAAAGGGAATTAAAGGTTGACATATACACTGATATTTTGATTTTCTTTTGTTAATGTTTACAGGTTATCTCAGCGATTGTTATCTTGGGAATACTAACTTTAAGGGTCGCAGAATGCCGAAACAATCATCATCATCATCATAGAGATAATGGTGGAAAAATAGAGTATCCAGCAATAAATTGTCGAAAGCACAGTGCAGTTTTGACGGATTTTGGAGCAGTTGGTGATGGAAAAACATCGAACACAAAGGCTTTTAATGCTGCGATTCAGAAACTAAGCACATATGCATCAGATGGTGGGGCACAGCTTATTGTACCACCTGGTAAATGGTTAACTGGAAGCTTTAATCTCACCAGCCATTTCACCCTTTTTCTTCATAAGGATGCGGTTATTCTTGGATCACAGGTATGATTTTTCCCCCTTTTTATTAGTGGTTTATTCATTTTCAAAAGCAAATGGAGGAGATAAAAATTAAAAATGGAGGAGATAATTTTCTTATTTTGGTTTAGTTTCTTGCTTTGAATCTAGAACCTTATCCTCCATCATATTATTTTAAGAAGAGAAAATTTAATTTGAATTAGAGAAATTATTCACTTTTATGAGAGGAATAATCCTAATAATCATATTGATAGCCCAAAACGATAGGATTGATGACAAGATTGATTTTACTTTATGATACTAGCTACTTCACCCTATTTACATTTTTCCTTTGACATGAAACATGAAATTGCTCTCATACCAAGAAATTAGACCAAAGCAATTATAGCATGATAAGCAAGAATATGCCCAAATCAACTTGCCATAAAAGGAATTAGCCGTTACTTGTTCATAGTCTTTGATATTATCCAAAACTAAAAACAAGAGATGATACTAACCTTAAGTTATAATTAGTAATTGAGTAATGTTATGCCCACAACAAATAAACAAAATGATACTCTCATACCAAGAAATTAGACCAAAGCAATTATAGCATGATAAGCAAGAAACTGCCCAAATCAACTCGCCATAAAAGGAATTGGCCATTACTTGTTCATAGTCTTTGATATTATCCAAAGCTAAAAACAAGGGAAGACACGAGCCTAAGGGTCTGTTTGGTTGGAAGGGTGGAAAAGTGGGAAAATAAAAAATATTTTAATTTCCTTCATTTTTGTTTGGTTGGGAGTGGAAAAGTGGATAGTTGGAAAAAAAATAAGTTTGTATAAATTTACTCACATGTCCTTGTTAAAAAATCATGCCCAATTAAAACAAAAAGGTGACAAACAAGCAAAAATAAAAATTCACCCAAATTTATTTAAAAATAAAAATCATGTGAAGAAAAAAATAATCACGTCTAGTTAAAAAAAAAAAAAAAAAGGAGTCAAAGTTTGCCCAAATAAAAAAAAGAGCCAACCTTTCCCAGGAAAAAAAAAAAAAAAAAAAAGGAAGAGGCAAAGTGTCCCAGGAAAGCAAAAGATAAAAAATTAATAATAAAAAAAAAGGCCAATATTGCCCAGGAAAGCAGTTAGGGGCATTTTCGTCCATATAACAAATCACACTCTCTTTCCCAATTTTCTCTCCATTTTCAGGAGAAAACATTTTGGTGAGTCTGGGGAGAAAACACTTGGGCCCCACCACATTTTTTTCCTCTCCCCTTTCCAACTAAACACTCTTTAAAAAGTTTTCCTCCTCATTTTCTCTCAAAAGTTTTCCATCTACCCTATTTCACTTCCTAACAAACACACCCTAAGTTATAATTAGTAATTAAGTAATGCTACGCCCACAACAAATAAACAAAATAATACTCATTTTATTTTTAATCTATATTTTTCTTACCATAATTTGCTATACACATGCATGATCATATGGACAGGATGAGTTAGAATGGCCTGCTATTCCTGTGCTGCCTTCCTATGGGAGAGGAAGGGATGCATCTGGTGGACGGTTAAGTGCTCTCATTTTTGGTTCAAATCTCACCGATGTCGTAATCACTGGTAATTATAGATTAGATCTCTTCATTTTTTTTTTTTTTTGGGATAAATATTTTTGGCTTTAAACAATTTCTAATGGATTCCATTTGTTTTGGCATTGTATTAGGTAACAATGGCACAATTGATGGTCAGGGTTCTACTTGGTGGAAGAAGTTCCGTGCCGGAGAATTGAACGTGACACGACCATACATGATTGAGATTATGTACTCTGATCAAATCCAGATATCTAATCTCACTCTAATTAACTCTCCATCATGGTTTGTCCATCCCATTTACAGCAGGTTTGGCCATGCTCCTCTGACTAAGTTTATCCTGAGCACATATGATCATAGCACTTTTTATTAGAATCCTGTGGTTGTGATTGCAGTAATGTACTAGTCAAAGGGCTCACAATCCTTGCACCAGTTGATTCTCCTAATACTGATGGGGTAGACCCAGGTATGTTTGGCACTTGTCCTAATTGCTTTGATTAATATGTAGTTTAAGGTTAATTACTTATTCCCCTGCCATTCACCTATTTTTTCACCATATTTTTTCACAAGTTGCTAAGTGAATAAGTTACAATTGATATTTCATCATTGTCACTTGACATCATTGACACAATTTACAATTGCTGAGTTTATGTTCCTTTTTTTGTGTCCAGATTCATGCACAAACACTCGTATCGAGGACTGCTTCATAGTTTCAGGGGATGACTGCATTGCTGTGAAAAGTGGTTGGGATGAATATGGAATCAAATTTGGAATGCCTACACAGCACCTAATCATTAGAAGGCTTACCTGTATTTCCCCCGACAGTGCCACCATTGCTCTAGGCAGCGAAATGTCTGGCGGAATCCAAGATGTTAGAGCTGAAGACATCACAGCCATTGATACTGAATCCGGTGTTAGAATTAAGACTGCTGTTGGAAGAGGAGGTTATGTCAAGGACATCTATGTAAGAAGAATGACCTTGAAGACTATGAAGTATGTTTTCTGGATGGCAGGCAATTATAATCAACATCCAGACCCAAAATACGATCCAAAAGCAATTCCAGAGATTAAAGGAATTAATTATAGAGATGTGGTGGCAGAGAATGTCACTTATTCAGCAAAACTTGATGGAATTCAGGGTGATCCCTTCACTGGAATATGCATTTCTAATGTGACCATTACTTTAACTGAGAAGCCAAAAAAATTACAATGGAATTGTACTGATATTGCTGGAGTGACAAGCAATGTGACTCCTACACCGTGTGCGTTGTTGCCTGAGAAGCAAGGTGTGGATTGTGCCTTCCCCACCGATAGGCTGCCCATTGATGATGTTCAGTTGAAGACTTGTTCTGCTGCCCATTGATGATGTTCAGATGAAGACTTGTTTTGCTACCAATGCCATCTTGTTCGAGTGAAAATGTACTTTTTCTTTTTGAGAAGAGAGTGAAATGTGCTTGAAAATTTTATGTTTCAAACATGTTAGCTCAAAGATAAAATAAATGAGACGAAAGTAGCATCACAAGGCATTTTTTGTTATTTTATCTATGATCCATTTTGTTACCAAAAAAAAGAACCAACTCTTGGCCTTATTTAACTCTTAACAATAATTAATTTTGCTTTGTTCTTTCATCCCAACGGTCTAGATCGGACTGCAATGCCTTCGTTTTTGCTTCGTGGGTTTCATTTTTTTGTGGTTTTGGTTGTGGGTTCATCTGATTTTGCTTTGTTCTTTCTTTTTTTTTTTTTTTTGGAGAATGGGGATCTATTGGACTTGGTGTTGGTGAATCACATTTTAAATTGATGGAAATTATTAAACAATGATGCACCTAAAGTCATCTATTGGATTTTGGACCTCTGGTACCAAATACGACTTATTGACGAAGCTACGTACAACATGACAACAAAGCTCCATATGAAATTTGCCAACACAATGCAGTTGATTGATCATTGATGAATCTACATCAACACATCATAAATACAACAATATATTAACATGTAAACATGTAGATATGCGTGACACAACTAGAAATTAACACAAGGAACAACAATAGACTTTTTTTTTTTTAATGAGAAGATCATAACTTTATTAAAAAGAAGATAAATTCAGTACATCTTGAGTTAAAGCCAACAACAATAGACTTGGTTTATGAAAAACTAGTCGTAGACTCACGCGATGCTTGGGAATAAATAATTATTTTGTATTGTAATATAATGTATACTTTTTTCTCTAAAATTTATTGAAGATAATTTGCTCTATTTAAAAACTAAACAGTTTCGGCCAAAATGGGCATTTGCCCCTTTCGCCAAAACTTTCCAACAAAATGCTCATGTTCTGAAACTATCTAGCAAAATGCTCCTGTTTTAAACTCGATTTTCTAAAAATCGAGTTTCAAAACAGGGGCATTTTGCTAGATAGTTTCAAAACATGGGCATTTTGCTACATCTTTTGGGCGAAAGGGGCAAATGCCCATTTTGGCCAAACAGTTTCTATTCAGTCCATTTCGGTCCACTTGGTCAATTTCGATCCCTTTCAGTCCATTTAAGACTAATTGGGCTTTAAATTGATTCTTTTTGTAGGTTGCATTTTCAAGTTTAACTCAAAAATTCTTTTTTTTTTTCTTAATTTTTGGGTTGAAAAGTATGAAATTTTATTATATTTAGGCTAAACTCTTTAGTTTTGAGTTAAAAAAATATAAAGAAAATAGACATTAGAAATTAGAAATATGCGCCCCAAAAATGCAATAAAAATGATAAATATTCAAAAGTATTATTCAATCCACATTGGTTCTATTTGGTCTATTTTGTCATCTTCAATCCAATTTGGTCATATTCGGTCGATACGGTCCTATTCGGTCCACTAAAAGTTCTATTCGGTCCACTTCGCTCCTATTCAGTCCACTTCGGCCTTATTCAATCCATATTGGTCCTATTCTGTCCACTTCGGTCCTATACTCCTATTCAATCCACTCTGGTCCTATTTGGTCCATTCAATCCACTCTGGTCCTATTTGGTCCACATTGATTTTATTTGGTTCATTATGTTCACTTCGATCCTATTCAGTCAATATTGGTCCTATTATGACCACTTCAGTCCAATTTGTCTACTTCGGTCCAATTTGGTTCCTTTGATTCCAACTTGTCCACTTTAGTCCTAATCTGTCCATTTATTCTTATTCGGTCCACTTTGGTCATATTTGGTCCATTCGGTCCACTTTGGTCATATTTGGTCCATTCGGTCCACCTCGTTTCTATTCGGTCCTATTATGTCCACTTTGTCCACCTTGTTCCATTTGGTCCAATTCGGTCCATTCAGATCACTTCAGTCCATTTTGGTCCACTTTGATCTATTTTTGTACACTTATATAATTGGGAAAAAAAAAAAAAACATGTTTGGGTTAAAAGCAACTATTCTAAATCCAAATTTATTATAAAAAATATAATCTCAAACTCGTAATATCTAAAATCTTGAGCATAATATTTATTGTTGCTATATTTTTATTGAGCCATATTAATATAGCATTTTAGTCCACTTTGGTATTTTAAAGTCTTTATAAACATAAATGTTATGAAAATACAAATGTAATCTTTAAGGAAGTTATTCATTTATTTTAGGGTATGTTTATTTGGAGGGATTTTAGGGAGGATGGAAAATTGAGGAGAGAAAAGTGGAGAGAAAGGATTTTTAGTAGGTGTTTGGTTGGGAGGGCCGGAGAGGAAAAAAATGTGGCAGGGCCAGGGTGTTTTCTCCCAAAATTGGGAGAAAACTAGAGGGGAGAAGCTAAACTTGTTGGGTTTTGTCCACGTCGAGTTGCTTCCTTTTTTTTTCTTTTTTCTTTTTTTTTTCTTTTCATCCAGTTGCTTTGTTTCGTCTAGTTGCATTTCCCCCCCTTTTTTTTGCTCCTTTATTCTTTTTTTCTACTTCTTTGTTTGTTTGTTTGTTTTTTTTTTTTTTTTTTTTGGCTTCTCTTGTACTTCTCTGTAGTATTTTTTTTCTTTTATAATTTTTGTGCTCATCTTTCTTTGGCTTGTGCTATTTTAAAAAAAAAAAATTTTGAAGTGTCCATACACAATTTTTTTAATAAAAAAAAATGTGTTACTTTTTTGTTTTATTTAACGAGGACATAATTGTAAATTTATACCAACTTTATTTTTCATCCTCTCATTTTTCTTCTCAACCAAACAAATAAGTTTTTCATCTCTCCACTTTTCCATCCTCCTAACCAAACACAAATAGGAGAACACTAAATCTCTTCTATCCTATTATATCAGTAAAAATTTATAGAAAATAATATGAGAAGATAAAAATAAAAAATAAAAAATATAGTAATAGACACCAAATTATCTCAGTCCTATTATGTAATAAAATAACATTATATTTTCATATACTACCTTTATAATGCAATATAATAACATCTATGAAACTAAAGAGAGTAAAAAAGATAACAACTTAAAAACACAAAATTTAATCGCATCAACCCAAAGTAGAGTTCCAAATAATAGAAAAATTCATCAACCTAAAGTTGAGATGTAAGAAAAATAAATAAATAATCCACCAAAAATGAAAAAACAAATTTGAGAAAGAGAAAGAGAGAGAAATAACCTTATGTGTGTGAGAAAAACTTTGTATAGAATGGAAAAGAGAATTGCAAATTTATATTAAGAGGAGGGGAATAACAAAGCCAAAAATAAAAGAAGATAAAGGGATGGATGAAAAGTGATAATAAGGTAGATAGTAGTGGGGAGTTGAAAAGGTAAAAAGGAGGGGAAAATTTAGAGAAAGTATAACAATAAGTTGGCAAATTAAGAAGAAGAAAAAAAAAACCACCACACACCCTTGGTGTGATGATCATTCCACAAGTATAAGTGCTTGTAGGGTGTGGGGGGTAAGGGTCGGGATTCAAGTCTCCAGGAGGGAGTTTCACACACATATACACTTAGACTAGGCTAGAGTAGAATTTCTATCTTGCATAAAAAAAAAAATCAAAAAGTTTAAGACAAGAGAGAGAATGTTGTAAATGAGTTGATGATATGGCCGTTGATGTAGCTCAACATGAGCATAACAACAATAAATGATACGCTTTAGCTTTTAGATAATATATATATATTTACATATTTCAAAGTTTTTTTTTGAGAAAAATATTTTAAAGTTTTCTGTGCATTGCATGCGTTTGTGATTAATTTAAAATAAATTATACAAACCTCTGTTAAGATCTGGGGGCACTAGCGTCGGTGGCCGGGGGAAGGGAGGGTTTAACAATTGCTGATGTGACAAATTATTAGTAGTAAATAAAAAAAGTAATGTCAATGGCGAGCACAAATAACCAAAAAAGTATAAAAAAATGTTGTCAATTTTTTTGTTAATACTACTTTATCTTGAAAGATACAAATAGCAAGTTAATTAATTTTCTCTATCAAATTTTATCCTCTAGAAAAAAAAAAAAAAAAAAAAAAAAAAAAAATCCTCTCTATCGAAAAACATGAATTATTTTACAACAAAAAATATAAATAGATCAATCAAAGTCAATAAAAAATATAAATAGAAAATAGTGCGTCACTTTTCTATAACTAAAAATACAAATAATCTGTTTTACTTTTCTATTCCTGACATTCTCATAAATAGACTGATGTGAGATAGATGTCCTTACAAATATTCACTCCCACCCTTTTTTATAAATTCAATCTTTCTTCTGTAACGAAAATCAATTTTAAACATTCTATTCTCAGAACATGGGGCTGTGTCTAAAACTCAGAACATCCCATGTACGTTTTCCTAGCACTTTTATTATATATATTATTGTTATTTTAAATGATCAATATGGCTCTGTTTTCTATATATGTTTTTCATTGTGTTAGTCATTTTTTTGTTCCCTGAGGGCTAGGTTCTGAGTTAAATCTCACAAAACAGGGTTTTGCTGCTTTGTGTTTCGGTTTTAATATAATACTTTCTTCGTTTTGTACTTTTGTTTATAAGCATTTACTCCTCCTTATTAAAGGGAATTAAAAGTTGACATTTAAATTGATATTTTGATTTCTTTTGTTAAGGTTTACAGGTACTCTCAGAGATTGTTATCTTGGGATCACTTATAAGTTTAAGAATCGCAGAATGCCGAAACAAACATCATCATCATCATCTTCATAATAGAATTATGGTGAGTATCCAGCAATAAACTGTCGAAAGCACAGTGCAGTTCTGACTGATTTTGGAGCAGTTGGTGATGGAAAAACATCAAACACAAAGGCTTTTAATGCTGCAATTCAGAACCTAAGCACATATGCATCGGATGGTGGGGCACAGCTTCTTGTACCACCTGGTAAATGGTTAAGTGGAAGCTTTACTCTCATCAGCCATTTCACCCTTTTTCTTCATAAGGGATGCTGTTATTCTTGGAACACAGGTATGCTTTCTATTTTTATTTTTCCTTTTTTATTTGTGGTTTAATCTTTTAATTTATTTATTTGGTTTAGTTTCTTGGTTTGAAATGGAAAGCATTCCTTAATTTTATGGTAAAGATTATATGGAATAACAAACACTAAAATTTAATCTCATCAAACAAAGAATGATATATATATATATATATATATATATTTTGGAGAAAAATGATAAATTATTTTAAATGATATGAAAACATATTTTTACCTTTAATTAGTCAAGTACTACTTTTCTTTTTTCTTTTTTTCTTTTTTGAGAAACTTAGTCAAGTACTACTTTAAATCTCTACTATCATAATTCATATGATATGGTAACTTATTTTAAAACTCTACTATATAATATACTCTTTTTATTTCAAAAGTAAATGGTGGAGATCATTCACTCAGAAAAAATAATATATAAGAAGAAATGGAGGAGATCAATTTCATAATTTGGTTTCGTTTTTTTTGCTTTGAATCTAGGACGTCATCCTCCATCATATTCTTTTAAGAAAGAGTAAATCTAATTTGAATTAGAGAAATTATTCACTTTCATGAGAGGAATCCTCCCTTCCTTCTCTTACAGGGTGTTCTTGTAAAAAAAAAAAAAACTATTTTACTTTCGCTAAAATACGTAGGCTCTAACTAAAGAATAACATATCTTGTGGTAGAAGGAAATATGAGTAAAATAATGTAAAGAAAATAGGCTATTTCAAACACACTAATAGTTGAGGGCCCAAAGCTTGCACAAAAACATCAAATCTCTTAACAACAAACTATGAGCTACTAGATTCTCAAAAAAAAAAATCCTATGAGCTACTCCCTCTGTCCCATGGTTTTGAAATCCGGACCGAACCATACAGGCCGACCGGGTTAACCGCGAACCTCTCTCCATTCTAGTTCTTTTAACCTTAAGAACCTCTATATGAAAAAAAAAGTATGGACCCGTGTGAACCGCAGTCGAACCACACGGTTCCTAAAACCGTGAACGGTTCTCACGGTCCTTTTTTCAGCTAATACCGGATAACTTTGGACTTTTTTCAAATTTGGAACCAACGGATTGGTAAGAAAAAAATACTAATAAACAAGGAAGAAGAAGACGACTAAGCAAGGGCTGCACCAAGTACTTGAAGCAGCAGGTTGCCCGCACAAGTCGCCGGTCACACTTCATCCTCTGCTGCTGTTTCTCCTTCTTCTTTTTCTTCTTCTTTCTTCTTTTTCTCCTTCTCTTTCTTTTGTCCGTCTCCACTTTCTCTCTTTTAGTTTTTGTATTCTTTTTTTTATTTGTGTCTTTCCAAAGCCCCTCCACGTGATTACATTGGAAAGGTAGAAGAGTTTCAACCATTCGTTTTTTTCACCTTCCCAACGTGATGTGACAACTATCTTAATTCTTAAGTACTTTTAATTAATATTTACAATTTTTTTTTAAAGAAAAAATCAAATACCGAAATTTGTCTTATAGCTTTTTTTGTTGTAATTCTGATGAGAGAGAGAGAGAGTAGAGAAAAAATAATAAGTTTATATGTAAGTGATAGGTATTCAAATTTACTACTGTGCCAAAAAAAATTGTGTGATTCTAAATTTACTTTAATTGAGTATATAATTATTTTAATTTAAAACTATTAAATAATTTAAAATTTTTATTTTATTTAATATAATATAAGTGTCCTTCTAATTAGTATATTATTATTGCTATCACAAGTTTAACTAATCAACATATAAATAAATAAAGAATACCATATCTACTTTTGCTTACTATTTGATATTTCTTATTTGTCTTGTGAAAGTTATGATATAAAAAAATACATTTGAAAGATAGATTTCTATATTTAATTTAATTATTTTAGTTAATTTTTATATTTATATTAATTTAATATAATTATTTATATTTAAATAATTATTAAATTAATTATGATGTCATCACGGTTCAACTCCGGTTCGACTTTGGTCCAACCTCAAAAATCTTGAACCCCTTTTTACGGTTCATTGAACGGTCCAGGTTTCAAAACCATGCTCTGTCCCAGTTTGTTTGTCCTCTATTCCATTTTAGCATGTCTCAAAATATTGTCCTGTTTCTAAAAATATAATTAATTAATTTACTAATGTTCATATTATACCCCTACTTTATTTTCAAAACTATTTGAAAAGAAAACTAACAAATACTTAAAAAATCAATCTAATTGGGGCACATTTTTAGTTGCCTCATTAATAGTAACTCTTAAAAAAAAAAAAAAAACTAATAAATTTATTTAAGGGTAGTTTTGTAAACTTATACATTTTTATAAGGCAGACAAGACAATAAATGATGTTTCTTTAAAAAGTTTGATTTTTCAAATAGGACAAACAAATTGGGACGGAGGGAGATTACATTAGTAATACAATTTTCTATTTTATAGACTAAAAAACTTGTTTGGCAATCCAAAATGGACAAAAAACAAAAACTTTTCTCAAAACTCAATTTGTAAAGGAAACTGAAAACATGCAAAATGTTGTTTTCACTTTTCAGTTTCTAATTTTCAAAAGTCAATGAAAATACGCATTTAATTTAATAAATATGTCTCATTTAATGAATTAGCATTAGAATTCAAATCCTAGTAACAACATATTTTAGTATTTTCTATTTTTTCTTTAAAATTTTTTTTTTTAATTTCAACTAACCAAACATGTTTTTAATTTCAAAAATACAAGAAAATTATTTTTTATTTATATTCCAAAAAACAAGTTTTTGAAAATAAAATACAAAAACTGTTATCAAACATAACCTAATTTTTTATTTTGGCCACTAGACACGTCATCAATTTTCATCCAAAAGATAATGGCATGGGCTAAATGAACATGGTACTGAAATGTTATGGATCAAATTGAAATATAGTGTATAGGATAGGGACAAAAAATGTAGTTTACCTAATTATATTGATAGACCCTCATTAAAGGAAAAATAAAAAAATATATTGATAGACCAAAAACTACAAGATGAGAAGATTTTTTTTTTTTTTTTTTTTTTGATACAAAATAGAAATTCTACTCTAGTCTAATCTAAGTATATATGTGTGTAAAACTCCCTCTTGGAGACTTGAACCCTGGCCCTTGCCCCAACACCTCACAAGCACTTATACTTGTGAAGTGACCATCGCACCAAATGTGTGCAGTAGTTACAAGATGAGAAGATTGATTTTACTTGATTACTTTGCCCTATTTACATTTTTTCCTTTTACATGAAACGTGAAAATGCTCTCATATTTTCGCCAAGAAATTAAACCAAAGAAATTATAGCATGATAAGCAGGAAATTACCAAAATAAACTTGTCATAAAAGGAATTGATAGTTACTTGTTCCTAGTATTTGATCTTATCTAAAGCTAAAAACAAGGGAAGACGCTAACATAAGTTATAATTAGTAATTGAGTAATGCTACGTCCATGACAAGTAAAAAAATAATTCCTTCCTTTTGTATTCTATGTTTCTCTTACCATCATTCGCTGTACACATGAGTAATCAAAAGCTTTAATTTTGTGCTTTCTCCGTCATATCTCTCTTCTGTTGTTGACCATTCAGTGAGGCCATTTATAAGTGAAATGAACCTTCTGTGTATTCTTGCTTTGCCAACACTATGTTAGTTCTTTCTTTTTTTTTGTGTATTACATCAATGTTGGTGTGTATCATATTTCTATGTTTCTTATTTTACTCATTGATTGTTTAGGGAAATATGATACCGAAACATTGAGCATGTGTGTGAATTTAATTAGTAATGTATATATGAAAAGTTGATTGTGTAATTTTCTTTTAGTGTTATTTGGAGCAGGAATTCCAGACCTTTAGTGTGGAGTACACCTAGAGGAGTGAGAACAAGTTCGCTGATGCACTAGCCACCCTGGGATCCTAAGTGCCATTCAAAGGGAAAGACACTCTAGTAAGAATAGGTAAGCAGGAACATTCCATCATAAGGATCCTCAAAAGGATGTTCCCTGAAGAACCTAAGCAGCAGGATTGGAGGAGTGAGGTTAAGGAGAAAATGAAAGAGGCAGGACCTAAAGGAAGTATCAAGGAACTGAGGGACTACACTCTGATGGAAGGAGAACTATATAGGAGGCTGCCTGGAGGGATCCTATCCAGGTGTGTCAATGAGAAGGAAGGAAAGCTGAGATTAGAAGAACTACATAGCCAGGCCTGTGGGGTTGCAGAAAAGATCAGCCTATACAGAAGGATGCAGCGCATGGGGTACTACTTGCCAAATATGAACAAAGAGGCAGCAACTATGCAGGAGAAGTGCCAAAAATGTCAACTTTCAATGGACAAGGAAGAGAGCTACGCCATATTTGTTACAGAAGATTGGAGAACTCCATTCATAAAGTACTTGGCTTAAGGGATCCTACCAATTGACATGACATTAGCCCGCCAGCTCAAGAAACTTGTAGTCAGGTACTTCTTACAAAACGAAATCCTATTCAAAAGGGGGTACAGCGGGGATCCCCTAAGATGCCTAGGGCCAAGGAAAGCCAGAGAAGTAGTCAGTGAAGTCCATTCCGGGCCTCCTATTCTTGTGCTACCTTCCTATTGGAAAGGAAGGGATGCACGTGATGGACAGTTAAGTTCTCTCATTTTTGGCACAAATCTCACTAATGTCGTAATCACTAGTAATTATAGACTAACTAGATTATGTCTCGCGTGATGCGCAGACTACTTTACAATTTTATTTAAAATCATTTTTATGTATATTAAAACTTACATATAATACTTATTTTGTTGTATAATATTTATGTTTACCTACAATATTGTTGAATACTTTGAAACTTAATTTTCTTAATTCATATTTTATTAAAAAAAAGGAATAACAATATAAGACTATAACATATTATTATATTTACTATTAAAAGTAAATTTTATTTTCTTAACTGATTAAATGATTTTGAAATCTATAAACAAGAATTTAAAGCATAAATTACTTTTATATCCTAAACTTATATAAATTTAAGCAAGCTCCCAAATATTTCCTCAACCACTCTTTTCTCACAACCAAATACAGAGACCTCAATCACTAACACCCAATTCATTATCTCAATGAAATTAAGGAAATCATTTGTAAGTATCCAAAATTAGGTAACAATGGCACGATTGATGGCCAAGGCTCTACTTGGTGAAGAACTTTCGTGCCGGGGAATACAACGTGACGTGACCATACATAATTGAGATTATGTACTCTGATCAAATCCAAATATCTGATCTCACTCCTAATTAACTCTCCATCATGGGTTGTCCATCCGATTTACAGCAGGTTTTTATGCAACCCACTATTTGGCAATTAAAAAAACCATCCACGTGTACTTATAGTTATATGATATTTTTAATAGGTTATGTGATTTACTTAAATAATACATGTGGATGTTCTTTTAACTATCACGTAATGAGTTGCATAAAAATTTATGCAATCCAAGTTGGATAAAAACCTTGCTAAAAAAAATTATCAAATGCTAAGAGCCTAAAGAGAAATGCTATGTTTACAATATTTTCACATCAAATTTTTAGTAACAGATTGTTACTTGTTGTTACCGTTGGGCAAAAATGTGATTTCAGTGATGGATTCAAGTTAAAAATCTGCAACAACCTGCTATCTAGGATTTGTTGTGAAAGTGTTATGAAAATATTGTGGATATAATACTTCTCTATTATTAAGTGTTAGAATATTTCAAATTATGAAGAAAAAAAAAACTCCCTTGACCAAATCCTAATAATAGTTAGTGAAAGTTTTTTTTTTTTCTTTAAATAATAGGGGAAACTTTTTTTTTTTTGGTTAAACATTATTCCTGATCACCAAATCATGATTGGAGTTTAGTCAAGGGAATATTTTCAAATTTTAAAATATTTTGAAACTTTAAAATGAAGAAATAACATAAGTTGTAACTTGTAAACTTATCTGGGATTTAGTAAGGGTTGTATTCTCTTTACTATGATAGTAATAAATTAATAATTTCTCAACGATCAAGCGAAATCTTTGATGCACTTGTCATTGAGATGAATCAACCATCCTTGTTCAATATTAATCATGTGGATGAAAATAAGATTTAAGGTCAAATATTAAAAATCATTAATCTTTTTGTTTTTTTTTGTTTTTTTGTTTTTTTTTTGAATGAGCAAATCTTATCAACTAAAAAATTAAGAAAAATGAGAAAATAGCTCAACTGAACTGCCAAAAAGGGACAACAAAACCAAATTCCCACCCACAAATACAATATACCGCTACCCAAAATAGGCAACACTACCGGAATACCACAATTAGCAAACCAACTACCCCTACCCAAAAAACTCAACGAAGTCAAAATTTACAGAACAATTCTCATCTGTTTACACAAATTTCTCAAATATCCTACTCATGAAAGGACAAAAATATATACAATTCCTTAAATTACTCAGTTAAATTAAGTTTAATTATATAACAACATTGACCAACTATATATCTGAATCTTTTTGAAACGATAGAAATCACATAACTGAATTTAACTTTTTTATTTATTTTTTAAAAAAAAAATTTTACAAAAGGATGACATCTTTAATACTGAATTGAGCAATATACATTTGAAACATCAAACATCTAATATATAACACCTAAAAAGTGGTACCTAACTTTTAACTAATGTCTCTCTTTTTTTTTTCCCCTTGAACCCCAGCATGATCACCTAAAAAGTGGCATCTAAGATTCAAAAGCAAGTTAAGTAATTCTCTCTATCAAAATTTTCCTTTAAAAAAATCTCTCTATCAAATAAAAAAAATAGTGAATTAATTATTTATATATATAAAAAAAAAGTAAATTAATTCTCTGCGAAAAAAATGGAAACAGAATACGTGAATTTCTATATATGACCATCCCATAGATAGATGCGACGCAGATATCCTTCCAAAGTTCACCCCCACAACTCTATAAATTCCCTCTTAATTCTTCTACAATGAAAATCAATCTTAAACATTCTCTTCAACCTTCAGTCTTCTCAAAACATGGGGTTGTCTCTAAAGTTCAAAACCAATGTACGTTTTCCCCGAACTCCTAGGTTTTCTTGCTTTGTGTTTCAGTTTTAATATAATATTTTCTTGGTTTTGTACTTGAGAAATGCCATCCACAGTATTTTCACAATACTTTTACAAGAAATCATAGATGGTAATTTGTTATTGATTGTTACTATGTGGGCAAAAAAAGGTAATATTAGTAACAAGTTCAAATTAAAAATAATAACAACTTACCACATGATTTGTTGAAAGTATTGTGAAAATTTTGTAGCCGTAACACTTTTTTTTATAAAATTGTTCTTGTTAAAGAGAAATGGTAATCCACAACATTTTCATAACAAATCTTAAATGACAGATTATTACTTGTTGTTACTAGTGAGTAAAAAAATAATTTCAGTGATAAGGTTTAGATTAAAACTAGTAGCAATCTACTATTTAAGATTTATTGTGAAAGTGTTATGGATTGTAGTATTTCTTCTTTTTTCTTGTTAAAGGGAAATAAAAGTTGACACGATACTTGATAACAATTGTGCAGGTTCTCTCAGCGATTGTTATCTTGGGAATATTAAGTTTAAGAGTCACAGAATGCAGTTTACATGCTAAAAAATTAGTGTATCAAGCAATAAATTGTCGAAAGCATACTGCATTTTTGACTGATTTTGGAGCAGTTGGTGATGGAAAAACATTAAACACAAAGGTTTTTAATTCTGCAATTCGTAATCTAAGCAGATATGCATCGGATGGGGGGGCACAACTTATTGTACCTCCTGGAAAATGGTTAACTGGAAGCTTTAATCTCACCAGCCATTTCACCCTTTTTCTTGAAAAGGGTGCTGTTATTCTTGGAACGCAGGTATAAAGTTTGTTTGTTTGTTTGTTTTTTAACAGTTTAATCATTTTTTTAGATGAAAAAAGTTTGATTGCAAACTTGTTTGGAGCAAAATAATCAAAAGAAAATAAGCTATTTCAAACACACTAATAGTTGAGGGGGCCCTATTTACATTTTTCCTTTTACATGAAATTTGAAAATGCCCTCACATTTTGGCCGTGAAATTAAACCAAAGCCATTATAGCATGATAATTGATAAGCAAGGAACTGTTAAAATGAACTTGTCATAAATGGTATTTGCTGTTATTTAATCCGAAGCTAAAAACAAGGGAACGGTATTGGCCGTTAGTTGATCCGAAGCTAAAAACAAGGGAAGACACTAACTTAAGTTATTATTTGTAGTTGATAAGAGCCTTGTAGCTCAACTATTTGATACTTCTTTGTATTTTTAGCAAAGACATCTAGGTTTCAAATCTTCCTTTTCCGTTGTAACTAACAAATTTATATATATATATATATATATTTATATAACTAACAAATATTTTGTTTGTAATTACCACAAATAGACTTTGGGTATACACTTATTATAATAAAAAAAGTGAAACTGTTTTCTTTGGTTACATGTTTCTCTAACCATTATTTGCTATACACATGTGTGATCAAATAAACAGGATGAGTCACAATGGCCTCCTCTTCCTGTGTTGCCTTCTTATGGAGTAGGAAGGGATGCACCTGGTGGACGGTTAAGCGCTCTCATTTTTGGTACAAATCTCACTGATGTCGTAATCACAGGTAATTATATATTAATCAGAACTCTTATTTTTTTTAATAATTATTTTTGGCTATAACAATATCTAATGGATAACATTTGTAATGGCATTATATTAGGTAACAATGGCACGATTGATGGCCAAGGTTCTATTTGGTGGGACAAATTCCGCGCTGGGAAATTGAAGCTAACACGGCCGTACATGATTGAGATCATGTACTCCAATCAAATCCAAATTTCTAATCTCACTCTACTTGACTCTCCATCATGGTTTGTCCATCCCATTTACAGCAGTGATATACTAATCACAGGGCTCACAATACTTGCATCAATTTATTCTGCTAATACTGATGGGGTAGACCCAGGTATGTTTGGCACTTGTCCTAATTGCTTTGATTAATATGAAGTTGGAAGGTTAATTACTTATTCCCTTGCCGTTCCCCTATTTTATGGAGTCATGATAGAAACACAACTTTTTTTACCATATTTTTCACAACTTGCCAAGGGAACAACTTATGATTGATTGATATATCATCATTTTCACATGATATCATTGACACATTTTTTATTATGCATCAAACATACCATGTCACCTCAAAAATTTCATAAAAACGAGTAGACCAAAGTTAGGATAGAATTTTGTTACCCCCTCCCTCATTTTCTCGCTTTTGAAAAAGGAATTTAAACACAATTTTTTGGGCTAATTTTGTTTGTCTGATGAAATGTGAGAGCTATAGTATAAAAAGAGTGGCTTTGCGGTCGAAGTGTATAATTATGAGTGATTTTACGATTGATAAATCATCATTTTCACATGATATAATCGATCATTGACACAATTTACTATTGCTGAGTCTATGTTCCCGTTTTGTTTCCAGATTCATGCTCAAACGTTCGTATCGAGGACTGCTACATAGTCTCAGGGGATGACTGCATTGCCGTGAAAAGTGGTTGGGATCAATATGGAATCAAAGTTGGAATGCCTACACAGCACCTATTCATTAGAAGGCTTACCTGCATTTCTCCTTTCAGTGCTGCCATTGCTCTAGGCAGTGAAATGTCAGGCGGAATCCAAGATGTTAGAGCTGAAGACATCACAGCCATTGATACTGAATCAGCTATTAGAATTAAGACTGCTGTTGGAAGAGGAGGTTATGTCAGGGACATCTTTGCAAGGAAATTGACCTTGAAGAACATGAAGTATGTTTTCTGGATGGCAGGCAATTATAAACAACATCCAGACCCAAACTACGATCCAAAAGCAATTCCAGAGATTAAAGGAATTAATTATCGGGAAGTGGTGGCAACGAACGTTACTTATGCAGGAAGACTTGACGGAATTAAGGGTGATCCCTTCACTGGAATATGCATTTCTGACTTGAACATTTCTATGAATCAGAAGGAAAATAAAGTACCATGGAATTGTACTGATATTGCTGGAGTGACAAGCAATGTGACTCCTAAGTCATGTGCGTCGTTGCCTGAGAAGAAAGGTGTGACTTGTCTCTTCCCCTATGATAAGCAGCCCATTGAAGATGTTCAGACGAAGACTTGTTCTTACGCCCAATAATTAATGATGTTCCGTTGAAGTGAAATGTACTCTATTTATTTTTTATTTTTTTATTTTTTATTTTTTTATTTTTTTTCGGAGAGAGCGAAATGTTCTTATAAATTGTAAGTTCTAAATAGGTCAACTGGTAAAGTCTCTTATAGTTGAATAAGAGATTTGGGATTCAATATCCCCGTTAACACCAAACACCGATTGATGTTTTTGTTTGATAATAAAGAACACATTCATCAAAAACGAATGTCATAGATTGAAACTCTATCAAAAATAAATAAAATAAAAAATATTCTTATAATTTCTTTTTTTTTTTTTTTGAAAACGATTATAAATTTAATTCATAGAGAAATTAAGTGAAACGAAAGTAAGGCTTTATTGCTATTTCATCTATGATCCATTTAATTACCAAAAAAAAGAGAGAGAACTCATTAACAAAGCTCTGGAGGACAAAATGACAAAGCTCCGTATGAAATTTGCGAACACAATGCAGTTGATTGATCATTGATGAAGCTACATTAACACATCATAAATACAACAATATATTAACATGTAAATTTGCGTGACACAACTAGAAATTAATAGAAGGAACATCAGTAGACTTTTTTTTTTTTTTTTTTTTTATAACGAACATCAATAGACTTGGTTTATGAAAGATGTATGTCATGTTAAAGTTACACATCTACAATTAGTATATTATCAATGCCATTTATAGTTTATTATTAATATTGTAGTGTATATATTTTTTTTTGAAAGTTTTTTTTTTTTTTTTTTTGAGAAAAATATTTCAAATTTTCTATGCATTGCATGCGTTTGTGATTAGTTTAAAATAAACTATAAAACCTCCCTTAAGATCTGGGGGCACTAGTGGAGGGAGGGGCATGATTTTAACACTTGCTAATGTAGTAGATTGTTAGTAGTAGATAAAAAAATAATGCCAACGGTTGGCACAAATAACCAAAAAGGTATAAAAAATGTTGTCAAATTTTTTGTGTATTACTTTATCTTGAAAGATACAACATTACAACATTTTTACAAATTGTTAGTGTAGACAATTCTTATTGGTTCTGATCTGACCTACCACTAACATTACTTTTTTACTTATCAATAATCACTCACCACATCAGCAGTTTGTAAAAAATGTTGTAAAATAGTTTGTAACTCTAGCATTCTTCATCAAATTTTATCCACTAGAAAAAAAAAAAAAAAATCTCTTTATTAAAAAAAAATCAAAGTGAATAAATAAATATAAATAGAAAAGTGTAAGTCAGATACAAATCATCTATTATTCTTGACATTCCCATAAATATACAGATGTAAGACAGATGTCCTTCCAAATATTCACTCCCACCCTTTTCTATAAATTCAATCTTTCTTCTACATTTCATTAAAAAAATAAAAAAATATATTTCTTCTACAAGTTTATGAAAAAAAAAAAAAGCTTTCTTCTACAACGAAAATCAATTTTGAACATTCTATTCTCAGAACATGGGGCTGTGTCTAAAACTCAGAACATCCCATGTACGTTTTCCTACCACTCTTATTAATTTTTTTTTTTTCATATTTTTAAATGATCAATATGGTTCTGTTTTCTATGTTTTCATTGTGTATGTCATTTTTGCGTTCCCTGAGGGCTAGGTTCTGAGTTAAATCTCACAAAGCAGATGGTTTTTCGCTGCTGTGTTTTGGTTTTAATACAATGTTTTCTTCGTTTTGTACTTTTGTTTATAAGCATTTCTTCCTTCTTATTGAAGGGAATTAAAAGTTGACATTTAAATTGATATTTTGATTTTCTTTTGTTAACGTTTACAGGTACTCTCAGCGATTGTTATCTTGGGATTACTAAGTTTAAGAGTCGCAGAATGCCAAAACAAACATCATCATCATTATCTTCATAATAGAGTTAATGGTGAGTATCCAGCAATAAACTGTCGAAAGCACAGTGCAGTTTTGACGGATTTTGGAGCAGTTGGTGATGGAAAAACATTAAACACAAAGGCTTTTAATGCTGCAATTCAGAACCTAAGCACATATGCATCAGATGGTGGGGCACAGCTTATTGTCCCACCTGGTAAATGGTTAACTGGAAGCTTTAATCTCACCAGCCATTTCACCCTTTTTCTTCATAAGGATGCTGTTATTCTTGGAACACAGGTATGCTTTTTATTTTTATTTTTCCTTTTTTATTTGAGGTTTAATCTTTTTCTGGATTTGGTTGAGTTTCTTGGTTTGAAATGGAAAGCATTCCTTTTATGGTAAAGATTATATGGAATAACAGGTCAGTAAAATTTAATCTCATCAAATAAAGAATGATAATTTTTTTTTTTTTTTTTTGAGAAAAATGATAAATTAATTTTAAATGATATGAAAACATATCTTTTACCTTTAGTCAAGTACTACTTTAAAACTCTACTAGAAAATATACTCTTTTTATTTTAAAAGCAAATGTTGGAGATCATTCTCTCCAACCAAAAAAATGGAGGAGATCAATTTCTTATTTTGATTTAGTTTTTTGCTTTGATTCCAGGACGTCATTCTCCATCATATTCTTTTAAGAAGAGTAAATCTAACTTGAATTAGAAAAATTATTCACTTCTATGAGAAGAGTCATCTCTCTCTCCTCTCTCTCCTGTTACATGGTGTTCTCGTCAAAGACACTATTTTACTTTCACAAAGAAACAGAGGCTCTAACCAAAGGATACCATATCTTGTTGTAGAAGGAGATATGAGTAAATTAATGTAAAGAAAATAAGCTATTTCAATTACAAACACACTAATAGTTGACGGCCTAAAGCTTGCACAAAAACATCAAATCTCTTAACAACAAACTATGAGCTACTATTTTTCTCAAAAAAAAAAAAAAGAAAGAAAGAAAGAAAGAAAAAACTATGAGCTATTACATTAGTAATCCTAATAATTATATTGATAGACCCAAAACTACAGGATGACAAGATTGATTTTACTTGATTACTTCGCCCTATTTACATTTTTCCTTTTACATGAAACGTGAAAATGCTCTCATATTTTGGCCAAGAAATTAAACCAAAGCAATTATAGCATGATAAGCAAAAAACTGCCAAAATCAACTTGTCATAAAAGGAATTGACCGTTACTTGTTCTTAGTCTTTGATCTTATCCGAAGCTAAAAACAAGGAAGACACTAACATAAGTTATAATAAGTAATTGAGTAATGCCATGTCCACCACAAATAAATAAATAAAATGATACATTTTTTTATTATTATATATTCTATGTTTCTCTTACTATCATTTGTTGTACACGAGTGATCAAACGGGCAGGATGAGTCAGAATGGCCTCCTATTCCTATATTGCCTTCCTATGGGACAGGAAGGGATGCACCTGGTGGACGGTTAAGTTCTCTCATTTTTGGTACAAATCTCACTGACGTCGTAATCACCGGTAATTATAAATTAATTAAACCTCTTAATTTTTCTTTTCTTTTTTGGATAAATATTTTTGGCTTTAAAAATGTCTAATGGAAACATTTGTATTGGCATTATATTAGGTAACAATGGCACGATTGATGGCCAGGGTTCTACTTGGTGGAAGAAGTTCCGTGCTGGGGAATACAACGTGACGCGACCATACATGATTGAGATTATGTACTCTGATCAAATCCAAATATCTGATCTCACTCTAATTAACTCTCCATCATGGTTTGTCCATCCCATTTACAGCAGGTTTGACTGCTCTCCTCTGACTAAGATTATCCCAAGCAGGCAAGCACATATGATCATAGCACCTCTACTTATTAGAATCCTGTGGTTGTGATTGCAGTAATGTACTAGTCAAAGGGCTCACAATCCTTGCACCAGTTGATTCTCCTAATACAGATGGTGTAAACCCAGGTATGTTTAGCACTTGTCCTAATTGCTTTGATTAATATGTAGTTGAAAGGTTAATTACTTATTCCCTTGACATTCACCTATTTTAAGGAGTAACGATAGAAACACTACTTTTTTCTCTATATTTTTCACCTAAGGTAACAATTTACGATTGATATATCATCATTTTCACATGACATCATTAACACAATTTACGATTGCTGAATTTATGTTCCTTTTTTGTGTCCAGATTCATGCACAAACACTCGTATCGAGGACTGCTTCATAGTCTCAGGGGATGACTGCGTTGCCGTGAAAAGTGGCTGGGATCAATATGGAATCAAAGTTGGAATTCCTACACAGCACCTAATCATTAGAAGGCTTACCTGCATTTCCCCTGACAGTGCTACCATTGCTCTAGGCAGCGAAATGTCCGGTGGAATCCAAGATGTTAGAGCTGAAGACATCACAGCCATTGATACTCAATCGGGAGTTAGAATTAAGACTGCTGTTGGAAGAGGGGCTTATGTCAAGGACATCTATGTAAGAAGAATGACCTTGAAGACCATGAAGTATGTTTTCTGGATGGCAGGTAATTATAATCAACATCCAGACCCTTTCTTCGACCCAAAAGCAATTCCAGAGATTAATGGAATTAATTTTAGAGATGTGGTGGCAGAGAACGTTACTTATCCAGGAAGTCTTGCTGGAATTCAGGGTGATCCCTTCACTGGAATATGCATTTCTAATGCGATCATTACTTTGACTGAGAAGCCAGAAGAATTACTATGGAATTGTACTGATATTTCCGGAGTGACAAGCAATGTAACTCCTAAGCCATGTGCGTTGTTGCCTGAGAAACAAGGTCTGAATTGTCCCTTCCCTGAGGATAGGTTGCCCATTGATGATGTTCAGTTGAAGATTTGTTCTGCTTGATGATGTTCAGTTTAAGACTTGTTCTGCTGCCCATTAATAATTTTCAGTTGAAAACTTGTTCTGCTTCCAATGCCATCTTGTGAGAGTGAAATGTACTTGAAAATTCATGTTTCAAACATGGTTGAGAGAAAATCGAGTGAAATAAGAGTAGTTTGACAAGACTTTTTTTTGTTATTTTATCTATGATCCATTTTGTTACCAAAAAATTTAATAAAGAAAATTTGGAAAGTTTTCAACTGTTTTCTCATACAGAAAAGTCTTCCATGTGTGTGCAAGTTAAGAAACTGGTTGCAAATTTTGCAATTTGCAAAGCAGCTTATGTCGCCCCTGATGTTGCCATAACTTCTTTGAATATTAAAGTATAAAACAAAGCCCATGCCAATGAAAAATAAGAATTATGGATATTGATCGTGCAAGATGTTCAGATTTATACAAGCTCTATTGGAAGAGGAGGTAAGATTATGAGTTCTCACTACATTTATTCAGCCTATGATTAGTATCCTTGGTGCAATGGTGAAGCCTCAGGACTGTAGCACTTGGCTAAATTAAAACAGTGAACTCTGACCGAATTACTTAAAAATGATTTTTTTTTTTTTTTTTTTATCCTGATAACTTCCTGCTAGTCTTGCATTATCAAAATTATGAAATTAACAGATTCAGTTACCATTACTGAGAAATTCAAAATAAATAGCAAATGAGTAGATCCAGATATGTACTTAAAAGCCAAGAGCCTTATCACTCAATGG
This sequence comes from Notholithocarpus densiflorus, assembly GCA_030021035.2. Taxonomy (NCBI): domain Eukaryota; kingdom Viridiplantae; phylum Streptophyta; class Magnoliopsida; order Fagales; family Fagaceae; genus Notholithocarpus; species Notholithocarpus densiflorus. The sequence goes on along the minus strand of JARYZH020000132.1, from coordinate 758,325 downwards.
CATTGCCTAGTTTTCTTTATAAGGAAACCAGGGTTTTAATCCCACCTCCCCAACTTATTTTAACATTCGAATTATCAAAAAGGATATGTACTCAACACACCTAGAGCCAATCTGAAAGAACATCATGACTGTGAGGAACAACACAGAAAACTGAGAAGATAATGAGCAATGGTGTTGTGTGCATTGGGTTCAAGAATTTTCCAATTAAGACATATTATGGATAGTTTTATCATTAGGATGTTGTAGAATATGACAGATTCTCCAATCTAATTAACTATGGATAGAATGAATAAAATAAAGTCATAACTCATAAAACTAGATTAGAGCAAACATTTCCAATCATAAATGACTTAGGAGTGCTTCTCTTATAAAGATTTGTCTCAATAATGAAATTCAAAATGAACAAACATCCTATGGCTTAAGCTTATCAATAGAAGAAATATAGTCTTGATATTGTCTACAAGAAACTGTACCTTCAACTCAGAGACTTTCATGATCAGTAGTGTCTTTTTCAACATCATTTACCGGTAGTGATTCACTGCCGCTTTCACCTTGATCTGTTCTGTCAGGATCATCATCTGATATGGAAACAACCCTCTCTTCTAGGTAATTACCATGAGAAGTTTCTCTCCTAATCCAGGAACCCTTAGGATAGAAACAAGAAAAAGTGGGATTGTCAAAAGAAAAAAGGAAAGCAAAGTAGGACCTGAATTTTGGAAGAAGAAACAGTTTGTCCTTACATTATTGAGTATCATGTCACATGGCTCAAGCATGTGAATCACATTTCCCATATTAGGCCTATCTTTTATATCAGGATCCACACATCGAAGAGCTACCAAAACAATTCGTTTGAGTTCCTTTGAGCAAGGTATTTCTGACAATTTAGGATCCACCACATTATCAATTTTCTGATTTACAACCATGGACTTTAACCACTCAATCAAATGAGGCTGCAATGAAGAAATCCAGTCAAACCATAATCTAGTATATAAGAATGATAAGAAAAGACGTCAAAATTTTCAAAATTAGGCATTTGTACTTCACGTTGACAGCAATCTAAAGGGGTCCACCCAGAGATGATCTCCATAACAAGTATCCCAAAGCTATAAACATCAGTCTTCTCTGGGAATTCATCAGTTGAAGCACATTCTGGAGCTACAAAACTGCAGACTTTTGAAATTTTAATATTAATTATTTTATTTAAAAAATTATGCTATCACAAATCACAGGTTTTGATAGCGAAGAAAATGAATAAGCATGAAGGATTCAGTAAGCAGAGAAACTGACCCTAATGATTCCATAATTATGCGACCCCGTTCAGGACCAAAAAGCTTAGCAAGGCCAAAATCAGTTATTTTTGGATTCCATTGGTGATCAAGGAGTATATTGCTTGATTTTAGGAATCGATGAATAACTTTTGGTTCTAGGTCCTCATGAAGGTAGGCCAATCTGCAGAAACAAATTCTTTTCAACTTATATGGCATAAACTCATAACAAAGAATATAATGATACATCTAAAATTTAGGTGCCACGTATTACCCTTTTGCAATTCCTTGGATAATTTTCATCCTTATATTCCATGGTAGAGGACTGACTTCTTCTGGATTTTCATGAAGCCACTGGTACAGATTACCATTATCTACATACTCATATACAAGCATCCTAATTGAAAGGAAACTCATGTCAAATGTTTGAATATCTTAATCAGTCAAATATGGATAAAAATGTTCATAACGTTCATCAAGTGGAAAAAGAAAAATTATATGAACTTATTATATAAGAAAAAAAGGAAAATTTTTGATACCTGGTAGTTCCTTCAATACAGTATCCAAGCAACTTGACTAGATTCTTGTGCCTAACTTGCCCAAATGCCTCCACTTCTGCTATGAAGTCCTCAGCTTGGCAACTGATGGTTATAGTTCCATTGAAAGATATTACATGTTTTTTTTTTTTTTTTTGCTCAAAGATATACACATTCACTACAAGTCAAAAATAACAATTGGTTGAAGACTCACAGCACAAAACTCTTTGCCAACCTACTTATAAGTTTTAGGCTTATCTACTATATTCCAAATCATTCAGCATCAACAGTATAAATTAGACAAATTGCCATCCAAATCTGAAATTTAAACCTAAACTCCATTCTAGTTGCTGGAAATTTAAACCTACCCAACCATTTAAGGCATAAAGCATTTGCTGACATGGAATTCAGATCTTTGTTCTAGCATTCATTGGCAAAACCAGACCTTGTCCAACTGGAACATTTGAGACAAAAGTAAGGATTATAGGAATTAGGATTCTACAGTATATTTTTTGTGTAGTTTTGGTTGTAAAATATTTTTTCTGGAGATTACAAGTGGAAACTGAGTAGGTAGAGCATTTCAATGCAGCGTTAGTATGCAGTTCCAAGAATACATTGTGCTAAGTGGAAACTTAGGTAGTGTTTGGTATATATCATGTCTTGCAGAACACAGAAATGAACTAACCTAGGATTACAAGATATATATTTATCAGGTATCAGCATGCATTTCAAGTTTTCAACTCCTTTTTGTCATTTTGATTTAATTTTGCTTGAAATTCCACAAAATAGCTCTGCCTCTTAGTCTACAATAGTCCTGTGAGATCAATAAATGATGAAACCAGAAAAGTAGAAAAACAATTAATGAGCATATTGAATTTTTCTTAGTAGCTTAAGAATCATATATATTGTAACTTTTGTGTTTTGGGTTAGTGACACAGTGACACTTCTCTATTAGCATTTTTTATTAACAAGTAAAAGATACCACTTGTATATTAACTAATTTAGTACTCATCAATGGATTGTAGTTAACTCAATTGATAAAATCTCTTTGTTGTTGAATAATAGACCTAGGATTGAATCCTTGCCTACACCAAAAAGAAACCTATTGATATATTTTTTTCTGACCAAAAAGAATAATTATCATAGAGCAGACACGGTAAATTCAAATCCAATTGTATTTTTAAAAACAAAAACAAATACTCCATACCTGCTACTCACTAGTTTCTTCACCGCGACTCGCATATTATCCAACAAAATACCTCGATAAACAATCCCATGATCCCCCATTCCAATCACATTCTCTTTTGCCAATCCATTGGTGGCCATCTCAATCTCCTTTAAACTAAACCTGCAACCCCTCCAAACATCCTCAGCCATTGGCAAGTACCTAGCAACCTCTTCCAAATCAGTGAAATCACATTTTTTAATTGACCCTGTCCAACGTTTCTGACTAGACCAAGGATCAGACAACAACACTGGGTGTCCCTTACCGCTCCTACTGTTACTATTGTTCATCTCAATCTCGTACGTGTTACGTGAGAGTAGCCTCCTATCAAGGGACGATAGGCTGGAACTATGGTAAGGATGATTCTTGGAAGCTATAGGATTTGACATACAAAATTTGGCCTTGTAAGATTTTCTTCTTCGACGATAACAAATGAAATATAGACATACAATGATACCAATGACAACAAAGAATATTGCAATGATAACAAGTATCAAAGCCCATAATGGAAGGTTAAAGAATGAGGTATAGTGTGAAAGCTTTCTTTTAACAATGTCAAAGAACATGATTAGAGAGAGAAAACAAAGAGAATAATGGGATTCTAATTAATGTGGAAATATAAGAGAGCTTAGTTTTTTTTTTTTTTTTTTTGAAATATTAAGGTAAAAATATCAGAAGAGTTTGTGTTAGCTAGAACTCTTTTGGGATGGATAGAATTGAAAATTTCAAATAGCAAACTAACCGGCGAGAGTAGTGGGAAATCTGGGTGAAAAAGTGTTGTGGGAGTCCATTCACATAAAGCAATCAGTGACTTTCATTGCAATATATATATTTTAATATAGTTTATGCTTTATCAAAAAATATATATATATATAATATTTGAATTACCTTTTTATAATTGGATATATATTCATGGCCACACTACCAACCCCATGAAACCCACTTAATCCAAACCAATCCGACATACCAAGTTAGTTTTTTTGTGGCTTGGTGGACTAGGTTGAGTTGGATTAGAATTTTATTTTGAGTCTTAGTGGGCGACTCTATAATATAGGCGAGGCGGTTGCCTAAGACCCCAAGTTAAAAAACGCTTCTAAATTTTAACCAATAGAGTTATTTATTTCATTATAATAATATTAATTAATCCAAATATTATTCAATAAAGAAAATAATTTTTTTTTTATTAAATGAAAAACAAGAAAAAGAGAGAGAGAAATGTTATGTTCATAACATTTTTCATAGCAAATCCAAAATAGCAAGTTGTTATAGGTTGTTACTAGTGGGCAAAAAAGTAATTTCAATGGTGGGTTTAAATTAGAACGAGTAATAACTTAACACTTAGGATTTTCTTGTGAAAATATCGAGAATGTAGCACTTCTCAAAAAACAAAGCAATACACAAAAATTTCACAATATTTTTCACTACAATTAAGTTGACAAACTATTACTAGTTCTCATTTAGGTTCACCACTAACATCACATTTTTACTTACCACTATCAATAAGTCATATCAATAAGTGTGAGAAATTTTGACAATTTTTTTTGTCAATAGACTTTCTCAACAAAAAAATCCTACATGGTTCATGTTAATTAGTAATTTTGCATATAAAACAAAATCATAGAGTTTAAGTAATATTAAATTTTTAAAAGAATCATATTTAAATATATAAAATTTCCTCAAAAAAAATATTTAAATATACTAGCTTTATCACATGTGTTTCGCATGTGCAATGAAGTTTTTTTTTTTTTTTTTAGTTTAATGTCATAATTTTCAATTTGAATTTGTCTATTGTTAGTAAGGTTACAGGGGAATGGATTTTTAAGAAATTAAATTTAGGATTTTGAAAGGAGTAAATGTGTGTGAGATATATTTATATAGAGAGTGTGTGCTAATTTTTAGGAAAAATGTTTCTAGGGTAGTTTTTTTGTTTTTGAATCCTTTTAATATATAGAGATAAAAGGCCTCAATTCATTTTTTCGCCTTAGTCCCTCAAAAGCATCAAGCCGCCCTTGAGTCTCGGGTTGGGTTGGGATCGAGTTGATAGTTTTTTCAACCCATCAAATCTAACCCAACCCATCATATATATAAGTTAATTTTTATTACTTTTTCAATTTTATGGTTTGATTTATTTTCGTATTTTAAGAATTATCAAATAATTAAATGCAACTTGTTACTTTATTGTTTGATGATACTGTAGAGTATAAGTTGAACATCATTTATTATAATATTTGCATTAATTTCTAAAAAAAATAGTAGTCAATTATTTTACTTATAATTTATTTTTTAAACAAATGGGTTGATTTAGTAAATGTTAGGGATTATATATATATATATAGGAGATCTCAAAATAAAATTATTTTTATTCTACCAAATTTATCCATAAAATCGATTGACGCTAAGGATAGCACCTAAAATGGCTGCCACATTTGCGGTTATTGCAATAGTGATCTTCACCCATTTTCCTTCATTAAACAACTCATGTTTTTTGCCAAAGTACACTGAAACACCATAAAGGGTTTTTTGAATCCATTTTAGAATTATTTACATTAAAATATGATAATAATATATATCTCATATATAATATAGTGAAAAATACATATTAAGCATTCAACCCAATGGTCCAGACGAAGCCCCCCACTACTGCTACTCGGGTTAGTTGGTCACCCCCACCTCCCTCGGTCTTCAAAATGAACTTTGATGGTGCAGTCTTCAATGATTCAAGCGAGGCATGTATTGGTGTGATTATCCGAAACAATCTGGGTCTAGTCATCGCTTCTTTTTCAGAGAAAGTCCCCCTCCTCCCTTTGATGGCAGATGTAGAAACTATGGCTACTGTTCAAGCTTTAGCCTTTGCTCAAGATATTGGCCTATCTTCCATCATTCTTGAGGGAGATTCGAAAGTGGTCATGACTCATGACAGCTCTAAAGAGTAATGACAACTCATTTGCCTCTTTTGGCCTCTTGATTACCTATGCTCTCTTGTATACAGTTACCTTTAATCATATTTCTTTTTCTCATACTTATAGGCAAGGTAATTCTGTAACTCATAACCTAACTAGGCATACATAACATGTCAATGGTTTAGCTACCTAGATGGAAGATGTTACTCCACACCTAAATGATGTACTTTTAGTCGACTATGGCCGATTTCCTCTTTTTAATATAATTTTAATTTTCTTCTTAAAAAAAAAAAACCAAAAAACCATAACGTGAAATTGCACATGCACCAATTTCTATTTCATAGGCATAAAAAAATCTAAATTTAGAAAGACTAACATCATAACCCCACTTCTTCAAATTGCTTTTAAACAATTTTTAATTTTTACATACATGTTTAAATCTAGAAAAATATGTATACTCTTATCCCCTTATTTTTTTGACTTTTTAGAACTTTTTTCTTTACATGTTAGGTTTCAAAAACATATTTTGTAGCTCAAATTTGGGTTATGGGTATAATTTTTTAAAATATTTTCTCTTTTATGTATATCGCATAGTAAAAAAATGTACGCAAAAAAATGTACACATGGAATGAACATGCAAAATTATTTAATTTTTAAATAAAGTTTATGTTTAACAACGTGTTTATGTTTAGGATTAAGAAAAGGTTTGTGGAGGGCAAGGTGCTCTAAAGGTATAAGTAATTAAAACTCTCTCCTTACACTCAAAACATGAGTACTATGACTCTAGATACTCTTCATTTGAAAGGCATGCTTTGTACAAATTCATTTAAGTTTTGCAAATAATTATTTGTCAACTGATATTGATAATATTTCTTAACAATAGAATTTTATAGTTTCATGTTACTGGTAAAAGTTAATTAGTTTTGTTCACAAAATCCAAGCAAACCTAAATTATCTGAATGGTCACTTTCTTTATAAAATTTATAAGAGAAGGAGAATCACCACCACTTAAAGATAACAAAAATGACAATTTTTGTCACACTAGGTATAATTTTTCCTTTTGTTCAAAAATATTGTTAATGTTGAACGTTTAATGTGTTAACTTATTTGCATTAAAATTATTCTATATTGGCAGTCAAACTTTCTATATTTTAAATATCATAATAATAATTATATCACCATCTAATAAGATGAATTAAACTCCATTTAATACAACTAGATGTAAAAGTTTAAATTTTGTGGAGTATGAGTTGAACATCATTTAAATAAATAAAATAAAATAAAATAAGCAATAGCAAATTAGCAACTTTATTAATACCGAAGTAATTGGCTATATCCAAAAATCTCAGTTGAATTATAGTCATTACGTCAGATAACCCAAGCATAAATGTTTGTTTGATCTGTGACCTATGGAATACATTAAAATATAAAACAGAATTGGGCAAACATGCAAAAAAATTTGATGTTTAAAATAAAATAATGCTAAGTAAATTAAGTTACACATTAAAATTTAATACTAATTCTATGTTTCAAATATATATGATGAAAAACACATATTAAGCATAATGAAAAAAACAAAAACAAAAACCTTAACACTTAATACTTAACTGCACATATATTAACTGGTATTTATTTGCATAAATAAAGTATGAATATTGAAACACTAACATCATAACCCTGTTTCTTTGAAATGTTTTGACTTACATGTTGGAATCAGAAAAATATGTATACTCTAACATACTTTCTTTTTTTTAGAACTTTTTTCTTTGCATGTAGATCTCAAAAAAAAAAAAAAAAAAAAAATTGTAATTCAAAATTTTATTTTGGCTACAAAAATATTGATATTTTCTCTTTTATGTGTGTTGCAAAGTAAAAACAAATGCACACATGGAATGAAGTATAATAATAATAATAATAATAATAATAATAATAATTTTTTTTTTTTTAAAAAGCTGATTTCTTAAATAAAGTTTATGTTGAACAACATGTTTATGTTTATGTTTAGGAAAATGTATGCCTAGGTAAATTTAGTTAATACTCTCCCCTCCACACTCACAGTATAAGGGCTATAACTCTAGATAGTTTTCACTTGAAATGGCATACCTTGGACAAATTCAATAAAATTTTGTAAATAGTTAATTACAAGTTCATATTTTGTAGTTGTTGGTGAATAATATAATTTTATAGTTCAGTGTTACTCATAAAAGTTTAAATAATTTTGTTCACAAAAATTCAAGCAAACCTAAATTATCCAGATGATCATTTTCTTTATAAAATTTATGATATGAGGAGAATTATTATCGCATAATGATAACAAAAAATGACAATGTTTGTCACTTTAGGTATATTTTTCCTTTTGTTTTAAATATTGTTAATGTTGAACATTTAATATGTTAACTTATTTACATATGTTAGGCTAGAGTAAAATTTATATCTTATATATATAATAAAATAAAATAAAACCCCGTGCCTATGCATGTACAATTAAAAAAAAAAAAAACATGCACACCATACATATAAGTTTCTACCTAATAGATAATGACTGTTTATTGTATTATGTAAAAAGCTGATAAATTTAAATTATTTTTAGCTAGACAAACAAATGACATTAGAATGCATAATCTTTCAAACTCTCTCTTCTTCTAATTTTAGATATATATGTATAAATATATATATATATATAATTGGATTTCTTATGGTTCATCTATATTACACTCCTCATATTTTGCACTGAATTAACTCACTTAACACAAAAATTAAAAAAAATTAGATAAGACACATGGTACAAAATTAAACTCCAATTGAAATCCAATTTAGATTCTAATTGGATTTTATCTCAGCTTAGGCTTTAAATGTGTGTGTGTGTGTGTGTGTATTGATTAGCATTCAAACTTGCTATATTTTAAATATCATAAAAATAATTATATCACCATATTGTTTATGAATACTAATTATAATTATATTGTGTGTTAGGACATATGTGAATCATGTTAGGAACATATGTCATTTAGAATTGGTTAATCCTTTGACAAAACGCATTTTACTTGTATTTGGGTAGATCTAGGACGTGCTTAATACTTCAAGGAACAAGAGTTCAAGTCTAAATGTTAAAGCCATACAAATCTGTCCAAGAAACAAGTGAAGAAGTGTTAGATTTCAAAGCTCAACAGCTAGCTCGATAGATATCATCTATCGAGATTTAAAAGGCTTGTTTAGCCCGATGCTCAACAGCTGCTCGATAAATAACCTATCTATCGAGATTTACGAAAATTAGTTTTTCTGATCTGATTTCACACCAATCTATGTATATTTGTTTAGGCTTTCTTTTCTCACAACCCTAAACATATATAAGGATTATTTTAAGGGCCATCACAGCTGATGCAACTTAGTGCAAAAGTTTTTCACAAGCATATTGTGATCGGAGATATATGCCCTAGTTCATCTTTCTCTTGAAGAAGCTGCTACGTTTGTACGCCGTAGAATTTTGTAACCAAGGAGTTTCATGATCTTCATCGTGTTGATGAACTAAAGAACTTTGCAACCAACATCCTTCTCAAGTTGGTGGTTAGTGACGTACTTGGATCCGTGCATCGATTGGTTAGTCACGTACTGGGAGCCGTGCATTGAAAAGGAGAGATTGTTACTACAGAACAAGTCCAATTAGGTATTGAGGTAAGGTTTCAACTGTAGGTTGGTATAAGATACTGGGATTCCTTTACTTGTAACAGCTTGTTTTGATAATAATGGATTCTCGGGAGTGGTGACCTTAAATTCACCCCGGTGGGGTTTTGCCTCGATAGTTTTCCCCATTCGTAAACAAATCACCATATCAACTTTATTTTTCGCTGCATATTAACTTAGTTGGTGATTTGTTTGTGCTACCACGCGTATTGCATGTTAATTGAATTAATTAATTAACTTGGCTAATTAATTGGTTAATTTATCACAATGGGTCAATACATTCTTGGTCTATCATTGTGAACTCCACACAAAACAATAAAGTGGCAAGCACCGCAACAAAATGATAATAATACTAATAATAATAGAGTTCGAATTTGGTAAGAATGGGGTATAAAACCTATGTTTTACATCATCCAATAAGATATTGCCACATTAGTTTTTTACTTAAAACTCGACATATCTTACCACATATAATAATATCTCAATAAATTCACAGTTAAGTTGGATTTTCAAATGAGTGTTAAAATTGATTGAGTATGGTTATGCCTATTTTTTAATATGTAATATGATGATATGGCATGTTGAGATTAGAAATTAATTGATTGAGTTTTACGCCACATTCTTATAGAAATTAATCTCATAATAATAACAATGTGGTTAGGTGAACTCCAAGCCTACACCTACGGACAATGCTAACCAAAATTCACTATTAATAATAGGAATTACAATCCACATATAAACTCTAAAAAAACTCGCAAACATAAACTAATTCAGAACCCAATGCACACAAAGATTCCCTCACACACACAGAAAGTCTACACCACCACCTCTTTTATAAGGAATGACACACCTCATTACTTCTTTTGTTTTCAATGTGGGACTAACACTTGTAATATAATTAGGGTCTCGAACTATTCTTCTAGTTGATGTGGGATTCCAAAACCAATAATGAATTTATGGGGTAATTACAATTTACCACCCAAAATTATATCTCACATTACACTTTGCACCCCTAAACTTTCATAATACACGTTAGCACCCTAAACTATAACCTGTGTCACACTTTGCACCCATTCGTCAATTCTATTGTTATCTTGGAAGAAAAAACCAAAATTTAGAGTGTAAAGTGTAATCGGAAGTATAGTTTAGAGTGATATAGTGTAGTTTCTTCTTTATTTTAAAAGGGTTGAGAAGGCAATTTGGTCTTTTCACGTGGTATCATCCAAGATAATGGTAGAATTAAAGGTAGGGTGAAAAGTGTAACGTGGGTTATAATTTAGGGATGCAAACCGTGCATTTTGAAATTTTAGGATGCATAAGTTTAATTGGGGTATAGTTTAGGGTGCTGAAGTTTAATTTTCCCAAAATTTCTAAACTTCTCTATCATGGGTTGGGCTCAACAAATCCCCACATCTATCCCATGAGTTCTCTTCAGTAGTACCCTTGTTAAAGATTATATTTATAATAGGTTTATGTTTATTATGTGTAGTGGCCCAATTGAGTGTAAAGTCCATCCACACTAAACCCTATACCCGGTAGTATCTATATATACCCTTCTAGGATTCGTTGTAAATTTGTTATACAAATAGTGATATATCAAAGATGTGGTTGTTGAGAAATTTATCTTGTGGTCGTAGGACTTTAGGCTAAACCACGTAACTTTAGTATTCATTTAATTCTCTTTTGCTTTCGCTCATGTTTCTATTTCACTTTTAATTTTAACAACACTTTCTTTGAGTCATTATATATATATATATATATTTATTTATATATATGAGTGTTACTCACCTAAAATGATCATCGACATGATGCACTCAAAGAAATTCTGTATGCAGAATACAATACTACGTTTTGACAATTGTATCTATATACTATATTATATAACATGGACTTGTTTGCAATATCATAATGTGAACATGATTAGACTTATTACAATGAAAAATAAAAAAGTGGATAAGAATAAGTAGTCAATTACTAGTAAAACGATGATAAAAGAAAAGGAAAATGTTAAAATTATTACTAGTTTTACTAAATAAATCTTACAAAGTGATGTGTATAAATGTGACCAGTGACTTTCAATAATCTAATAAATAAATATTTGAATCAAGCATTATATTATAAAATTCCTATGAGTTTGAGTTGTTAATAATTAAAAAGATCCATTATTTGGATATCCAATTGAAGGAGGTCTTTGGCAAACCACAAAATAAGTTCAGTTCTAAATCTTCTGATATGAAATAACACTAGTTCAAAATTGAAGTTTTTTAAAAAAAAAAAAAATAATTAAGCCATATCCAATTTTTAGTTAACATAAAATTTATAAAATTTCAAATTCAAAGCTACTTTTTTATGGGAATATAAATGTGAAATCACCAAAATTTGAAAATTTGATGGAGAGAATTTATTGAAAGAACTAAAGTTACAAATAGTTTTTATATAGCAATATATTTAGTTCCACCATAAACAATATCCAACCAAAAATAATTAATACGAGTTATTTTGTTCTTAGTTGGCTTGATTTTGTGGTTTGCCAAATACCTCTTAAAACTCTAAAGCCTCCGATAGGACTACAAAGCCTTCTAAAGCTATAGTTGTACTCCTGTGTAAGCCTTCGTAATTGGAACAAAGTTGTAGCTCATATTCTTTATTTCTAACATTCCCAATAGGATTGCAATGGGGCAAGACAAGAAAAACTCACACAAACCTGGAGAAGAGTAGGTCAAGGCAGAATAGGATGAAGGCAACTTGTCATCCTAAGATCCCATCACCTCTTAACATTCCTACCTAGCACAATATTTCTTTCTTCCTTTCTTTATTTCTTCTTCTTCTTCTTCTTCTTCTTCTTCTTTTCTTTTTTTTTTTTTTTTTTTTTTTTTTTGTCAACGCTTGTCACCATGATCAAAGTGAGAGAAAAAGTATACTCGTTCACATATATTGATTCCAAAATATGCCACTTTATCCTCTAGTATGTATAATGGAACAATGCCAGTTTCTCAAGTATTGATGAAATTTAAAGGAACTCGGGGGCTTGAAAACAGGACAATAAATTTTGATTTTTTTTTTTTTTAATGAATATTGTTGTTATATTTTCTGGTACTGAATGTCTGAAAGAGAGAGTTTTGAAGATTGATAGTCCATTTGGCAGCGACCTAATTTCAAGCAAAAGAATCTTTTCAAGTTCAGAATTTTCAAGTTCAGAATGCAAATACAGCTTTTGAGCGAGGAATTTCAACAACCATGCTTTATGGATGGATTTTGTCAAACATTTTGTTTCTCTGCACAATAATATCATATCATAACAACATATAATATGTTTTTATGATTCACGAGGCGCTGAGCTTATCATTTCAAATTGATGAAGTTTGAAATTTAAATAATTATATTTGCGGATTATAATTTGCATTATTTCAAATTGTATTCTTATTTTCAAATTGAATTTAGATGGGAATTGCTTCCTATTTTTTTAAGATTAGATTGTGATAAGGTTATCTCATTTTTTACTACTTATATAATTTTTTTTCATGACATGGAACCTCACCAAGGCAAGGCTATTTAGACTCACCATTAAGAAGTAAACCACGGATATACAACCCCACCTACCAAATGAGAATTAAACAAAAAATTAACCCCCAGATTGTCTTTCTCCCTCTTAGGAGGTTAGCCACCTCGAATCCACTAAACTACCATTCTATTTTATCAGTTCATAACAATAACAAGTTGACAGCAGTGAGAAACATCAAAGGGCTGCAAGACCAGCTCTGCCACAGCTGAAAATAAATTACTACAATTACTTACCTCCATCAGCCTCAAATATGAGAAAACCCAGTACCATTTCTTAGCAAAGTTCAGGTAGACACTTTGAGGAAGAGTTAAATTTAAAGAAAGGACTACCCTGAAGAACAAAAATTTTGTAGATGGCTTCGGAATCCATTTCTTCCTCATGCTTCTGGTCACATCCTAAAACACAATTAACATAATCATAGGACAACTCAAGTCAATTGAGTGAAAATTGCAAGACATAGTTTAGCAATTAAAACTTAAAAGTCTCACAGACTCCGACTACATGCTAATCAACAGGTGTATTGAGGACACTTATTCTTGGGCTTTGCCTTAACCTTAGGCTTCCAAAAGAGGATATTGCTTCTCTAACCACATTATGGTTCCACCATCAAAGGGACTTCATCGTGAATTGGGTCTAGTAAGTTCATCGATAACCAGTGGAAAGAGATGTGAGATTTGATTAATGCGCAAGTGGCACATGCAAGTGAAAAAATCAGCACAAATGTGGTTTATGAGATCAGGGAGTTATTTGAATTAGGAATCCAGCTATCATATTTGCTACTATTATTAGGTTTGCTTGGGGCTGGAACCTTCTTTGTGATTCGTCAAGTCCTTGTACGCAGAGAACTTGATCTTTCAGCCAAAGATTTGCAGGTAAGAGCCTGTTTTTTCACACCATTCTCCTTCAATGAGCCATAGGCAGTAGGTTCTTTGGAGGCCCGGCTACCTCGAATTAGTTGGAAATCCTGTTTAGTTTGTTTTCTTGGTTCAGTATGGGTGGATTTAGAAGTTTTTTTATTGAGTCTAAGCTGTTTCAGTTGGTGGTGGAGGAAGGAGGGAATTTCTACTCCCTTAAGATTTTTAAACGGGAAAAATATTACATGCAATTGGTTTTTTTGGGTAAGAGTGCAGCACTTTGGGTAATGCGGAGTCTGGAACACACCGTGATTGGGGTTAATCCTAAGCAATTTTTCACGTTCAGGGATGGTGATACTGCTTACACTTTGCAATGAGGGTCCAACTCGTTTGGACAGTACTTATCTATGACAGAGCTTAAGGTAGGAGGGCTGCGGAGAACTATCATTATTCTTGTTGGTAAGTCACAACAAGGATGGAGAATTTTTGGGATTGAATTAAGAAGAATATTGGACCCTTCCCAGTATGCGTTGGGTGGATTGAATTTTGTACCGTACAAGTATAAGCAGGTCCCAAAATTTCGTGCTGCCAGGTCCTATGTGGAAGCTGTCAAAGCTTTAGTGCAGGCAAGGTTGAAGCCTGTTCAGCAGCCTTTTATCAAAGAAAAGGTAAAGGATGGTGTAGTGAAGAATAATTTGGAGCCCCTGAGTGACAATTCTCGCACATAGGTAGTAGATTCTGAAACTCAGGCCGGAAGTTTTCCTCAGGCAGCCGTGGGAGGTGGTGAGGGTGGAGAGGGTGGTATTAATGGTAAGAATATCATTGAGGAGAAAATCCCAGAAGGAAATCAGCTTAGTATTCCTTTGAAGTTTAATTCAAATTCAAAAATGATTGAGTTTGGAAAGTTACGTGATAATAGGAAGTCACGTTGGTTAGGGAAAGGGTTGATTGTGGCTGTGAATGAGTTTGGAAAGAGGTGGGTCTCTTGGGATAGAGTTAAGGGTGGTAAACAAGCTGGCAACTGGGTAGCAAGGGAGAATAATAATGTTCAGAATAAAACAGTGGGGCTAGGCCCATGCAATCAGAAAGCCCACGTAACTTTAAGTAAAACAGTGGGTCTTCTAGGAAGTAAAGAGTCTACTTTCGGCCTGGGTTTGTCAAGCCCGTGTAACTTTGAGGCTGGAAAGAGTTCTATTAGTGGCCCACATGTTCTGGAGACTTCTCATCAGAACTGCTTAGCTAACCTGAGCTCAGGTAGGAGTGAAATCAATGCAAGTGAGGGTGGTCAGCACAGCCCGACCTGATTCGCTCCAACACCCACTGTGCCGATAGGACCAGAGGTGGTGGCCCATGCACCCCATAATCTGATATTGGCGAGCGATGACCCAAGTGGGTCGATGTTGGTGCCAATAGTGTCCTTGGCCACGATGTCCTCTACTATTGCACCGAAAGTGATGGGTGTCGAAGGTTTTGGTGGTCCAAGATGTTAGACTCAATCCTCCACCATGTCAGTCAAGCCAGTGGGGGTGGTTTAGGTATCCAGTGAATCGAAAACAACTTGTAGTGACCCGATGGTGTCAACACTGGTGTCATTGTCTTCTCAAGTGGCAACGAAAGATGGGGAAGAGGATTTTATGGGTTCAGAAGGTTCGGTCACTACAAATTATGATTCTGATTTTAAGGGAGTTCATCTACCTGGCCCCACTATTAGGGAGTTGGTCAGAGACTTGGATAAGTCTAGGGTAATTTCAAAGACTGGATATTACAATTGCGTGATGGCAGGCAATTAGTGCTCCCATTATCACTATATCGTTCTCCAGACTGCATGTCAGTCGGCTCAAGTTTGGAGGGAGAGTGTGTACCAGGTAATGCTTCTATTACTAATGAAGGGCAAAGGGTTAGTTAGGCAGATGAGGGTGAGGGGCTAGTAGAGTCTTCGTTTGTGGTTCCCGGGTCAAAGAGTCAAATGTGGGATTTTGATTAAAGGTGGAGGTCTTGTGAGAGAGGTGATAAGCCATTAGTTGTGGTACCTTTGGCCACTGAAGGTCCGTTGGAGTTGGGTTCTAGTCATGTGAAGGAGATTAGGTGTAAGGAGAGTGTGGATAATTGTCAACTATCACAATGGGTAATCAATAGGATAAAGGCTTTCAAGAAATCTGTGGGCACTTCGTTGGAAGGTTTTGAGGAGCAAATTACAGGTTTGTTACTAGCCATAGAGGCCAGAAAAAAAGATAAACAAAAACTTGTGAGGGGTGATCAGACGAAGTTGGTCAAGTCAGGCCAGAAAGGTCAGCAGGAGTTGAAGAATTTGTTGTCATCTTTGAATGTTGAGTATGATCCAAATAAAGCAAGGAGTGCAAGTTTTGAGCGGGCTGTTGTGCCTTATCAATGAATGTGAAGATTATTTCTTGAAACGTTAGAGGGTTGAATGAGCAAGATAAAAGGCTCAGGGTTAGAAATTTGATTAGGAAATGGGGGCCAGATGTGGTTTGTCTTCAAGAAACCAAAATGGGGCTGATTAATAGAGCAGTGATTCGCAGTTTGTGGGGTGGCCAACATGTTGACTGGTCTTACTTAGGTTCTTGTGGAGCTTCTGGTGGGGTGTTAGTGATGTGGGACACTCGGGTAGTGAATAAAATGGAGGAAGCAGTGGAGAGATTTTCAGTTTCTTGTAAGTTTACAAGTGTGTAAAATCAATTTGTTTAGGCATTTACTGGTGTTTATAGTTCTAATTTACATCAAGACAGAAGTTTTTTATGGGAGGAACTCTGTGGCTTGAATAGCTGGTGGAGTGTCCCATGGTGTGTGGGTGGTGACTTTAATGTGGTTAGGTTCCCTTCCGAACAATTGGGGTCTAATTCTTTCACTACTGCTATGCGGGAGTTTTCCAATTTTATTTCAGAACAGGGTCTCATTGATCTGCCATTGCAAGGGGGTACTTTTACTTGGTCAAATGCTAAAGAAGTTGCTTCAAAGGCTAGGCTGGACAGATTCTTGTTTTCTCCAGATTGGGAGGATAAGTTTCTAACAATTTCTCAAAGACAGATGTCTAGGTTGTGCTCGGATCATTTTCCAATTGTCCTTGAGGGTGGATCTTTTCAGAGAGGGAGTATGTCGTTTAGATTTGAGAATATGTGGCTTAAGGATGAAGGTTTTGTGGATAGGGTTTGGTCTTGGTGGGATTCCTATCAGGTTCATGGTGCACTGAGTTTTATTCTGGCCAATAAATTAAAACTCCTAAAAAATTATTTGAAAAGATGGAATGTGAAGGTGTTTGGTCATGTTGAAGTTCAGATTAAAAAATTGTGGAAGGACTTAAGTGTTCTAGAGAATATGGAGGAGAGTCGGGGATTATCAGTGGAGGAAAGGGTAGAAATGGGAAGAATTCGTTATGAGTTAGAAAAAGCTACTCTGTTGGAAGAAATATGTTGGAGGAAAAAATCTAGAGTTTTCTATGTTAGGGAAGGAGACAGGAATACTAAATTTTTCCATCGTATGGCCTACTCTCACAGGAGGGTTAATACTATTGATAGGCTTATGGTGGATGGGGTGTTGTCTTCGAACCCAGCTGCTATAGCAAATTGTATATCTCAGTTTTATAGGCAGCTTTATTTTGAGGATGTGGCTCATAGACCTGTGTTAGATGATGTGGATTTTTCTAGTATATCAGTGGAAGATGCAAGTTGGCTAGATAGGCCTTTTGAGGAAGAAGAGGTGTTTGAGGTGATCAATGATTTTAATGGTGATAATACACTTGGCCCGGATGGCTTTTCCATGGCATTCTTCCAGTCTTGTTAGGGTGTTTTGAAATCAGAAATTATGGCTGTTTTTCACAACTTCCATACTCAGGAGGTGTTTGAGAAGAGTCTTAATGCTTCGTAGGGGTGTGCATGGGTTAGGTTGAGGGAGTTTTTTGACCCAACCCACCATGGTGGGTAAAAAAAATTCAACCCAACCCAACCCATCACATAAGTCCAACCCAACCCACATGGGTCGGGTTGAACCCATGGGTTTGACAAATTTTTATTATTATTATTATTAAATTGAGTAGAGAAAAATATAAATATAAATATATTAAAAAAACTCAAAGATTAGTATCAATGTAACTTTTTAAAGGTAAACAACACTAATGGCTAAATAACAATAGTAATTTACTAGGGTTTGTGTGAACTAATTGGCTTTTATATAAGATAGGAAGAGCTGGTTAATTTAAAATTTTTATTCATTATATAATATATTATATAATATATTATATATATTAAATATATAGGTGGGTCGGTTGGGTTTGGCAAGTTTGAAATTTTATGACCCAAACCCAACCCGACCCGTTATCAAAAAAAATTGTGTAACCCAACCCAACCCACCAAGGCCTAAAAACCAACCCAACCTAGAGGGTTGGGTTGGGTCGGGTTGATTTTGGCGGGTTGGTCGGTTGGCTACACACCCCTAATGCTTCGTTCCTTGCCCTTATTCCCAAGAAAGTGGATGTTGTGGAGGTCAAGGACTTTCGGCCTATTAGCTTAGTTGGTGGGATTTATAAGATTATTTCTAAGGTGTTGGCTAATCGGCTTCGTAGGGTGGTGCATGGGCTTATTTCGGATTCACAAAATGCTTTTGTGAAAGGCAGACAGATTTTGGATTCCGTCTTGGTTGCTTTTGAATGTATTGATAGTAGATTGAAGTCAGGAGTTCCAGGTGTGTTATGTAAATTAGATGTGGAGAAGGCGTATGATCATGTGAGTTGGGATTTTTCAATGTATATGCTTCAGCATTGTGGTTTCTCAGAGAAATGGAGAAAATGGATTGCATTTCAACTGTAAAATTTTCCATTCTGATCAATGGTAGCCCTTCTAATTTCTTTGGAAGTTCTAGGAGGCTTCGGCAAGGGGATCCTTTATCTCCTTTGTTGTTTGATATTGTGATGGAGGCATTAAGTCATATGTTGGATGTGGCTTCCTCTACCGGGCAATTTTCAGGCTTTTCTGTAGGTAGTACGGCTAGTCCATCAATGATGGTGTCTCACCTTTTATTTGCAAATGACACTCTGATTTTTTGTGATGCTAAACCTTCTCAAATTGCTAATTTGAGGGCGATTCTTGCTAGATTTGAGGAGGTGTCAAGGCTTCATATTAATTTGGGGAAATATGAGTTGGTACCTGTTGGTGGGGTACACAATTTGGAGGCTTTAGTGGGTTTGTTAGGGTGTGGGCAGTCTTCTCTACCCTTGAAATATTTGGGTCTTCCATTAAGTGCAAAATTTAAGGATTTATCTGTTTGGAATCCTATCCTAGAGAGAATGGAAAGGAG
This sequence comes from Notholithocarpus densiflorus, assembly GCA_030021035.2. Lineage (NCBI taxonomy): Eukaryota > Viridiplantae > Streptophyta > Magnoliopsida > Fagales > Fagaceae > Notholithocarpus > Notholithocarpus densiflorus. Next base: position 738,995 of record JARYZH020000132.1, on the reverse strand, counting down.
ATTAGCAGGTTGGAAGAGAATGAATTTATCTAAAGGGGGTAAGGTGACACTCATTAAAGGCTCACTCTCATCTTTACCTACATACTTTCTTTCCCTTCTTCCTTTACCGGGTAAGGTGGCAAAGCATATGAAGAAATTACAGAGAGATTTTCTGTGGAATGAGATTGGTGGTGAAACTAAAATACATTTAGTTAATTAGGCCAAGGTTTGTAGGCCTTTGCAGGTTGGGGGGTTGGGTATAAGACAGTTGGGAAAATTTAATTCTGCCTTGCTAGGAAAATGGTTGTGGAGGTATGGCATGGAGCCTGATGCTTTATGGAGGAGGGTTATAGAGGCAAAATATGGGAACATTTAGGGTGGTTGGTGTACGAAAAAGGTGACAAGTCCTTATGGGGTCAGCTTGTGGAGATACATTAGAGGTGGCTGGTTGAACTTCTCTAAACTCCTTGTTTATGGTGTGGGGGGTGGTACAAAAGTGAAATTTTGGAAGCATGTGTGGTGTGGGGATTGTACTCTCCAAGAGGCCTTTTCGGAGCTCTACTGTCTTAGTAGGTCAAAGGATTCCTCAATGGCTGAGGTTATGGGTTGGTCTGCTGGGAGGTTCCACTGGAATGTGCAATTTCGTCGTCCACCACAAGATTGGGAAGAAGCCTTTGATCGATTTATGGGGTTGGTCTATTCTTCGACAGTGCGGGGGCTTGGCCCAAATAAGGTTTGTTGGAAGCCTGCAAGGAATAGAGGTTTTGAGGTTAGAGGTTATTATAGCTCCTTCTACCCTCCTACTCTTGTTTCTTTTCCATGGAGAATGATATGGCAATCAAAGGTTCCTCCAAGGGTATCTTTCTTTTCTTGGTTTGCTTCCTTAGGTAAGATCTTAACAACAGACAACTTTCGTAAAAGACGAGTGATAGTGTTTGACTGGTGCTATATGTGTAAGAGGTGTGGGGAGTCGGTGGATCATCTTCTACTTCATTGCTCCATAGCTTGGGAGTTGTGGTCTTTGGTTTTCTGCTTGTTTGGTATTCAATGGGTTATGCCTCATACTGTTCTTGAGTTGTTTGAGGATTGGCAAGGAAAGTTTGCACGACATCGTCACATTGATGTTTGGAAATTAGTGCCTCGTTGCTTGATTTGATGCATTTGGCGTGAAAGGAATGCTAGAAGGTTTAAGGGTTGTGAACATTCTTTGCTGGAGATTAAGTCTTTTTTCTTACACACTCTCTTCGAATAGAGTGTGGTTTTTTCTCTTTTTTCTTGTTCTTCCTTTTCTACTTTTCTTGACCGTTGTTCTTTTGTTTCTTAATTTGTGCCCCCATAGTACATTCCCAATGTACTCGGCTTGGCAATCTTTCTATTATTAATAATATTCTTACGTTATTTATCAAAAAAAAAAAAAAAAAAAGCAAAGTTCAGGTCTTTTATGGAAGATAAATTGACTAAAGTTTTTCTCTCTTAATTTGTTGTGGTCTAATGGCATTATCTTAAATTATGCATTCAAGCGTACTTTACTGCTGCTATATAAGTGGCAGTAGAGAGTCGTACTAGTAAACCTTTTTGTCCTCCCTACTTGATATACCATGGAGGCTTTCAAATCATTAGACTAAGTGAATTCTTTCGTTAGAATATTTTACTTTTTTTCTTTTGATATTACATACGCACTTGGTGAGTGTTAAGTATGAGACCTTAGCCTCTATCTTACTCTTACAAGGGAAGATGTGCCGTTTGAACTAGAACTCATTAGCATTCTAAGAATATTTGGCATGGAAGAGGGAAAAGAAGGTTGGGTGTATTGCGAAATTCTTCCTTAGTTAAACAGTACACGAATGGCTCCATATCAATTTATTTCACATATGAATAATATTTTGAGTATAAGTATCTGGAAATGACTTGCATAGAGTGTGCACTGATCCACGAATCACCATGAAATATCTTTTCACCATCTGAACTAATATGGATAGGGAATTTTTTGTCAAACACTGATCCCATGTACAAAGAATGTATTTCCTCTATAGGTAAGCATCCTGCCCTCAGCACCAACACACCACAAATGGCCTTGCAGCTGCAAAACTCCTCTCATTCCCGCAGTTTCCCACACAAACTTGAAAAGCCGAAGAGCCCTGTCCAATTGCCTCACCCCACTCCAGACCATCTTATCCTCTTCTGTAGTCAAAATCTTTCCCATGTACAAGCAAAACCTATCCTCACCACCAATGCTATAAATTCGACCGCATAAATCCACTTCAATATCTCTAGCATGTCCATGGAGGTAATATAATAAAAGAGTAAACAAGCACTTGGACGAGTGGCCCAATGTCTTGGAGAGCTTCTTCTGCACTAGGCTTTCTTGATGCCGAGCTTCTTTGTATCCAATACTTTTATCAATCAATATGTCCTTGATTTGAGACAGTCCTTCTTTCATGACCTCAACCTTCCCCACAAGAAGACATAATTCCTTTTCACTTTTCAAACACTCAATGAGATCATTGAACATCTCAAGAACATCTTCCCATTTATGTGAAGCAGAGGAGCCAACAACTTTTGCAGGTGCAAGCCGCATCCACGAAGCAGAATCATGGTCAAAGGAAATAGCTGTGTCAGCCAGGAACTTTAGACAGCTAGAAACAATCTGCTGACCCATCTTGGTCCCTTTGCTAGAGCATTGACAACTTAACAAATCCAACTCAGATTTCAATCCATTTAGTATCTCCTCAAGTGTACCTGTCCATATCCGCATTTGCGTGACCTGTGGGCATATTGTGTGCCGAACCACCTTCCTTTGTTGTGCAGAAATGTTCAGGAAGTTGCACACTTTAGTGAGTGAATTCACAATCATAGGCTCTCTTTCACTAGGTTCACTGAAACAAACAAATGGGGTGGAGTTGTTACTTGCCGCCAATGATAAGGCCATCACATTTTTCTGAATCTTTTGCTGAACTGATGGAGACCCAATAAAGACCCTGGCCAGAGACTTGAAAGTTTGCATTTTGAGCTCAATTTCACCATCAAAGACAATTGAATTGTCCCTGACATGAACTACCCTCCCATCAAGCCAATCCACATTTCTCAACAAGTGGCTCAATTCTGTCATCTTTGGAAACTCCTTCTCATACCATTCACAATGTAAAGGCTCTTGATGGGATACTTCTGAACAGTGATATAGCATAACATTCATATAAGCAGCTCCATTTTGCTTAGTTTTTAAACACTTTGCACCATGGACAAGCTTCTGTATATATGTGTGCACCATCATAAGCCAGCCCAGACTCCTTTATATATATAATAAAACAACCTTCTGGATCAAAACCCAAATCTCACCTTAACACATTAGCTGTAAAATTTCGTTTGGACCATTCATCAAACATGTGGTGTACATAATATCTTACAAAAAAATTTGGATCATAGTGAGAGTCAATTGAAGAAAATAAAAAATAAAAAACACGTAATGACAAGGAAGAAAATCAAGATAAAGAAACTAGCTTACCATAACCGTGTTCGATGCTGGCAGTGCTAGGCTATACTGATCAGGGACAAGTCTGCAATTTTAGAAGCTACGTGGAGAACTTAAAAATTCGACCATTTTTTTTTTTTCTTTTGACATTACTTGGGCTTGATTTATGGGTCCACAGTCCACTAGTGTAATATATTCACTATAATGGGCCAGAGCTCAATGTTTAATACACTCTGGAAGATTTTTAAAAGCCCATGTATAATATTAATATCTCTCTCCTTTTCTTTTCTTTTCTTTTTTTGGGTTTTATGTTTTAACTTCTTTCTTATTTTAAAATTTTAACCCCTTTTTCCTCCAAAAAAAAAAAAAAAATCTAATCCTTTTATTAAAAAAAATAATTAAATGAAATATAACATTTGACATATTAGATCCTAGTTTACGTCCTCTGAATATCTGATGACAGGTTAATAGAAAACGATTTCATTGAATTTTAGAGCTTCAATGTTGTAAAATTTAAGGAAAAATAAAGGAAATGATTTATTGTGTCATTTTCTTTCTTCTTTTTTTTGGGTTCTATAATGCATGTTTTGATTGGATTATTGGAATGTCGATGTTTTGATTAGCTATTTCTTGTTTGAATGTGATATTGAATATGAATGGAACAATATTATATATGTTATACAATTGGAGTATGATATGGACCTTGTCACTATTAAATATGTTATTCTCTCTCTTAACGATTATGGCTGTAAACATAGTGAGATAGGAGTCATGTTAACGGATGCCCTTAGGGCAATTATTAATAAACTATATTAGGAAAGTTTTTACCACTTTCATGGGAAATATAAAAATTTGTCAGAAAAATTAATTGTTTTTTATCATTTTCTCATAAATTGTTTCTAAAAATAGTTTCTAAAAAAATATCTTTAAGGCATTCATTAACATTTCCCATGAGGTAAAAGAGAGAAAAAAAGATGCTATTAATTTTATTTTATTTAGAAGCTATTAATTAAGTGAGTTGCCGAGGAAAGCAATAAGTCTTTTCTCATGCCATGGAGAATAGTGTTATATAACTGTTAGACCTCTTAGAAACCTACAATTAAAAAAAAAAATGTAATTTTTAAGTTATGTTAGGTATATAACTTGAACCTATCTTATATTTTGGTTTATCTCCACCATAAAAGGTATCCCCTAATGCTCAACCTTTTTAATGCTAATTTTAGCCATAATGGTCTATCATTTTGTTAAGTGACGTTTTCCTTAAAAATGAATAAAAATCATCTTTCATGTTAGCCTACCACCTCATCAAGATCAAAAATTTTCATTTATTTCTAGGCTTTTGTTAATGATGCTATGAGGACAACAATTAAGGTGCATTTAATACTTTATTAAATAATATTTTATACATTTTTAAGAAATAAAGTCAAACAGTTCATATACCTAAAAAAATAACACATAATGACAATGACTTTGTACATGTAAGCCATAAATCATTAATAAGTAATAACTGTCTTTTAAAATATATATGTGCATTATAGCTCATAATTTTGCATTTATTAATTCTTAACATATGCTCATTAAAAAGACCATTATTTCTGTGGGGACAAATAACCAAGAGTCATGCATCTTGGGCTGTGGGCTTAATCCGAGGAAGACTCATGGGCTGAACAGTGTGGCATTTATTATACATTCTACTTTCAGAAGATTCGCACATAGGAAACGGCGATTCTGTCCGAGGAGGGTATAGTCCTCGGATTAGAAGAGTTCGGTTCAAGGATGAATCCCAGTGATTGAAGTAATCCTCCTAGAATCCCCAATGACAGAAATGACCTTTGTGAACTTACTTGGAAGGAAAAGATCCCCAAAATATCTGAAGAAAGGCTGCTACCACCACATTGAATACCCTGCAACTACTTTTCTGGCCGCATTTATGTGGAGAAGACCTCTGAACAGTGCTACCAAAACTATTATAGCTCACAGGGAAGCCAAAGAAAAGATCTGATGGGACAAGTATCAAGAGACGCCTTAGATGAATGACAAGTGTAAGGTTAGGATGATTAGAAGATGATTATATAGTGTAACTCCCCCTCCATTGTAAAGGAGGATTTTTTGGGGGCTGGAGGAAAAAGATCGAAAAGAAAAGAAGAAAAGAACTAGAACGTGAATTACATAATATGATGTCTCCTCGGACCGAAATAAAACTTATTTATACCAAATTATCTCGATATGCTTTGAGCCTTTGATCAGCTTTTTAGTTTGTTTTTAAGAATAGGTTGAACGTAATCCTCGTCATTCGTACCTAATTCTTTAACCCACTCTTTACAAATTTATTGCAACGGACTTATTGGGCCCAGGTCCTGCATGCTTTGGACTTAAGTGCACAATTTGTTGCCCTACAATTTCTATGTATTAATTAATTACTATGTATTAATGAGAAAAATGCATTGATTTTCATGTAATTATCTATAAAAGGTAAATTAATTATTTGCAAAATATTACTTATATGGTTATTAAGAATATTTTTTTATCAAAAAGAAATTTGATTTGTAATATTACAATTTTCCTAATGTAACAATTAACAAATGACCATTCATTAACAATCATGATAACTTAATTATCCTCAAATTTTGGATTTGACTTCTGCTTATCATCCATAAACAATCATAAAAGCTGCTGAAATTCAATATTCAGTTGCTCAGGTTCTTAAGTATTCAATTCACTACAAAAATAAAAAAATAAAAAAATAATAATAAAAAACATTCTATAGCCGCGTTTTTAAAACGCGGCTATTGGTCAGAAAAACGTGGCTATAGGATTATTTGGCCTATAGCCGCGTTTTTTTAGGCCATGTTTTCAAACGTGGCCTAAACCCCATGACTATAGACCTGAGGGGTCTATGGCCATACTTTTTCAAACACGGCTAAAGGACAGAACCAATAGCCGCGTTTAAAACGTGGCTATAGGTGAAAGCTATAGTCGCGTTTAAAACATGGCTATAGGATCGGACCAATGGCTGCGTTTAAAATGTGGCTATAGGTGATAGCTATAGCCGCGTTAAAAATGTGGCTATAGGATCGGACCAATGGCTACGTTTAAAACATGGTTATAGGTGAAAGCTATAGCCGCATTTAAAACGTGGCTATAGGATCAGACTAATGGCCATGTTTTTATAAACGTGGCTTGAGAGATGGAGGCTTGGAGGGTGAGGGTTGAGATCAGGCTTGAGAAATGGAGACTGATGTGTGGGAAAGGCTAGGGTTGAAAATGTTTGACCCAATAGTATTTATACAAAGCCTAAAGCCGCGTTTTTAACCTGTGGCTATAGCCAAAATCTGAAGCCGCTTTTAAAAAATGCAACCCCATCCCAAACTAAAGCCGCGGTTTAAACACGCAGCTTCAAACCAAATTTAAAGCCGCGTTTTAAACACGCAGCTTCAGACCAAATTTAAAGTCGCATCTATAAAAAGCGGCTTTAGGCAAGCTAGAGCCGCATTTTATAAACGCGGCCATAGTTAAAAAAATTAAAAAATAAAAATGTTTGCCAAAAAAAAAATGAAATAGGAAGGTCCTATAGCCACGTGTTTTAAACGCGGCCATAGCTCCACCCCCAAAAATGCAGCTATAGCTCAAGAAAACGCGGCTTTAGACGCATTCTATGGCCGCATGTTTAAAACACGGCTTTTTTTTTTTTCTTTAAGCCGCGTTTTTTAAAAACGTGGCTTTAGTCCATCTGGGGCCGCGTTTTTACAAACGCGGCCTAAGACCCGTGTGTTTTGTAGTGATTGATCATCCCCACCATAAATTGAATCCCCTAATGCTCACCTCTTTGGACGTTAATTTTAGATATAATGGTCTATCTTTTTGTTAATGAATGCTCTAAAGTAGTAGTTAAGGTGCATTTTTTTAATTTATTAAATAATATATTTATATATTTTTGAAGAAATAAAGTTAAGCTGTACACATATATCCAAAAAGTACACACAATGATAATAATTTGTGCATGTAAGCCAATGAATCATTAACAATTTTTTTTCTTTGAAAAATGCGTCATAATTGAGCATTTATTAATTCTCAACTTGTACGGGCACTCATTAAAAAGACCTTTATTCCTATGAATTGATGAGGTAAATGCATTGATTTTCATGTATTAATTATCTATAAGTAGTACTATAGTGCCAAGCCCAAAATACTAAATGAATTTTTGAATTTGACTCCCAATTTACTTGTTTTAAGGGGTAGGAAATTTCCTACAATGGAAAAACCTTTGAAAGCCAACCCAACGGCCCAAAATAAGATGTTTCAAGCCCAATTGGAATTCTTTGACCCTGTGCACGTGCTTCCTGAGAAGACACAAGATAAGTAGTACTGAGTTTACTCTTTTTAATGGTTCCTCTCTTTTCTCTCATGTATCTCTCTTCTCCCCAAAATTGCTGACCCCCTTTCTCACACCTTTGACCCCTATTTATAGCCTTCTCTAAGTGGGGTTGTCATGATGAGGGGGTTGCTTTTTTCATGTTGGTGGGTCCTTTTAAGATATATTCCTAACTAGATAGGACCTACTTCTCATGACAAATGTGACTCTCTTGAAACTTGCACCCGTCGCCAAACGGTGCTTGGCAGGCAATTTACCATTATCGTCATATACAGACCCTGACCTGGTACTGGACCTCAACCAGGCACTGGTCCCCCAAATTGATATGGGCCCCAACCTTACATTGGGCCCTATACTCTTAAGCATGCAGAGCTTGATGGACTGGGCTTATAACTGATGCCCGTACAAGTGCATTGATATTTACAAGATAGTGACTATATTGTTATAATTTACAAAATTTATATAAGATTTTTTTTTATTAAAAAAATGTTAGGACATATGTGTTTCACATGTTAGGAACATATGTCACTATTTTATATAATTGACTAATCCTTTGACAAAACGCACTTTACTTGTAATTGGATAGATCTAGGATGTGTTTAATACTTCAAGAAACAAGGTTTCAAGTTCAAGTGTTAAAGCCATGCAAGTCTATCCAAGAACTAAATCAGAAAGTGTTGTTCATTAAAGCTCGACAGCTAGCATCTATCGAGGCTTAGAGAGCTGTCTGAATCTCGTGGCTCGACAGCTTCTCGACAGATAAGGTATTTGTCGAGGTTTATGAAGTTCAATTTTTCAGGACTGTTTTTCATCCAATCCGTGAACGTATTTTTGGGCTTTCTTTTCTCAAAACCCTAAACATATATAAGGATTATTTTAAGGGCCGTCAAAGGTGACACAAGTTGCACATGTGTTAAGCAAAGTTTTGTTCAAGCAAATTATGACCGGAGACAGAATTTGCCTTAGTTTATCTTTCTCTTGAAGAAGCTGCTGTTTTTGTACACCGTAGGATTTTGTGACCAAAAAACTTCTTGATCTTCATCGTGGGATAAACTGAAGAACTTTGCAGCCAACAACCTTCTCTAGTTGGTGATTGAAGTGATTTTGTATATCCTGTACCCGGCACATATGCCGGGTACCTCACAAAGAGGTGGGCCCCACAGTGTGTGGGTCCCGCCTCCTTGTGAGGTACCCGGCATATATGCCGGGTACAGGATATACTTACTCGATTGAAGTCGCGTACTGGGATCCATGCAATTAGTTAGTCACGTACTGGGAGCCGTGCATTGAAAAGAGAGATTGTCACTACAGAACAAGTCCAATTGGGTATTGGGATAAGGGTTCAACTGTAGGTCAGTAAAAGGTACTAGGATTCCTTTATTTGTAACCGCTTGTTGTGATAATAGTAGATTCTCAGGAGTGGTGACATTAAAATCACCCGATGGGGTTTTTGCCGTGTAGGTTTTCCCCATTCGTAAACAAATCACCGTATCAATTTATTTTCCGTTACATATTTAGTTAATTGGTGATTTGTTTGTGTTACCACGCATTTTGCATGTTAATTGAATTAATTAATTAACTTGGCTAAATCAATTGGTTAATTTATCACAAGGGGTCAATACATTTTTGGCCTATCAAAAAAATATATGTAACAAATGATAATTACCTTCACAATTTGGATATGATTTCTGTTTATCATCCTTTAACAATCATAAAAGCTTCTAAACTTCCACATTCATTTGCTCAAAATCTCGAGTATTTTCAATTGATCATCTCCATCATAAAATGTATCCCCCAATGCTCACCTCTTTGGATGTTAAATAACATTTCAAATGTTTAATCCGCATCAGATCTTGCAATCATTACAACATATGAATATCATCCTTTTCATTTTATGTATTCATGGTTATTCGTCTAATCCATTACATATATATAGTAGAACAAAATTACATTTTGACATCATCTTGAGTAACATGAAAGAAATTGTGACAATTAAGGCATGGACATCTCATTGTGCCCTCTACCCTGGCTCCTGGACATGTAAATGTAATATATAGGAGCTCATCAACACCTTTTTCATACTCTAATAATTGTTTAATAACAAGCTAAATCCAACTTTAATCAATTAACACATGCTTTCCACAAAAAACATATTTTAATCACTCAAAAACTGTAAGAATTTTTTTCTTGATAAGTTTATTAAAAATTTTGAGAAAGGATCATGGTGGAATACTAAATACAAAAGTTTTAGTAAAAAATTATCAACCACTATTAGAAAACTAAAATATGTGAAAACATTATATAAGATTTACTGGGTATAAGGGCATACAGGTGTAGCATTTAAGGGTTTATGGTCAGGGACGTAGCTATGCTTGGACCAGGGGAGGCAATGCCCCCCCCCCCCCCCCCCCCCTGGCCCAATGAGAAAAGGCAAAATATAAAATATATAAAGCTTGGATTTGAATTTTCATGCTCCATTTTTGTTCAATACTTCCATGCTTTTATAAAAAGTACACTTTCTTTATTCAAATTTTCATTAAATTTTGATTCCTTTTGTAAGTTTCTGTCTGGATTTTAAATGATTTATGAAATTTATCTTAAAGCATTAACATAGGATAATTGCAGCTTGAGTGTTTGATGAAGTTCTCCAAAGAAGCTTGGGATAAACACACACACACACACACACACACACATATATATATATATATATATATTCTTTTATAAGTAGCTTGGATAAAAAAACATGGTTGTCTTTGGGTTAATCTAGAGCTACAATATGGAGGTTTAGTGAGCGTTTGGATCCGCGTTTGCAGATCCACGTTCACGTTTTCAACCAATTTTTTTTTTTTTTCCCAGTGTGAGCAGTAACATCACATGTGAGCACTGTGCAGAGGACAAGAGCACTGTTGAGTACTGTTCATGCACTATTTAGCACTGTTTACGGGTTAAAAAATATTAAAAATGGGTCCCACGATACTATTCACACATTTAAAAATTATTTTACTACAGTGTTTTCAATTTTCAGTTTCAGCAAAAATAAGTTGTATCCAAACGGACCCTTAGGCTATAACAAATTTTTTAAGCATTTGAATTTGAGTGTATATCGCCCCCTCACTTGAAATCCTAGCTCCGTCCCTATTTAGGGTTTGAGGTTTTAGGGTTTAAAGAGTTTAGGATTAAGAATGAGAAAACCCCTCACATTCTTTTCATAGAGCACGTAATCAAAGAAGTTTCATTATTTACTGTAGTCATGAAATTAAGTAATAAGAGCTACTGAACGTGTCTTTAAAAAAAAATTAGTTTTATTTCTGTAACCAAAAAAAAAAAAAAAAAAGTAGTATATCTAGAACACTAATTAATGACTCAAAAATAGTAAAAGTCTTAATGCTAATATTAATAAACAATCCTATCCAAAAATAATGATAACAATAATAAACAATACCTAACATTGCTATCATGAATAACAATGGAAGGTATTTATGAGATCAACTCTTAAGATATTTTCTCCAATACCAACAAGGTATCTTAAGAAGGTCTCGTGAGACTTCTCATTCACAATATGTGGCATTAGTATTCTCCTTTATGTTTCACTAACCATAGTTTACTACATATTTGTATTATTCCTTATAAAGTAGTAATTAACGTTTAAAATTGAAAAAAAAAAATTAGGCATTTGTTATACTACAATTGGTGAAGAATAAGTGTAAACACTAGTCCACTCTTAGTGTTCTACTAATCGAAAAAATTATACGGGAGTGCAATAATGTCGTACTCTCTACTCTTATATAAATAGTATATCTCACCATGAAATTTAACTAGTGCGACTCACTATTTATATGAGAAGAGGAAATATGACATTATTTATATATATTAAAATCTTTATAAAGTAACCAAAGTTTGCTACGGAGAAAAGACACTCAACAAATTATAATTTTTGCATCACAAAATGAAACACATAATACAAGTTTATCTCCTCGATTCCATGAGTTTCTATTTTCCTTGATAAGCATGTTGACAGATAATAATAAATAAATAAAAATAAAACTGGTAGTGACAACTGAAAATATAATTAAGTGGCTGGATTTGTACTGTGTAACAAGAGAGTATTCATAAATATACATTGTTAATGTGTATGGTAATATCTCTTTTGAGACATGAAGAAAATATAGAAGTTAATTAATATAATTTGCAGAAAATCGTAAGATCTTTAAATCCCACACTACATATTCCAAAAAGAGGAAAAAAAATCAGTTTTCCCTCCATTTTTATATTATTTTTTCAATTTTTATGAAACCTGAAGTGCCCTTGTCCATAGCCATAGCCAGAAGGAAAGCTAGAAGGATTAGTTCCACTGGCATTAGGGGCAAAAGGGGTGGTTCCTTGGGCAGAAATATCAGCAAGAAAGGCAGAAGAAGAAGAAGAAGAAGAGGGTAACCCAGCTATAGTCTTCTCCTTCATACGAGTGCACAGAACTTTGTGGAGCACCTTCAATGATTCATTCATTTGTTGTAACTCTTGAAAGTTAAGCTCCTCTGAAGGAACCTCCCACCAACCCTTGTTTTCTCTTGCCTTTTTCAGTTCCTGAAGTGCCTTTTCTCGCTCTTTCTCAGCCTCGAGTTGCCTGAGAAGCTCATCGCATTGTTGGTTGAGCTCATTGATTCTCACCCTCCAATATTGAGCCTCCAAAGGATGGGAACTACTATCCCCTTGGGCTTGTGGAGGGTTTTGTTTTAGGTAGCGGTTGGCCACAGACTCAACTGAAGGATGACCAAATGAAAAGGGCTTTCTAGCTGGTGAGAAAACTACCACACCAACCTCAACACCACATAGAGTAACCAACTCACTAGCTTTTTTGTTGATACCAGACCTACGTTTTGAGAAAGTAACAAGACGATCAACCTCTTTGTCTATTTTCTTCATCTCAATCTTTTGTTTTCCCTTGGTCTTGTTGCTCTCCATGGCTAGAAAAATAGAGAAAAGAGATGATGGTCTTTTAATTTATTGTTTGGCTTGAACAGATGGCTGTCTTGTTTTAGTAGTGATGCATATAAAGAAGTGGAAAGCTTGGGTAATTAAATGATTTGGATTATCATTATCAAAAAAAAGGTAATTAAATGATTGTATGCCATATTATTTCCTCTTTGAGTTGTCTATTTCTATGGACTACCCTCTTAATTTTGAATAGTGAATATCATTGATTGGCACTATTAATTTTCTTTTTAACATGCCAGTTATTGATTGTGTTTCATCTATATTCCCCATAAAAAAAAAAAAAAAAGCATTTTTATGTACTCACAGTTCAAGAAGTTATTATAGGTATCTAATTCCCTAATTAATGATTTCTGTTTCATATTAATTATCTATTTCACATTTTTATGTACAAAGTGTTTGGAGATTTAGGAAGAAAAAATGTTCGAACTACAAGATTAGCAGCATATTGTAATTATCTTTAAAAAAAATACTAAATCTAGTATAAATTTTACTACAAAAAACTTACAAACTAATATGGAAGAGAATGTGATTGGTAGTACTTCAAAAACTTTAAGATAATAAACGAGTATTTGAAATTGCTTATTTTGATTCATGACACAATACTTTGTAAGATCTATTTAATAAAATTTGTAATATCTCTAACATCATTCAATTTTTTGAGCATTCTAAAAGTGGAAGGGAAAATGTATAACTCACTTAAAAAATTTTGATTAGTTTCCCATTTGCTAGCCTTTATCCATTAGAGGCCCTAGGACATGGCCTAAGCCTAGGGTCGGCTCTAGATACAACTGTATCATGGTCGTAAATTAAGGTATTGGGCTTAAAGAGTTAGATATTAAGAGAGCTTTAGACTCCCTTAGTCCCTTGTTGGTAGGAAAAAAAAAAAGTGTTGGGCTTGTTTTGCTACCACGTATATGATATACTTTATACTACCCTTTAATAACTACCAATATAATATTGGGACAATCAAAAACATTTATTAATTAGCATAAAGTTCTCACACACACACACACACACAAAATACTCATGAAAGCCCTTTTTATGAGGGTGATGTTCTTTCAAAGCGAGGGAGGAAGAAGTAGGCCACCAACACAAGAAAATTATAAATTACTCTAGGAGTATAATAAATGTGTAATCTCTCACATAATTGTAGGTCTCACTAATTAAACTCAATGTGAGACCTGTTATTTATGTGAGAGTATAATAAACGTTGTACCCTCCTCACTTCTCACATTACTAATGGATCCCTTCATAAATTTAATTAGTAAAACATACAATTATATGGGAGAGTACACATTTATCATAGTCCTTGAATATTCTATAATTACCCCACCAACACTAAGGAAACAATGGGTTGCTAGTTAAACCCCAGTAAAAGCATTGTTGAACAAGGTAGAAGAGGAAAAATGAAATTAACTGCCAATCATTGAATAAGAAAAGTTGTTGAAAAGAATGTATCAATATCCTCTAGAGTTCTTAGGGTACACTATAATGTGAAAATCTTTAAGGGTCCGTTTGGTTGGAGTGAAAACTGGAGGGATAGAAAATGAGAGAGAGAAAATGGGGAAAAATGTGTATTTGGTTGGGAGTGGAAAGGGGTAGAGAAAATGGTACAGCCCAACAGTTTTCTTTTCAAGCCCACCAAAATTTAATCTTCCCAGAGAAAAAACATGAGGGAAAATGGGGAGTTGGGTTTTTGGATGAAATTGCCCATCCAATGTTCAAATTTTTATTAAATCTTTTTTTTTTTTTTGTATTTTTCCTCTTTGCTATTTTGTCTTTTCAGAATTTATCATTTCTTTTTTCTTTTTTTATGTGCACATCCTTTTTTTTTTTTTGTATTTTTTGTATTTTCTGATATTATCATTCTTTTCTTTTTTTTCCTTTTCTTTTTTGGTGCTCATCCTTTCTTTTCTCAACAGTTTTTTTTTTTTTTTTTTTTTTTTGATTTTTTGAGAAAAAAGTTTTGGGTTCTTTGAACTTCTTGTGCTCTTTTTTTCTTTTTTTTAATTACTGAATATTATTTATTTAAAATGAAGTGCTCATTCATACACAATTTTTTAATAGAAATATAACATATTATTTTTTGTTTTATCTAATTGGGACACGATAGTAAATTTATACAAATTTGTCTCAACCAAACAAAAAGTTTTTCATCCCTCTACTTTTTCATTTTCCCAACCAAACACCATGAAAGAAAATTAAAATCTCTTCTACCCTCCAACTTTTCTATCACCTTCTAATTTTCTATCCTCTCACTTTTCAACCCTCTAACCAAACAGGCTCTAAATCCCAACATTTCCTTTATAATAAAGGGGGAAGATTTTGCGCATGAACATACCACCCGTCCCCACCCTCCTCCTCCCATGGCCAGTAGCCGAAGTTATATTCCGATTCCAGGGGTGTAAAAACTAATTTTATCACTTTGATTTTAAACCAAACAACATTTTTAAGATATAAAAAATCCAAATAGATTGTCACAGCATTTTACTTACAACATCCGCACATTTTATGCAAATTTGAAGGTTGCTAGTGCCTTCGTTGACCTTGTGGCCTTGATGCCTTGTCTTTAAGAATGGCCCTGTGGTAGTTCATAACCTGTCCTCATAGTAATTGTATCCTGTTGTACATAATTGCAATTGCTCTTTGCCCATCCCTCTCTTCTCAACAACTCTCAACATGATTAGTTTTTGATAAACATTCACAACATCTTGAGGGGACTTTTACAAGTGAGGGGGACTATTACAAGTGAGGGAGACTATTAAAAGTGTCAAGAGCTGCCATTGTTGCAACATATGTACAATAGGATTGAGATTTGGGGTATTGCACCGAGTGCATTACTTCTCAATGTCTAAGATTGAGAATTAAGAAAGCACTTTCAATCTTAGACTTTGAAGTTTGAATACAAAAATTTAAGAAAAAAAGTTGGGGAAGTAAAAAAATTTGTGAGACGTAAAAGTAGGCATTGCACCCGGTGGGTAATGTATCAAATCTCAATCACAATTACTATGACAATAGGTACTGTAATAGAGAATATGAGAGACTATTCTTATTGTACTACCACATATTAGCATGTCGAATAACAGGCGTTGTAGAGTCAAGCATCAAGCACCATGTTGTTACCTTTAACCTTTATATATTTGGTTTGTATACCGCATAAATCTTGACTGTTATATTAACACATAATGAAGTTCCCAGTAATTTAATCTATGGCACCCTGCAGCTTACCAATAAGACTTAAATTCACCATATAACAATTGAGAAGCTTCCAGCAACCAAGAAAAGACCAAAAATAGCAGCACTGCCTAGTTTAAAAGTGCTTAAATTTATGGTAAGCCGTACCAAAAAAAGTTGGTCATATCAATGCTTTACTCCAAAAAACCTAGTCTAGTCACAATTGAGATACCTCATAATCACTTAAAAACCTAAGACCCACCTAATAAATATCAGATATGAGACTTAGCACACATCAACATAACACACACTCGCACAGTCCAATCCAATCCAATTTGGGATATCACATAGATCTACTCTCCTGATTGATTTTGAAATAGATATGGTGTTTAGAGACTCAAAGAAGAGGATCCAAGATTAGCAGAACAAATCACATCTTCTAATGCGACACACATATATATGGGCACGGTGCTTATGTAAAGATAAACACGATCCTCTCTATTTTAAATCCTGTTTATTTCATCCATTTTATGGTTTAGATTTTATTTTCTGCTTCTAACAATGTACAAGTTGTCATATTATTTAAAATTTTAAATGATGCAACTGTGTCCACCATCCCTCACCAAGTTTTGTTTGCCAAATATGCAAACACGGTTACTGCCTTACTGGATAAATGATAGTTAAGGAGGGAATCATCTTTTTTCAACAACCAATAAAGACTTTTTTTTTTTTATTGGAATTCTTTCTTAGTAACTTGTGTGCTATCGTCCAAAGAATTCTTTCAAATTTACCTTTATGCCTCCATCTTTCCCACTATAATTTGATCCTAACAATATCCCTCCCCTAAATGACTGCTCTTTCTTGCTTGTAACTTTTATTCTCCGAGCAGAAGGTTTTTCCTGTGCATTGACGGTCCAAAATTTGAGGAATGCTTTCAAATGTCGAGAACTTCGTGATTATTATTATTTTTTTGTCTATGGCTTTGTAAAAACGGCTAGCTCCCGCAAGCAAAGCTGCTCAATAATTCCACTTTTAACTGTTTTGTTTACTTGATGCAGCTTGATCTCATAAAGCGTTGGCCAATGTTTTCCTGTCACTGTTTTGGGGGGAAAAAATCAGATACAATTTGAATAAACCATGATCGGCAGATATTCTCGAAAACAAGTCATAAGATGCAACATTATTCCTTTAAAAAAATGCTTGAGTTAATATAAACATTAAGATATTGCAATGACAGAAAAGCAGATAGATGGTGATGAGTTTTTAACGAGAGAAATTAAAGAATAAAAATTTGCAGGCAGCATCAATTAATAACATACAAAAACTAAACAACAAAAGAATGCAATACATTCCAAAACCCTCTTTTATCACCCTTCCTATACAGTCAGCTATCTGGCTCCAGATAGCCAGTTTGAAACTTAAATATTTAGGAATGTGCAAATCTTGGTAAACGTGGGGAATAATTATGCCATAAAACTAGTGAACCTGAGTTTTAGCTCCCTAACTTTTATTTTTTCTGTTTTTGGCAGATAAGCTCCCTAACTCGACTGGTCATGAAACATCAAATATCCCAAACAATTCACAGGCCACATGCAAGATGATGATAATGCTGATTTTAGAGCAATCATATCAAACATTGGAGCTTACCAAAGATGCGCTTTTTAGCACTGTCCCAGGCTATGCCATTTAAAACATCAATACCCTAGAAGGACATTAGATTTCCAAAGAAAAATTAATTAGACAACTTCTGACCAAAAAATATAGAGGCAACTTAAAGATTTTTTTTTTAAAAAAAGCATTTAATTCTAAGAAAGATTAAGAAGAAGTAAAAGTAGATGCCTAAAAGGAAAGCCACTTTTAAGGAGTCTTTTCCTCTCTTTCAGGGAACCAAATAAGGCCTACATGGTATTACAATTCACAAGGTGCACTATAATAGGCAAAGTAAAATTTTTAACAAAGATAGAGTATTTTATATTTTGTTCAAATACTTACATTATTCCCAGCTCGTACCAAATTTTCCCTGTAAGAAAAAGAAACGGATAGAAAGAGGACAACTGAGTGCAACTTTCAAGAACATAAAATAGAACTTAATTTATCTAATTGTAGGTGTAAACATCAGCTAATTCATCAAAATGATAGGAAATGCAAAGGAAAACCTTAAATTTTGAAGAAGAACCCATCCAAGCAAAGTACCATCCTTAGGTGAGATTCTAGCAATGCAGTCAGTCTACAGAATGAAAATTTTGAGTCATAAAGTAATCCAAGAAAACAGAAAACTTCTCAACCCATGAAATAATGTTTATCCAACAAACAACAGTATCATGTAAATTGTAGATCATGAAGGTAGCAATAGCTAAGAAGCTGAAGCTTCAAAGAAGTCTACTTGTTGGAAAACCTTGGTCCTACAGAGGATATCCATAACAACATAGTGCAATGAGAAGTTGCATCTTGGTCTATCCCAGGAAGCAGGATTTAAATGGTCAAAGATACTTTCGAAAGGGAGGAGCTGATTTGGGAAGCAAAAGAGACAAATTTAGTTTCGTTTTTGTTTGAACATTAATTGTGTTTTTATTATAGGCCCTAGTATTTAATTAGGTTAATTAGAATTTTTATTTAAAGTTTAGGGTATTTTTGTCATTCAATAAGTAGGGTTTCTTACACCTAGGGTTTAGTTTTTCCTATATAAGCAAACAACTGTACTCCTTTTGGAGATGATTTAGAGATGATTTGATGAATTGAAATTTCTATTGGTTTCTTTGGTCTGGTGCTGATTCTAGCCAACCCTAGGTGCTAACTCCTAACAGTTTTTTCCTCGCTTGGTGCTGACTCCTAGGTTCCTGTCATTTATTTTCCTGTCTTTTAAATTTATTGTTGCAAAATTCAGGTTGTCCTGCGCCAAGAGCATCTCATGTTCCAAATATAGGAGGCAATAGCAAGGGCTTTCACATGGCATAGTTGGTATTGTAGCTTAGCTTAGCACAAACACTAATCAAAAGAGCACAATTTTAGTGAACTTTTCTGGGGAAGCTTGTAATTTACTGTTGTATCAGTAAAAATCCAAGACATAAAACCATATATACGAACTCTCCACTCATGCCATGTAAAAAAAGATATTTTTTAAGCAAGTAGATTTTTCCATAGGTTGGAGGTTTACAAATTTCATGCTCTGCTGCTAACTTTCCAAAAAGAGGTCAAATATCCCACTTAGATATGCAAATCATGGCCCACAACTAAAAAAAAAAAACCCCAAATAGCATGAAAAACAATTTTACAATTGATGATGCAAGGACATACCTGCCAAACATTTGCCCAAACTTCTCCATTTATATACTCCAGTTCATTAAGGTTGTTTACTTCACGACCATTATATGTGACAATATGTTTTCCTATGACTACATTAAAGAAGTCAAATCAATTTCTTTGTAACATATATAAATTTATCAAAAAGAGATTAAAACTGAACAAAAATCTACTATCACATTTTGGGGGGATAAAAATTAAAAAGCTCATGAAAGGGGTAAAAGACTGAAGGCCTGATAATATACTGCCAGAGAAAGCTTAAAATCACTTAGATTTGATGCAGCATCAGCAATGTCAGGCACTCAAATAAACAAATTGCAAAAAAAAGACTCACTTTTTCTTTCTTTTTTGGGGGAGGAGTAAGAAATGGAATTGATACCAACTGTTGTATACAAACAAACCTTTGAAATTTTGATGGTTAATCAGATACAATGTTGAAGTCCCATCACTTCCAAACAAGACATTTTCATCAGTTGCCAGACCCCAACCATCTTTCATCTGATGAGTAAATTTCTCAAACTGCATGGAGTATAAAAGCATGAAGCTTGTTACATATGTCAATCTTCAATATTAGGGCACACCAAAAAGGAAGAATCTCAATCAAAAAGAACATTGCAAGAAAAAGGAAACAATTAAAAAGTCATTAGTATGGTATATGAATGACTTGTTCATCTAGGATGAGATTAAAAAAAGGATCGCTTTCTAATACAACACATCAATATCACCCCAGAAGGTAATTACAATGTCGAAGACATCACTTTTTCCAGATCTAAGTGTGATTTTCACAATTAAATTGCAATGTAATTATTTCCATTAGCAGAGCCCACATGATCAGGAAGTGAAATCTTAATGGACAGTCAGCTCAACATCTCAAAGATTCCAAACACATCAGCCATTAGGGCCAGTTTGGTAGGAAGGATAGAAAAGTAAGGGGATGAAATGGGATGGGGAAAAAAATAAAAATTGCAGCAAAATTGTCTTTTTTTTCCTTCACAATTTTTTGGTAGGAAAGATGAAGAAGTGGAAGGATAAAAAAGAATCTGTATCTTGTAATAATTTCCCATTCTATCTTTCTATGGAATTGTTTTTGATGAATTATAGGATAAATTTGTCAAATCCTTTATTCTTGTCATTTTTCTCCCACTTCAGATGAATGGAAGATGGTGAGGCCAGAAGCTCATGGTCCTTTTTCTTCTTCCCCTTTTTATAGTCAACCAAACAAGAGAAAATGATAAGTCACCCTCCATTTTCATTCCCTTCCACAGTCCACCCTCCCAAATATTAGGTTTCCAATGCATTTCCCAACGCTACTCCATCAGGTCTTAATTGGCCCCAACAATCTGATGTTATGTCCCATTTCCAAAATTAAAGAACAATTGGAATTGCAAGCAGAAGAATATGGCCCACACATGCAAACATATAGGAAATTTAAAACTAACTGGTGCAGATTTATTTTTAGCAAATTTTTACAGTACTTTAAGTCTCTCTTTTTTTTTCCCCTTTTTATGTGTATTTTAATTCGTTTTGCATTGCATTTAAAATAAGTATTTCAACAAACATAAGGAAAAAAAAAAAAAAATTACACAAGGAAAAGAGGTGAAGCACAAACTTTGCTTAAATTATTTCGGTCATACATGAAACCAGTATCCTTCAACCACGTTACTTGGAACAGCCTATAAAGAATGTAAAAGTTACTATATTAGCATCATTACTCTTTCAATTGTTAGAAGCACAAAACATATAAAAATAAACAATTAAGAAACTACGTGATTAAATACAAAGAAAATGATGAAGCAAAAGTGCAAAATATATTGGAGGAAAAGCATAAATGTTAAATAAATTAACTACACATGCACAACAATTCTATATTGCAAATAAAAAATCTCACTGAAATTATTGAAACTTTAGAAAGAATTGTATGCAAAACATATATGTTTTTTGCTCTACCGTTATATTAATCCACTGTTTTTTACATACTTTACTGGCACTTTTATTATTGTTGCTTATGAAACAATGAAGTACTAATCAGAGGGAGGTTTCCATTGCACCAGCCCCACAGTTACATAATAGATAGAGAAGACCTATGTCTCAAAACCATAAGGATAGACAGTCCTTGACAACATGCTTATTTGCACCAAGATCTATCATCGTGGACTTCTTTCATGGTGTTAAACTACTCAAAATGAAAAAACAATCAATCCAATTAAACTTAAATCTAAACAAGTTATGATAAAGAGTGAGGCAATCAATGGGAAACAGAAGACATGGTAAATCGCATGCATACGAATTTGAGTAATATTCCTAGAATGGGTGGGTTGTGCACATCCGTGTGTAGGTGCACATGTTTGCTGGCAAGTGGAAACAATGTAAAAACTATATTTCAGATGTACTGAAGTGTCTTAACATGCAAGCCCTAATAGGAAGGAAAAGGTCAAATAACCAATGCGTTAAATTGTAATAGCATGCTTTACACATCAATCCCACAATACAAGATGCATTCATTATACCCTTTCATTACCATGACATGGGCTTGTGAGCCTCTTATAAATCTCAAGATAAGACAATGCAAACTACTAGACTCAAGTTACCTGCAAAAATTTTAGGGGCCAAATCAGAGGAACTATGGCTGACAAACAACTAATTAGTCTACTAGAAAACATCAAACTTAATGGTGCCGTCCAGGTGCTTACTACCTTGGTCATTAAGTCATATAAGCAAATTCAAATAGAAGTATTTAAAAAAGGGGGTTTGGATTTCAACTTTAAAATTAATGGCTTCAATAATCCATGAAAAGTACAAAACTTTCTCTTTGTGAAATTCATGAATGGATTTGAAATGATTAGGCATAAGATGTTATTTTAAATTGAACACACATGTTTGCCTTAGAACAAAATTCTCAATGATGAATTTCTTCATGTGTAGTTAAAATTAATATCAAGAAATTAACAATTATTCTTCAAATCCAACATCATATTAAAGGGATAATCAAGTTAATCCCTATGAATAACAAATCCAGGAACAAATAACGAATGCCTGAATTTTAAATCCTCAATTTACTGAACATAAAAGAAAGTAGAACTGAAATTAATAAAATTTCCCTCACAAACCTTTCATCAAGAAGAGTTAAACCCTCCCCAAAGTAAGAATCATCCATCTTCTGGAGAACCTCAACCTGTAGATACCCCAAAAAAAAAAGGAAATTATATTTAAAATCTTTAATTTTAAGCATGGCAAATTGATTGATATAGTTTAGTCACACTGATTTCTCGACCACTCACTACCAAACTAAGTATAGCTAATCTACTTATGAAGATACAGTCTTTGATTTTGAATATGCAGCACACTATGTAGCCACATTCAAGCCATAACTCTCTCCTTACCACAGCCATCAATTGATCTAGATAACAGCAATTTCTTTTGAGAAAGTATTTTTCTTGCTTTTAACATGATGAGTATTAATTTTATTATGAGAATGATAAGAACTGAGTATTTAATAAAAACACATAACTAAATGTAAGATACAGAAAACTAGGATCTGTACCTTCCCAGTCTGAAGTGCAACTTTCCGAACCGATGACTGAAACAATAAGAGTAAATATGTAATCTTTCCAAACCGATGAATTACACAAAACTAAACGTTCAACATAAATGACAGCAACATGCAGGATATGTAATATATAGAAATCAAAATCTTTAGATCATAAAAATTTAGATGATTATCCTCAAAGTTAAAGTTACAAGACTGAAAAATCAAGCCATAAAGCATAAATATTTTGTAGATACAAAAACATTAACAAACAAACAATTATTAGGTGAAAATGAAGAAAGACAATACAAACTTACATATTTATGTAGACATAACATGCTTTGGTGAGCTTACCTACAAGGCCTGCTAAGTATGTATTTACACACACACACATGCACAGAGAGAGAGAGAGAGAGAGAGAATAGATTTTGCAAATTGAAGGTAACAAACCAAGAAAAAGAAGAGTGAATGATTTTCTCATATTCATGATATACTGCCAAGGCTTTTTTGAGAAACAAAACAATTTGTAAATATGGTGACAACCACATATTATATAGAGTTACATTGAATTTATTTATTTTTTTATAAGTATAGAGTTACATTGTTTGTGCGCCCCTTACCGTTCTTGCTCAGTGTTTGCAATGGCTGGGGAGGCAGTCATAGAAGTGAAGCCTATCGCCACGCCGACCATCAAATACGAGATTGGGCCCCTTCTCAAAGATTTGATGGAATGGCCCAGCCCACCCAAGAGCACTTATGTCATATGGAAACTCATGGCTGGAAACAATCCTTATGGTTTTGATATTTAGTAGGAATAATAAGAATCAAAGTCTAGGTTGGTTGGTGAGCCTAGTGATTGGAGACTATCTAGCTTGGTTCGGAGAGGCACTTGTTGGGTTAAAGATTTTTTTGTTGCTAAATGTTACGGCCTAAATGCTGAACTATTGACTCTACTTGTTCAGATGGGTGTTCACCCCAAAGTGTTCGCGGACCGCATGTTACATTGAATTTATCCAATCAAACGTCATAACCATATTAAATAATATAGAATGCGATATCATAATGAACACAACAAATAACTCAAAGATGAGAGTCTTACCAGTTCATATATTAGACAGGTTCCAACAAAAACAGGTGTCAATTTGACTTTAAATGGCCATCAGCTAATAAGTTACGTGTTTGATTTAAATGGCCAATAACTCTGCTTGAGTCTGCCTAGCGCTGTAATTGAACCTCTCAAGTACAACACTCACAATAAAGTGAGGGAGAAAACCTAAATTGGTTATTACGGTATATAACAAGGAGGTTCTATACACATTCTTCTATTCAATGAACTTAGACAAAATATATTTCATGTCATTGCTCACCGCCCTGCTTCACTCAGCACTGATTACATGGCTAGACAATGGAGACCCACTACCAGTTAGGCCTGATTGATTTAAAAGGTCTTTTTATTTTATGTAATTGGTTAAGAGTTATTGTTCTTACTTGGTTAAGAAGATAGTCTCTCCTTCCTTAATGTGGGAACCCTATTTAAAGGCCTTAATAATTCACCATTGTAAACAAGTTGAGCATATATTAATATAAAATATTGGTTGGGAATTTCCTTCCAACGCTTGGTGTTGATTCCAAGCAACAGTCAGGGTTTCCATCTCTACTTGGTGCTGACTCCATGCAAATCTATGTGCTGACTATTAGGTTTTATCCCTCTTTCCACCGCTTGGAGCTCACTCCAAGCAACCTAAGGTATTGATCCCTGTGTTTATTGTCTACTCTATCTGTTTCCTGTAATGTTTTCTTGAGAATTTTGTGCAGTTTTAGGGATCCCAACAAATATGTGCATACAAATTTACCTACATATAACCAGAATGCTAAAAAAAAATGCAAATCACCTTCTTCAAAAGACCAGTTGATTCATATAAGGTGTCATTTCCTGCATAAAGAAGCCCCTGAAAGCAAAAAGAAAAACCATAGAAATTGATACTTTTTTTTCTTTTATGCACAGCCTTTCAGATGCTGAAAATTTAAACATGAGCAATAGATATGTTTCAAACAAACCTCCAAGATGTAACAAATTATATAGCTGTATTATGTTCTAACAATTAACCTTGGCAAATCACAGCATGTATTCAACCAAAAACATACAAAACAATTGAATAATTTCAAGTTTTTAAACAGAACCCAAAAAATAAATAAATAAATAAATCATTTGAAGGGGGGAAAAGTGTTTATAGATCTCAGAGCATCTGACTATTCCCCTAGGTGTTTGTACTTTGTAGTCCACCAGGTAATTACGAGAAGGAATCCCTTACGGGTGGCTCCAAGATGTTGGCTAGACATTTCAAACCCGATCTCATAAGGCCTTAGGAACCACTAGGCCCACCCTATGGGTTAAATAGGCATTTTATCGTTTATGCAACAATGCCAGCCCTAAATTCTTAAATCACCATATTTTATATTTCTATGGAGTAAAAATAGTAAAATACTTATCAAAAAAAAAAAGTAAAATAATAATAAGTACCACTTTAATTATCAATTTTTTATAGGTCAAGTACTACTTCAATTATCTTAATATGTGAATTTTTTTTTTTAATAATTCCATAGTTACAATGGGATAGAATCTATAATTGTCTACTTGTGTATTCCCATTTCACTTCAAAATCCCAACATTAGAGTAAAAAAAAAAAAAAAGTTATTGACTTGAATAATGAGACTAGAGAGACCAAACTGAGATTGAAACTAAAGGGGGGGTTACCTGAGTGAAGGCATCGGGGTCGTGAGGAAACTCGTTGAGTACCTCGATGGTGTAAATTCTGGGAAATGGGTCGTCTTGTGGGGACTTGTAGGTGTCCCAAATTTCCGAGGTAAGGCCGAGAAGAACTATAATGGAGAGAGTTAGAACACCTGAAACGATGAGACAGGCACTGCCGTATTTTGAAGAAGAAGAAGAAGAAGAAGGAATTTTAGGGAACGAGGAGTCCATTGGACTTGTTGGACTGTGAGGCTTCAGGTTCGATCGCTTGTTCAGCTTCTTCTTGTTCGATCCGCTCTTCATCTATAAATCTTTGATTTTTTTTTGTTCACGGAATTTGGGGGTTTGACGACAGAGTGGATTATCTGGAATAATAAGGATTTTCTAACTGTTCATGGGATTTTTCTTTTCTGGTTAAATAAGGAGACTTCTAGTCTTTTACGTTAACAAAATCAAATTCACTTGGGCGTTTCTAATAGGATGGTGCGTTGGGGACTCGGCAATAAGCATAAAGTCAAAAAATTGTGGTGAGATGAGACTGAGATGAGCACCTGCACAGGAGAAAATACACCCTGTTACATGTGTATATTTCTCTCGATCAACTGTGGATCCCACTAGTTTGTGAGAGGAAGGAAGCATCCACCGTAACGGGGTATTGGTCAGATTGTCTTGTTGATGACTTTAGATCTTTTCGTTGGGACTGGCGAAACAGTAGCATGTCTGTTACGTGTTATATCATTTTTTTTTTTTGGGGGACATATAAATGGCTAAAAAAAGCTTCTTTGACCAAAAAATTGGTTTAATGGTTACCGATGTCTGATGAGATTTATAAAGCGGATTAGGTCAATCGGGTTCGAGTCTAGAAACGAGTCGTTTTAAATAGACTAGAAATATGTTCAGTCGGGTCGAACAATATATTTTTTCACACGGATTTTTTTTTTTTTTTAATATTTAGTGTGAAATGCATTAGTTTGGATTCATCCATGACAAGGAAAAACTCATGTCAACAAATTGAGAGTTGTTAATTAATAATAAAATTATACAAATCTCAATGTTGCTAACTGAAACAAAACAGTACAAATACAAAATAGTCTAGTTTACTATTTGAAAATTTAATTAAAACAATCACACAAATTCTATTTTCACACAATATTAACAGTCTAAAATAGAAAACAATATTATAAATGCCTTATTGGATAGCTAATTTAAAAAAGATAAAAAATTATATTCTTGAAAACTTATTTCATGATTTAATATTTTGAAAAATTATCTAATAATTGTGTTTAATTTTAATGCACAGTAGCTGACACTTCGTTTCAATTTGAGAATATACATCAAATTTTGATTATTTACTTATTTATATATAGTTTCTTATATGAATATTATGTCATTATTAAGCAATACACACTTTAGAAAAATCATCATCTATTTTGAAAAATGGGTCTGCCCATGATAATTGCTCTCTATCAAACCACCAAGACATGAATTGGATTTATGGTGTAGGCAGGATTTCAAACTCTAGTTCTCTTATTCAATGACAAAATATCTTAACATGCTCGCGAGTTTAATGTTTTGACCTCAAACTCTAAAATTTCAAATGCATATATGTTCACAGTACAATATTAAAATTAATACAACCTAATCATATACTAAGTGATATTAACGAAAATATCAAAATTCACATTACTTGTACTTGATGTTTTTTTGAAAGAATTTCAACTTATAACGTCCGCTCCTGATAATAGCTCACTTGTACTTGATGTTTGTGTAGCTACTAGAAGACTTTTTATGTGAATAATATACTAAGTGAAATTATGGGTTCAAAAAGTTAATGAAAATAGCTTATTCACGTGTAAACAAACCCTTAACAAAGAAACTTTTTTTTTTTTTTTTTTGAGAAATTCAAAGAAACATAATATAACAAACATGTTTTATTTTCTATAGATTTTTTATATATTAAAGTATCATCTAGTTTTTACATGAATGGTTTCGTATTATTTGGATTATCATAAATTCCTCCCTTAAAATCAAATCTTAACTCCATTATGAGCCATATCAAATAATTCTTCCATGTAATTACTTGGCACGTATGGAATAATCAAGTATCTCAAAAAGCTCGTGTATGGTGAAATAAATAAATAAATAAAACCTTATAATAACTCCTTAATTTATTTTAAAAAAATTAACTACTGGTCGGTGGCTTTTCATTTCATAGTTCATACACAGCCTGTACAGTTAACTATAATAACAGTAGTTTTCTCCAAAAAAAAAAAAAACTACATAATAACAGAAGAGGCGCATAGAGTATAGACGTTAACCGGCACGTGCAAAGTCAAACACGAGCGAGTCCTACACTAAACAGAAGAGAACATTCCAGAGTCCACAAGAGGACACAGAACTTTCTGGATTAGTAACGCAACGACATCGTTTCAATTTCACCCCCCCAAAAAAAAAAAAATCAAATAATTCCAGAGAGCCGTAGAAGACTCCAGAATCCCTTTAACTCAACTCCAAGTCTTCTCTCTCCCTTCTCCGTGCTTATATCGGAAACCCTCTCTCTCCTCAATTATATAAACCCAAACACCTCTACACCAATCTCTCACTCATAAAAATTCAATTGCTTTCTACACTCTCTCTAGAAAAATTTCTCTCTGTTTCTCTCTTGCTTTCTTTCTTTCGTTTTCTCTAGCGCGCTTTCTTTTGGTGCAGTAATGGCGGACGTGCAGATGGCTGATGCAGAGACCTTCGCTTTCCAGGCCGAGATCAACCAACTTCTCAGCTTGATCATCAACACCTTCTACAGCAACAAAGAGATCTTCCTTCGTGAAATCATCAGCAATTCCTCTGATGTATGTCTCTCTCTCTCTCTCTGTCTCTCTGTTTAGTGTGTTTTTCTTTAGATGAGAAATAAGACTGATTGGTTTTGAATTCATGTGTGTAGGCATTGGATAAGATTCGCTTTGAAAGCCTCACAGACAAGAGCAAACTGGAAGCTCAGCCAGAGCTCTTCATTAGGATCGTCCCTGACAAAGTCAACAAGACTCTCTCTATCATCGACAGTGGTATCGGAATGACCAAAGCAGGTATTTATATTATGCTTCTCTGTTTTCTTATTAAGCACATAATAATATTTACCGTGATTTTAGATTGCCAACACTTTTTTCTGTTTTTGGGTTTTAGATTTGGTGAACAATTTGGGTACAATTGCGAGGTCTGGGACCAAGGAATTTATGGAGGCATTGCAGGCCGGAGCTGATGTGAGCATGATTGGTCAATTTGGTGTTGGGTTTTACTCGGCTTACCTTGTTGCTGAGAGGGTTATTGTGACTACAAAGCACAATGACGATGAACAATACATCTGGGAATCGCAAGCTGGTGGTTCCTTCACTGTGACAAGGGATGTTGATGGAGAGCAACTTGGTAGGGGTACCAAGATCACACTCTTCCTCAAAGAGGACCAGGTAAAATCCTCAAACCAATAATTCAATTATTTTGTTGCAAATAAATTACATGTACTACATTGCCTTTTTAGGTCCTAGATGTGTTACACTTAACTAGTAGTCTAGTACGCATGTTTTATTAATTGTTAGGACAGATTTTGTTTATTTTAAATGAAATTTTAGGATAGTTTATTCTAGATAATTAAATTTCAAGAAATTTTAGAATGTTAAATCAATTATTAGAAATTTACCAAAATTTTCAATAAATTTAAAAGTAAATTTTATAATTTATTTTAATTATATTGATCTTTTAAATTTAAATTTATTATTGTTTATAATAAAATTTCAAGTATGTACAAATATTTATTTATTACGTTTAGTATTATAAATAATGAATCAATTAGAGAATTTGTAGAAAGAACATACATAATTTATTATGCAATTTGTTTGGAGACATTATTAGAATTTTAGAGACAACCAAGCATAATGTAATTAAAACTTGTTTAGTGTTGGTCACTTTTATAATGTAATCAAAAAATACCTAACTTAGTTTATTACTATTTGTAATTCTTAAAACCGAATTATTTATTAAAAAAAAAACCATAATAGAATGTGTGTTCTCACAAATTTATGTGTACTATAGTGGTAGTCAACAGAGGTTAAAAAATCCATATATATGCTTTCTTTAATTTACATATACTACTAATTCTTTATTAGATTGATCTCTAGTTAGTGTCGTATTGATTTTGTGTACCGTTATTGGTTTGAGCAGTTGGAATACTTGGAGGAGAGGAGGATTAAGGACCTTGTGAAGAAACACTCTGAGTTCATTAGCTACCCAATTTATCTTTGGACTGAGAAGACAACTGAGAAAGAGATTAGTGATGACGATGAAGATGACGACCCAAAGAAGGAAGAGGAAGGAGCTATTGAGGAAGTTGATGAAGAGAAGGAGACCAAGTCGAAGAAGAAAAAGATCAAGGAGGTCTCTCACGAGTGGCAACTCATCAACAAGCAGAAACCCATCTGGCTTCGCAAGCCAGAGGAGATAACAAAAGAGGAATATGCTGCATTCTACAAGAGCTTGACCAATGACTGGGAAGAACACCTTGCGGTGAAACACTTCTCTGTTGAGGGCCAGCTCGAATTCAAGGCCATTCTTTTTGTCCCAAAGAGGGCTCCATTTGATCTCTTTGACACGAGAAAGAAGATGAACAATATCAAGCTTTATGTTAGGAGGGTGTTCATTATGGACAATTGTGAGGAGCTCATTCCCGAGTACCTTGGATTCGTGAAGGGTGTGGTGGATTCCGATGACTTGCCACTCAATATCTCTCGTGAGACGTTGCAGCAGAACAAGATTTTGAAGGTGATTAGGAAGAACCTTGTTAAGAAGTGCATTGAGATGTTCAATGAGATCTCTGAGAACAAAGAGGATTACAACAAGTTCTACGAGTCCTTCTCAAAGAACTTGAAATTGGGTATCCATGAGGATAGCCAGAACAGGGCCAAATTGGCTGATTTGCTCCGTTACCACTCAACAAAGAGTGGTGATGAATTGACTAGTTTGAAGGATTATGTGACAAGAATGAAGGAGGGTCAGAAGGACATTTACTATATTACCGGTGAGAGCAAGAAGGCGGTGGAGAATTCTCCATTCTTGGAGAGGCTTAAGAAGAAGGGTTATGAGGTGCTTTATATGGTTGACGCCATTGATGAGTATGCTGTTGGGCAGTTAAAGGAGTATGATGGTAAGAAATTGGTGTCTGCTACAAAGGAGGGTTTGAAGCTCGACGATGAGACCGAAGAAGAGAAGCAGAAAAAGGAGGAGAAAAAGAAGTCTTTTGAGAACCTATGCAAGACCATCAAGGACATCTTGGGAGACAAGGTTGAGAAGGTTGTTGTTTCTGACAGAATTGTAGACTCTCCTTGCTGTTTGGTGACTGGGGAGTACGGCTGGACCGCAAACATGGAGAGGATCATGAAGGCTCAGGCACTGAGAGATAATAGCATGGGCGGTTACATGTCAAGCAAAAAGACAATGGAGATTAACCCTGACAATGGCATAATGGAGGAGCTGAGAAAGAGAGCTGAGGCTGATAAGAATGACAAGTCTGTCAAGGATCTTGTGTTGCTGCTCTTTGAGACTGCCCTCTTGACTTCTGGTTTCAGCCTTGATGAACCCAACACTTTTGCAGCTAGAATTCACAGGATGTTGAAGCTTGGTCTTAGCATCGATGAGGAAGAGACCGGTGGTGATGATGCTGATATGCCTGCGTTGGAGGAGGATGCTACAGAGGAGAGCAAGATGGAAGAAGTGGATTAAGCTCCTCAAATTGGGAGTCCCTAGTCTTCAGTCTATGTTATAGCTTTTGGTTTTACTTTTTGAAAATTTGGTACTTGGTAGAGGTGTGTGTGAGTTGTGTTAAAAGGGAGGTCTGATAGTGTTTTCTGTTAGTTTTGTTACCTGGAATTTGTGAAACCTTTTGGTCTATAAGGGTCCTTGTGGTGCCTCACTGTGTATTTTGTACTGTTTTATAAATTTAATACACCCTGGATTTCCTTCATGGCTCGTTGGTGGATAAATTGCTGTAGAAATTTTGTTTTAAGTTTTCTATGTTATGATAAATTTGGATTTCAGAATGTATACAAGTGCAATCTTATATTTTTAGGCCTCCAAGAAGCTGCCACACCTCGGAGGTCTTCTGGGTCTTCATTCCTTAGGTTTGGATTTATAGGCCACAATCTTTGTGAATAAATTCGTGTAAATATTTTGTTACGTCTCTCTGAGTGTTTTGTTATCCTTTACCCTTTAGTAGTCTTCAAAGCTACTGCCACGCTTTGCAGCATCTGGGTTGTTTTCAAGTTAAAAGTTAAAACGGGTGGGAGGGAGAGCAGAGTGGTGAGGTCACTGTTTGTGTTTTTTCCTCTCAACAAATTTCATGATGTTCTGAAATTATATGTGAAATTGGTGTTTCAGCATGTTAATTAGATTTGAAATTGGATGCATCTTAGATTTATTGGGGTATTTATATTTGAGTTATCTTAAATTTATTGAGGCATTTACACACCAACACATACATATATATAGAAAAACCTATTCAGTACTATGTATCAACTTTGGTGAATTTATATTATTTTTAAAAATCGTAAAAGGTTGAAAAGTTCACCACTTTAGTTATAAAAAAATTAATGGTTAGGGTTTAATTTGAAACCATTTCAAATTGTAGGTGAACTATTCAATTTACTTATATGAAAATTGAACTATTCAATGTAGGTGAACTATTCATGATTATATGAAATATATGATATGATTTTGTTTATTGCTTATATAACTTTGAAATTTTCATCTTATTTCAAATATAATTTACTTGTAATTAAAAAATAACCAATGAAGGTAGTCCAAAGAGTGTTAAACCAAGAAAAAAAAATGCAGGAGTATTAAAAATAAAATATAGCTTGGCTAATCCAAGGATTAAATGATTCCTATGATATCATGAGATATTAGGTATAAGATTTGTAGCTAGTATCATGAGGCCATTAATAACAGAGTTAGGGGCTAAGAGAAGAGAAGGAGGGAGAGAATTGCCCCGGCTTGGCCAAAGTTTACAAAGTTAATGTGTGTAAATTAATTTGCTCCAATCTTATTTTATAATTTGATATTTTCCTTTCCTTCATTCATATTTTTTATTTATTTCCTTTTTTCATTTATAAAATCATTATTTTTTTTACATGTCAAACTTCATCTATAAAAAAAAATAAATAGAAAATATCTATTATATCAATGCCTTTTAAAGGAGAGAGAGAGAGGGAGAGAGGATAAAAAAATTTATTCCCTTTTCAAAAGTTATAAAAATGATAAAAAGAAGCCCAAATTATTAATGTAATAATTTATTTTTTTATTTAAATTCGTGTATAATAATAAAATATAAGGATAATCACATAATAAACTCAAGTCTAATGTTGTGATTATAGATATTACAATTTATATAGAATTTTATAAATATTATAATTTAGTAAATTTATGAGTGAATATTAATAATAATAAAAATCATAATTCACGTGATTTGTACTTGTTTTTATGTAATCCATTGTGAAATTTTGACTTTAGAAAAAATCACAATATAATTTTCCATGTAAAAAAACCTCTCACATAGAAGCACAATATCAAAAGATGTTTTTTATTTTATTTTATGGGTTGTCTTATATTAAAATATTTTTTAGAATTCACCTAAATGGTTTTTTATTATTTGAATTGGTTTTTACTTTTAAAGACTCTCGCCAAGCCAAGGTGTATATATGTGTAGGTCACTTATAAATAATCCCCCCCCCCCCCCCCCACCCCCAAAAAAAAGATCAAACCTTGGTTCCACCATTGGGCCATTTGAAGAGAATTTTTTTTTTTTTTTTTTTTTTTTAATATAATTACTCGGTGTGTGTGGTGGGATGGGTCGCTACCCACAAGCAAGGGAATAGTTAAGATGGAGCTTTTAGTAGAAGAATGGGGTGTGTGTATATATATGAAAGTAAGATACAAAAATATAAATATATAAATATATATATATATATATATATATATATATATTTGGCTCCCTAAATTGAAAACTAGTCATGTTAAGTTTAAAGTTGACCCAAAGAATCTAAAATATAGAATGGTCACTTGACTTATATGTATTTGGTATTAAAGTTTGGAATATCCAAATTGAAAGCTCAAGCAAAGAATCTAAAAAATAAAACGGTCAATTGTCCTATATATGTTTGGTATTAAGTTTAATTGCTTAATTGATGTTTGAGAACTAAAGTTAAAAGTTTGAGACTATTTGCTTTTAGTGATGTTGTGTAGCCTGATCCCACCTAAACAAATTTTTAAGTTCATTTTATTTTTGTCCGTGATTTCTTTTTCTTGTATATATATTTTGAATACATCAATAATTGAGAGTGGGGTGATTTAAAATTTTAAACCCTAAGTGCATTAGTTGAAAACACTCAAACACCTGAAGTGTTAGTTGAGGTACACAGTTTTTGCTATAATATATATATATATATATATTTATATAAGTTGAGTTCAAGTTATACCTAATATAACTTTAAGTAATATTACACCACCCAATAACTTTTTATAAGATTCATATTTTGAAAATTT
Organism: Notholithocarpus densiflorus; assembly: GCA_030021035.2. Taxonomy (NCBI): domain Eukaryota; kingdom Viridiplantae; phylum Streptophyta; class Magnoliopsida; order Fagales; family Fagaceae; genus Notholithocarpus; species Notholithocarpus densiflorus. The sequence continues at coordinate 704,848 of JARYZH020000132.1, read as the reverse complement.
CATCGTTGAATTATATGTTCTATATGTTCTTAAAATTAATGTCAATTTTCATGTTAATTGGATGTTATTTATCATTCGAACCATAAACCCATCTTTTATACATTATTTTAAACTACAAAAATTTGAATTTAAATAATTGATTAATGACATGGCTATTAATTTTTTATTACCTTGAAATTTTGCAAGCATGGAAAATCTATGAAGATAATATAATCTAACGATAAATTTCTCAAAATTTGCATCCAATTAAAAAATATTGAAAAGTGTAACATTGTTTAAAGTTACACCATGTGTAACTTGAACCCAACCCTATATATATATATTTATATATATATATATATATTAAACTTACTTTTTTTTTTTTTGAGAAAAATATATTAAGCTTACTTAACAAAACTAATTTGTTATTTTTTTAGTAAGAATAATATTGGTCATTGATATTTAATACACTTTAATGGTTGGTACTATTTTCTTTACGGAATGATTGTATTGTTATTTACCTTTCTAATTTTTATTGTAATTATAAAATAAACATTTTCAATCATGAATGATGAAGCGTAAGTTCGTCAGTCAGAGTGGGCAAATGGAACCAATCCTCAACCTGCGTAGATGTACCTTCAAAGATGGTCACCGGTGTGGTGCCTGCCACAACGCCTCCGATGCCAAAGTCAGTATAAGGGAACCCTTTGTAAATCTAAACAGAATTGTAGAATAACAGTAAAATTATCTGAGTAATTTCTTGTACCTTGTGTTGATGTTATGAGGGCCTTATATATGTTTTTACAGCTCCTAGCCGTTAAGGTAGTTATGGTGGCTTTAATGTCCCTCTTGGTAACGTTTTATGCATTGAAATGTGGCTTCAATGTGCTTCAACGGTTCATACAACTGGCTTTGTAACCGTCCGGGGCATTATTGGTGGTATTGAATGATCTTGCTACCTTCGTCAGTGTCGTGGATATTTCCTTAGGCTCGTCTCAGAGGATGGTCTCGTCTGTCCTCTTGACCTCGTCAGTATTTAATTTCGTCAGTCCCATCAGCTGCCCCCGGATTCTGTGGTCGTCGTGACACGTTATGACGACCATAGAATATGAAAAGTTATGGGTTGTAAATGGCTCTTGGGGTTTCGCTCCGCATTAAATGCATAGTGGCGGCGCCCCACAAGTTGTGGCCTACGTGGCATATTCTAACTGGTGAAATTAATGCTCCAATTTGTGGGACTATTGGGTTTCCCGCTGGTTTTCAGTTTTCTGGGCCTTGGTTTTAAACTTCTCCCCTTCTCATTTTTTTCCTTTTCACTTTTCTCAAAACTTCCAATCATTATTCTAAGCATCTTTTTCGCTAACCTCCCTCTGCCATTCTTCTCCGAACTGGTGTGCTATGCAGTGGTGCTTCCGCCATTTTTAAGGTACATTTCTTCTATTTTTCTTGCTCTTTCTTTCTTTTTTTATTTTATTGCGATGTAGCTTCTGATTTCTTTATTCTTCTCCTTTCCTTTGTCCTCTTGTTTGTCTTCTGTTTCTTTGGGGATTTAGCTTGTATCGTTTCCTTTTGTGCTTTTATCTGGATTTCCATGGTTAGTAGCTCTGAGGTTAGGATAGTGTGCCTATCAATTTCCTTCCTTTTCGCGCGCTTAGAGGGGTCTTTAGGCATTTTTCCACATCTTAAGAACTTCGTTTTCGTGGGTAATTGTTTGAGCGTTGCGTTGGCCGATCTGTTGCCTTTGCTTCGCCAATTGATTGATTGGTTCGAGGGTCGGGTAAGAGAGCAAGAAGCAATATCTGAGGTTGGGTCTAGCAAGTTCGAGACTGAGTTATCGTCTAGCGGTGACCTAGTGGAGGGGGACACTGCCATCTCTACCCCTCGGAAAGTTAGGGCTTTTTATGCCCTCGGGAGGAGTGTGGATTGGATGCTGACATACTAGGGAGATTCAAGGATAGGTTCCAATTCTCGGAGCGAGTTAGGGTTCGTCTGCCCAATGAGGAGGATCAGGCTTGTCACTTCTTCCCAGGGGAGGTATGCTTTTATGAGTCTGCCTTCGCCTGTCCATCCCTTTCTCATGGAGCTGCTAGACCGCTTTGGTATCGCTCTCGGGCAGCTTATGCCCAACTCGTGGAAAATAGTGATTAGCTGTATGGGAATATGGCTGGCCGCTACGAACGGGGATATGCTCAAGGTTGACGAGCTTATCTATCTGTACCGCTTAAAAGCGTCTAAGGAGCACAGGTACTATGAATTGGTGCCCTGGGAGAGGAAGACTAGGATCGTCAAGGGTTTACCTTCGTCTTTCAGGTACTGGAAGTCCAGATTTTTCTTTGTGTCTGGGGACGATTTTGAGACTCCCTCTGGCAGGGTTTGGGGTGATCTCCCGAGGTTGCATCGTCGGTGGGGAAACCCGACCTTAGGTGCGTCAATTTTTCTTCTTGTCTTTTAAGTTTCGTTGCCTCTACCGTTACTGCCACTGATCCTTTTAGTTCTTGTTTTGCGCAGATAAAAGACAACCTAAGCTTAAGAGCAGGTATAAGGAGCGGGTATAGAAGGCAATCGAATACGCGCAGACGATTGAGAGCTGGGACGACCTTGTGGACCCAAGGACTCTTGCCTTCAACTGTCTTGGACTAGACCTTTCCGCCTTCGTCTTACGTAATCTTGAAATTGAAGGAAAAAAGAGTAAGTGTTAGGTCCGTCAGTACTGACTTTTTCATACACGTTTTTTTTTTTTTTGTTACAAGTGTTTCCCTCTTATAGAGATGATGACCAAGTTTAATAAGGACATGTATGCAAAGATGAGGTCGAAGAAAGACGAGCCGTTGTCGAATTTAGGGAAGAAGACGGTGCGTATCACTAGGAAGGGTACCCCTGGTACTCCAGCCGCCTCCGTCACTCCCATCGTTTTTGGTGCTGAAACGACAAAGATGGCCTCTCCTTCAATGTCAGTTGAAGAGCTTCCTACTCCCGCCTCTAAAAGGTCGCGCTTGTCCAACAAGGAGAAGGAGAAGGTTGATACTCGTTCGTCCACCGTTTGGGATGACGAGGGGCTTGCGGTGGATAAGGTTCATGGAGTTATAACTGCCGAGGATTTAAAGGTCTTCTCTGGTGTGCCTTTTAATAATGTTGCAACTCGCCACGTCCATAAGCTTGTCTAGGTAAAATGTTTGTGCAACTTTTTGTTTCTTTTTCTTTTTCATTCTACTGACGACTTTGAATTTTTTTTCAAGTGTTGGGGGAAAGTCTCCACATTACCTCTGAGTACTTTACTCAAGAGGCCAAGGTGGCGTCCCTCACATCGAGGATGGAGGCTTTGGAGGCAAAGAGTTCCACGCTGAAGAAGAATTTGATTGACTCTATGGGCGAGGCCACCACTCTAAAGGAAAAAGTGAAGACTTTGAGCGATGACCTCAGGGATGAACGTCAGTTGACCCTGGAGAAGGATGAGCAACTTTTGGGTGCCAAGGAGAAGCTCAAGACTATTGCTGCCAGATCTGTTGAAGCTTTCTAGACGACGGACGAGTACAACACAGTCCTGTTCAGCTGGTACTTCAAGGGTTTTGAGCTTCTGAGGAGATATCTCGTCAAACATCTTTCCGAGGTAGACTTGGAAAAACTGGATTTGGAAGAGGTTGACCAGGAGATGGCTGTTGATGAGGCTGCTCAGTCTTCTGCCACTGAGACTGACGCCACTGAGAATGCCCCTGAGAACGCCCCTGTTAGCGACGCCCCTATCGGTGATGATGCTGCTACTGATGCCTCAACCTGATCCTTATGAAAATTTTTTGTGCGCCTATTATGTTTTTGGGGCTTTTTGTAAATCTAATTTCATAACAATTTCTTTTTGATCTTTCTTTAAGAACAATATTTTCAGCCCAGTGTTTGTGGGCCTTTAGTTGTGAAAACAATGGTAACTGCCCGTGGTTTTTGGGCTTTAATTAAATTTGTAGTAATGTACTTACTTGTATCCGTGATTGCACGTTCTTTAGTTCATGATATGTTCATGGTATGCTTATGGTATCTTACAACCGTCCGTGCTTTGTACTTAGTGAAATTTTTAATCGTGACTTTCCCTCCCGTCACTGATTTTGCTTGTGCGGGTTCTGTTACTTAGTTGATTTCTTGCAACCAGCACCTCTTCAGGGGTTCTCATCGAGGGTTTCAATGAACTAGTTTCAGCTTGAGCTTTGTTCTGGTTTGTTGCAAGGTTCTTGTCTCTTCAAGGGATCTTTTTAACCATCAGTAGCTGACGTCCGTCGAGGCAGAATCTTGCTACTCAGCCAATTTTGGCTTTCGCGACTTACACCCTTTTAGGGGTCTTATTAGCGTCAGTAACTTATATCCGTCTAAGCGGAATCTTGTTACTTAGTCATATTTGTAACTTACACCCTTTTAGGGATCTTGTCATTGTCAGTAACTTACATTTGTCTAGGCGGAATCTTGTTACTTAGCCATTTTTGGCTTTTGTGAATTACACCCTTTTAGGGATCTTGTCATCGTCAGTAACTTACATCCGTCTAAGCGGAATCTTGTTACCTGGTCATTTTTGTGACTTACACCCTTTTAGAGATCTTGTCATCGTCAGTAATTTACATTCGTCTAGGCGAAATCTTGTTACTTAGCAATTTTTGGCTTTTGTGACTTATACCCTTTTAGGGATCTTGTCATCGTCAGTAACTTACATCCATCTAGGCGGAATCTTGTTACTTAGCCATTTTTTGCTTTTGTGACTTACACCCTTTTAGGGATCTTGTCATCGTCAGTAACTTACATCTGTCTAGGCGGAATCTTGTTACTTAGCCATTTTTTGCTTTTGTGACTTACACCGTTTTAGGGATCTTGTCATCGTCAGTAACTTACATCCGTCTAAGCGGAATCTTGTTACTTAGCCATTTTTTGCTTTTGTGACTTACACCCTTTTAGGGATCTTGTCATTCTTTGAACTCATAGTTGACTGGACCTGCTCATACGAAGACATTAGCTGAATTATTCTTTTATTGATTTCTGAAATGAATACATTTATTTGCTACATCTATTGATGGTACTTCTTCAAGTGCTCGATGTTCCATGGTCTCGGGAGCCTCTGTCCGTCTAGGGTTTCCAGGTGATAGCTGCCTTGCCTGGAGTAGTGAACGACTTGGTAGGGTCCTTCCCATGTAAGGCCAAGCTTTCCTTGGGCAGGGTCTCTGGTCGCTATGGTGACCTTGTGCAAGACGAGGTCGCCTATGTCAAGTCGTCTGAGCTTTACCCTCCTGTTGTAGTATTCGGCCATCTTCTGCCGGTACGTTGTCATTCTGCTGGAAACTTTGTCTCTTACCTCGTCCAGACAATCTAGGTTGATTCGTAGTTGATCGTCGTTGTCTCCTTCGTGCAATAACTCTCGTCTGGCACTAGCTACTCCTACTTCAACTGGGATTATCGCTTCAGTGCCATAGGTGAGTCTGAAGGGGGTTTCTCCTGTTAGGGTTCTTGCCGTGGTCCTATAGGCCCACAAAACGTTGGGAAATTCTTCTGGCCAAGCACCCTTTGCGTCGTCTAGTTTAGCTTTGATGATCTTAAGTAGTGTTCGATTCGTCACTTCTATCTGTCCATTCGCCTGTGGATGACCTAGGGACGAGAATTGGTTCTTGATGCCTAGGCCTGAACAGAAGTCCTTGAAGCCTTGACTGTCGAACTGCCGCCCGTTATCTGATATGATCGTCCTTGGAATCCCGAACCTGCAGATTATATTCTTCCATACAAAGCTCCTTATTTTTTCTTCAGTGATGGTTGCTAGCGCCTTTGCTTCGACCCACTTTGTGAAGTAATCAATAGCAACCAGTAGGAATTTTACCTAACCTTTGCCTCGAGGCAACAGGCAGACGATGTCAATTCCCTATTGTGCAAATGGCCATAGGGATGCTATCGTTGTCAGTTTTTCTGCAGGGAGTTGCTGGACATTCTCGAACCTTTGGCATCTGTCACACTTTTTGACGAGCTCTACTGCGTCCACCTGCATAGTAGGCCAAAAATAACCTGTTCGAATTACCTTGTTTACCAGGGATCTAGGGCCAGCATGGTCCCCGCAAACTCCTTCGTGGATTTCTTCCAGGATGTACTTAGCTTCCTCTTCGTTGACACATTTCAAGTAAGGCATGGAGAAGCCTCTCTTGTATAAAGTGCCATTTAGGATCGTAAATCTGGCTGCCCTCTTCTTGATCTTCTTGGCTTCCTCTGAGTCTTGAGGGAGGTACCCGTCTTGGAGGAAAGACACGATCGGTGTCATCCAGCTATTTGTGCTCTGGACTGCAAATGTTGGAACTTCCTCGATGCTGGGGCGTTTCTGGGATTCCATCATCAAACCTGTGCCCGTCGCCACTTCTTCTGATGACGCCATCTTCGCAACTTCGTCTGCTACCATATTCTAGCTTTTGGGGATCTATACAAACTCCACCATATCAAACTCCTGAGTCAAATGTTTTGTCAGCCTGAGGTACTTCTGCATTTTCTCTTCCTTTACTTCGTACTCTCCCTTGATTTGCCCAATTACCAGCTTTGAATCGTTTTGGACTAACAGGTTCTTAGCTCCAAGAGCCTTCCCGAGTTTTAATCCCGTAAGTATTCCTTCATATTCGGCCTCGTTGTTGGTCGCCGAAAATTTCAGTTGAACTTCGTATTTGAGTGCTTCTCCATCAGGTGTGATTATGACGACCCTTACTCCCCCCCTCTTTTGGGCTGATGAACCATCTGTCTGTATCGTCTATTGTTCGGCCTCGTTAGTGAGACTGTCTTCGTCCGAAAGGGTGAACTCAGCGATGAAGTCCACCAAAGCTTGTGCCTTAATGGCTGTCCTGGGATGGTACTCAATGTCAAATTGGTTGAGTTCAATTACCCACTAGACCATTCTTCCAGCTACCTCAAGTTTGTTCATGGACTTTTTGATAGGTTGGTCCATCATCACTATGATAGGATTTGCCTGAAAATACTGTTTCAGTTTGTGTGAGGCCATTATTAACGTGAACACAAATTTTCAATTCTTGGATACTTGGATTCAGCCCCTTGGAAAGCTTGGCTGACGTAGTAAACTGGGAGCTGTTTCCTGCCTTCTTCTCGAATTAGGGCTGCACTCACGGCTGTAGCTGATACTTCCAAGTACAAATACAGGCTTTCCACATCCTTGGACGGACTTAAGAGAGGAGGATTACTCAGGTAGCGTTTGAGTTCCTGGAACGCTACTTCACATTCGTCGGTCCAAGCAAAAGACTGCTTCAAGGTCTTGAAGAAGGGCATGCATTTGTCCGTCGCTCTAGAGACGAATCTATTAAGAGCTGTAATTCTTCCTGTGAGCTTCTGGACTTCTTTGACAGTCCTGGGCGATGCCATGTTGATTATGGCTTGCACCTTTTTCGGGTTGGCTTCTATGCCCCTCTGGGACACCATGAATCTTAGAAACTTCCCTGAAACTACACCAAAAACACACTTTCTGGGATTCAGCTTCATCTGATATTGTTTGAGGGTGGCGAACATCTCCTTTAGGTCGTCTAGATGGCCAAGTTCTTCCTTACTCTTGACGAGCATATCATCCACGTAAACTTCCATATTCCTGCCGATCTGTTTGCTGAACATTTTGTTTACTAATCTCTGATAAGTAGCTCCTGCATTCTTTAATCCAAAATGCATTACCTTATAGCAATAGAGCCCTTGGCTTGTGATGAAAGCTATTTTATCCTGATCTTCTTCAGCCATTTTTATCTGGTTGTATCCTAAGAAAGCGTCCATGAATGTTAGCAACTTATGTCCGGCTGTAGAATCCACAAGCTGGTCTATCCTTGGTAGAGGGAAACTATCCTTCGGGCATGCTTTGTTCAGGTCCGTGAAGTCTACACACATTCTCCACTTCCCATTTGCCTTCTTCACTAGGACGACGTTCGCGAGCTAATCAGGTTAGTACACTTCCCGGATGAAGCCTGCCATCAACAGTTTGTTAACTTCGTCTATAACTACTCGGTCTCGTTCTGGGCAAAGACTCTCCGTCTTTGCTGGACGGGCTTCCTCTCTGGGTCAACATTCAACTTATGCTGAATGGTTTTTGAAGATATGCCTAGCATGTCCTCGTGGCTCCATGCGAAGACATCTAGGTTCTCTTTGAGGAACTGGACGAGCTTTGTTCTCATCTCTAGACTTAGCGTCGTCCCTATTCTTGTTGTCTTGATTACCTCTCCTTCAGCCAGTTCCACTGTTTCCAGGGTTTCCATTTTATCTTCTTCTTTCACTTCAATCATCCATGTATGGTTCTCCTTTGCAGCCAAAACGGCCTGGTAGCATTCTCCTGACTAGGATTTGATCTCCTTTTACCTCGCCTACACCATTACCTGTTGGGAATTTTACCTTCAGACAATAGGTGGACGTGGCTGCCTTCCATTTGTTGAGTGTGGGTCTTCCAATAATTACATTGTAAGATGAGGGGCAGTCTACCACCAAGAAGTCTAGCTGACAGGTCAACTGTCTCGGGTATGTTCCCACTGTTACTGTCAACGTCACTATGCCCTTGGGATATACCATGTCTCTACTGAAACTGACGAAGGGGGAGTCAAACGAGCGCAGTCTGTTTGAATCTAGCTTCAGTTGTTGAAAAGCAGGAAGGTCAATGATGTCTGCGGAGCTACTGTTATCGACGAGGATCCTCTTGGTGTGTTAAGGACATATTTTATGTAATTGGCTTATCTTTTGATAAAACGCATTTTACTTGTATTTGGGTAGATTTAGGATGTGTTTGATACTTCAAGAAACCTTATTTCAAGTTCAAGTGTTGAAGCCATGCAAGTCTGTCCAAGAATCAAGTGAGAAAGTGCTGAATTTTAAAACTCGATAGCTTTTCGACACCTCCTCGACACCTGGCTATCTGTCGAGCTCTTAAGGTGTTTCTTATCGCAATCTCGACACCTTCTTGATAGCTGGTCGATCGATCGAGAAATCTTCTGTCTCCTCGATAGCTTCTCGACACCTGGTGGATCGATCGAGATGTTCCTCGACACCTGCTCGACACCTCCTCGATCGATCGAGATTTACTGAGCCTTACGAAATTCAGATTTCCAGATCTGATTTTCGGCCCATGATGACATGTATGTGTAGGGTTTCTTTTCTCACAACCCTAGACCTATATAAGGCTTATTTTAGAGGCTGTCACATAAGAGAATACAAGGAGAACGAATGCAAAAGGTGACCGATGCCTTATTCTCTCTAAAAGAAGCTACTGCGTCTTTGCGCCTTAGGGTTTTGTAACCAAGTGCTTCTTGATCTTCATTGTTGATGAAGTGAAGAACTTTACAGCCAACAATCTTCTCCTAGTTGGTGATTAAAGTCGCGTACTGAGATCCGCGCAATTGGTTAGTCACGTACTGGGATTCGTGCATCAAAGGGTGGCGTTCATATATTGAAGAGTTCAGAGGTTTTGAAGCGGTAGAAGGTTTCTGCTGTGAGTTCATCTACGGGGATTGTAGAGTCTAGGGACAAAGGTTTTGTACTAGATCTTAAACTTTTTTTCATTATAGTGGATTGCTTTTCGGGAAGGTTTCCTCTTAGGTTTTTTACTATGAAACTAGTTTGTTTCATTGGTTTTCTTGGGTCATCATATCTTATCTTATTTATTTTTTTGCTGCATGATTTTGACATGATATTGATGTTTGTTTGTTTGTTTTAACAAGTTTTATTCATAATAAATCTCATTAACAACTTGGGTTTAAAACTTATTAATTTTATCAACCGAGGTCTAAATTTTCCAACAGTGTTGAATCCCTCTATGGTTAGTGATGATGTAGCAAACCGACCATTTTCTCGTCCATATTCGTCGTCCGTGGAAAGGCGCAGGAACGTGGTTATGTCAACCTCGTCCAGGGATACCTCGTCCTTTGATGACCTCGTCCGTCCATCCTTATTTGACGGACTAGGTTATGGCATCCCAAACGCTTTTAGCCTTAAACTCAAATTATCACCAGGCATGAGGAAATCAAACCAGTGCAAGTCAAGTCCAACAAACCGTCGCGGAATACATATCCAAATAATGTAACTTCCATGGCGGTTATGGAAGTTACCCCCGGATCTATCGAGCTCCTCAACAATAGGAATGGTTATCAAATAAATAACTGTTCCCCGCATGCTATATAAGCACTCGCCAACAAGAGGGTAATTCATTCTGAAACTTCCACCAAAAAACGTATATACTCTTCCTTATTAAAAGAGTGACTGACTTTATCATCGGAGGACCTTTGGCCGGCCTCCACCGGTCTCATCTGACTGTTTTTTATCTTTTCAGGATATAAATAACACAGATCATCAACGTTCGAGACATTCAGCCTTACTGATTTCCTTGTGTTCATCAGTTGGCGCCGTCTGTGGGAAACTGGTTTTGTTAGATTTCATCTTCGAGTTCTACAATCCCTTTCTCTAACAAAAAGGCTGCAATGGTCCGAACAAGATCAAGGGCTACTAGTCCAGGCCATCAAGAGAGTAGGGATGCCTCCAGCAATCCTTACCGCGATCGTCAATCTGCGCCTGCAGTCCCACCACCCTCTGTTCAACATATGCAATCCATGGCAGCCGCTATGGTCGAGTTAACTCGCCAGAACCAAGAACTGACAAGGGAGATTAATCTCCGGAGGCAGCGGAATGAGGCATATGGAGAAGAACAAGGCCAGAGCCAGGGAGATGGAACAACTGCAGAGCCTGGAAGCCAATCAAGGGGCACCACATCAAGGAGGGTGCCACATTTGGAAAGGGAGATCGACCAGATGAGGAAGGTTATGGATGAGATGCGAGAAAACATGAGAAGAGCAAACCCCGTAGAGGATCTGGTTCACCGGACAGACTCCCCCTTTACAGCTACCATCAACGGTCACCCCTTGCCTCCAAAATTCAAGATGCCTTCCTTAGATTCTTATGATGGAACGCGTGACCCATTTGATCACATTGCCACTTTTAAGACTACAATGTACCTTCAAGGGGTCCCTGATGAGATTATGTGCAGAGCTTTTCCTACCACTCTCAAAGGACCGGCACGGGTATAGTTCAGCAAAATACCCCCCAATACAGTGGGTTCGTTTGAAGAATTGAGTAAGTTATTTGTCAATAATTTCATAGGGGGACAGAGACACAAGCATTCCTCATCTAGCCTGTTAACTATAGAACAGGGGGAGAATGAAAGTCTGCGGTCCTTTATCACTCGTTTCAATAGGGAAGCCCTGACGGTGGACAAAGTGGATGACAAACTACTCTTGGCGGCCTTTCACAATGGGGTAAATTCTGACTTGTTCATCCACAAACTTTATGAGAAGGAACCTCAGTCCATGGCTGAACTCGTCCATTTAGCCTAGAATTTTATGAATGCAGAAGACGCAATCATAGCTAAGAAGAGGAAGAGAGTTGAGAGAATGGAAATGAATCCTATGCGTCATTCCGAGCAGGGCCCTCGTCCAAAGAAGGGACGAGTAGAAGATAAAAAAGATCGAGATGGTAAAAAGGTTGGTCCATCAGCACGGAGTCAGCAATACACACCATTGAACATGCCGCTCGAACAAGTCCTCATGCACATTAAGGACGATCCTTCCTTGAAATGGCCGGAGAAAATGAAAGGAGACCCCAATAAGCGAAATAGAAATAAGTATTGTCGCTTCCATAGAGACCACGGGCATGACACGAACGAGTGTTTTGATCTGAAGCAGCAGATTGAGAATCTTATAAGGCAAGGAAAGTTAAGGAGTTTCCTTGGACGAGACCACAAGGACGAGAAATTGAAGGGTAAAGTGGAAGAGTCGTCACGACAACCCTTCGGAGAAATCATAGTTATCATAGGGGGAAGTTCAACAGGCCAGTCGTCCAAATCCAAGAAGGCATACCTGAAGGCAGTGCAAAGCGTTCAACTCTCTGGACGAGCGCCCAGAACAAGGACCATGGACGAGCAAGCCATCACATTCACTGAGGAGGACGCTGAAAGAATTCACCATCCTCACGACGATGCTATCGTCATTAGCTTGCTTATTGCTGACTACATGACCAGAAGGGTACTGGTGGATAATGGAAGCTCGGCAGACATTCTATACTTTTCGGCCTTTCAACAGATGAGACTAGGACGAAACCGGCTTCGTCCGGTAAATTCCACCCTGGTAGGTTTCGGTGGAATGAATGTGCAACCTGTGGGCACTATTACATTACCAGTGGTAGTGGGGGCATATCCACAGCAAATCACTAAAGAAGTGAACTTTCTTGTAGTAGACTGTTCATCCTCCTACAACGCCATAATTAGAAGGCTAACTTTAAACAGTTGGAAGGCTGTTACATCTACTTACCACTTGTCGGTCAAGTTTCCAACAGATTATGGAGTAGGACAAGTACAAGGTGACCAACTAGCAGCAAGAGAATGTTACCTGGCCATGTTGGCCATGGACGAGCAACTTCAGACCATGAATATTGAAGACAAGAAAATTGTGGCAGAGCCCACCGAAGGATTAGAAGATATTTCCTTAGATGAGAACAACCCTGTAAGGTGCACCAGGATTGGGGCAGATCTAGAAGAAAAGATTAAGGAGGACCTCATCCAGTTTTTGAAGAGAAACACTGATTTATTCGCTTGGAGTCATGAAGATATGCCGGGTATAGATCCTAGTATCATCACCCATCGTCTAAATGTATGTCCTTCCTCCAAGCCAGTACGACAAAAGAAAAGGGTGTTTGCTCCTGAAAGAGATAATGCTATTAAAAATGAAGTTCAGAAGTTGATAGCAGCAAAGTTTATAAGAGAAGTGCACTATCCAGATTGGTTGGCTAATGTAGTAATGGTCAAAAAGGCGAACGGCAAATGGAGGATGTGTGTAGATTTTACTGATTTAAACAAAGTTTGCCCCAAGGACAGCTATCCATTGCCACGCATTGATCAATTGGTGGATTCTACCGCAGGCCACAAATTACTTAGTTTTATGGATGCTTTCTTAGGATACAACCAAATAAGGATGGACGAGGCTGACCAGGAGAAGACATCCTTCGTTACCAGTCAAGGCCTATTCTGTTATGAAGTGATGCCCTTCGGCTTGAAAAACGCTGGAGCAACATACCAACGACTGGTCAATCACATGTTCCGCCCTCAGATTGGACGAAATGTGGAAGTCCATGTGGATGACATGTTGGTGAAAAGCCTGGATGAGGGAAAGCATCTGAACGACCTGCAAGAGACCTTCAATACACTCAGGCAGTACAGTATGAAGTTAAATCCCAGCAAGTGTGCTTTCGGAGTAGCGTCCGGGAAATTTCTTGGATTCATGGTTTCACACAGAGGGATCGAGGCAAACCCAGAAAAGATTAAAGCCATTCTAGATATGAATCCTCCGCAAAATATCAAAGAAGTCCAGTCTCTTACCGGGCGAGTTGCTGCCCTCAACAGGTTTGTTTCTAAAGCTACTGACAAATGTTTACCATTTTTCAAGGTCCTAAAGAAAGCATTTGATTGGACGGGCGAGTGCCAAAGAGCCTTCCAAGATCTGAAGACGTATCTTGTTAAGGCTCCATTGCTGAGTCCGTCCATGATGGGAGAAGAGTTGTTTTTATACCTGGCAGTGACCCTGCACGCCGTGAGCTCAGCATTGATAAGAGAAGAAGGAAAAGTGCAAAAGCCGGTGTACTATACTAGTCGGGCGTTGAGAGGAGCGGAGGGACGATATCCGCTAATAGAAAAGCTAGCTTTCGCACTTATCACAGCTTCCAGGAAGCTGAGACACTACTTCCAAGCCCATGTAATTAATGTTATGACAGACCACCCGCTCAAGAAAGCCATGAACAAGCTGGAAGCCGCGGGACGATTGACCCAGTAGGCCATCGAACTCAGTGAGTTTGACATCCGATACCTACCAAGGCATGCTATAAAGGCTCAGGCCCTAGCAGATTTTATTGCGGAGTTCACACCAAGCTACGATGACATAGAAGAAATGGAAGACAGTAAAAAATGGGTCGTCCATGTGGATGGCTCGTCCACACAACATGCAGGAGGAATAGGAGTGGTTTTGCAATCCCCTGAAGGAGATAAACTGAAGCACAAGATCCGTCTGCAATACCAAGCAACCAACAATGAAGTTGAGTATGAAGCCCTCCTAAAAGGGTTGGAACTGGCTAAGTCCGTGGAAGCGAAGTCAATACTCGTCCAAGGAGATTCTCAGTTGGTCATGGGCCAAATAAATGGAGCATATGAGGCGAAGGGAGGATGGATGAAAAAATACTTAGAGAAAGTGTTGCGGCTGGCGAAGAAATTCAAAGTAGCTAACTTCGTTCAAATCCCAAGGGAGGAGAACGTGGAAGCAGATACTTTAGCGAAGGAGGCCTCAGCAATAGGGGCTATGGACGAATTCGATGAAGTTCAATATGTCCCAAGTATAGATCTCCCTGAAGTACTGCAAATAGAGAATGAAGAAAATTCGATGACCCCAATAGTATCATACTTAAAGGACGGGAGGCTTCCGGAAGGGAAGAATGAGGCTAGAAAACTCAGAGTTAGAGCAGCCAGGTATATCCTTATAGACGAAGTTCTGTACAAGAGAGGCTTCTCTCAGCCTTATCTCAGGTGTCTGGCTCCAGACGAAGCAAACAACGTGTTGAGGGAAGTTCATGAAGGAGCATGTGAAAATCATTCGGGAGCCAGATCACTCATCCACAAGGTCGTCCGTGCAGGGTATTATTGGCCAACTATCCAAGCAGATGCAAAAGCTTACGTCAAGGTATGTGACCAGTGCCAACGATTTAGTAATGTTCCCAGACAACTATCTGAATATCTAACCCCAATGATGGCCCCGTGGCCCTTTGCTCAATGGGGATTAGACATCCTGGGTCCTTTTCCCCTCAGAACCAGACAAATGAAATTTTTAGTGGTGGGGATAGACTATTTTACCAAGTGGGTAAAAGCGGAACCCTTAGCAAGTATCACGCAGCAGAACATAAAGAACTTCGTCTGGAAGAACATAGTATGCAGGTTTGAGGTGCCCAAAGTACTAATATCCAATAACGGAAGACAATTCGACAATGCCCTTTTCAGGGATTTCTGTGAACACTTCGGAATCCAAAATCATTATTCCTCCCCAGCCCACCCTCAAGCAAACGGTCAGGCCGAAGTTACAAACCGATCCTTGTTGAAAATAATCAAGACTCGTCTTGAGGGGGCAAAGGGAGTATGGCCAGATGAGCTACCTGGCGTCCTATGGGCATACAGGACGACAGTGAGAACCCCTACGGGGGAAACACCTTTTAAGCTAGCCTATGGGAGCGAAGCAGTCATACCTGCGGAAGTGCATATGGCTAACCATATGGTGATGTCATTTCAGGACAAGGATAATGAGGAGCAGCTCCGCTTAAACCTTGATTTGGTAGACGAGGTAAGGACGGCTGCAGAACAAAGGACGGTAAGGTACAAAAACCTCATGTCTAAGAGATATGATGCAATGGTGAAGCCAAGAAGATTCAGCATAGGAGACCTCGTCTTGAAAAGAGTTTCACTGGCGACCAAGAACCCAGCTCATGGGAAATTGGGACCTAACTGGGAAGGACCCTACAGAGTTGTCAACTACAAAAGACAAGGATCCTACTACTTGGAGACCCTGGACGGGAGAAAATTGGAACATCCTTGGAATGTTGAACATCTCAAGAGATATTACCAGTAAAGTGCCACCCTGAATGAGTGTAGTTCTGTACAAAGACTGAAGCCCGCTTTTCTATTTATTTGTCTGCATGTTTTAATGGTATTTCAATGTTATTATGATGTGATTATGGACGAAGTTATGGTTTGTATTTATTTTCACAATAGGCGTTGGCTTCTTAGCACATGCCTCAATGTTATTATGGTGTGATTATGGACGAAGTTATGGTTTGTATTTATTTTCATATTAGGCATTTGCTTCTTAGCACATGCCTCGTCCGTGAACAATGTTTGTGGAATGTACATAATGTTGTGTAAATCCCTGATTTCCATACTTCTGTTCAAATCAACCAACAAAAAGGCTAAAAAGCTCGAGACGAGGAAATTCTCTGAACGTGGAGATGTAACGCCAATAAGCTTCCCTAAGGGTAAAGCAAAATTAAGACATTCTCGTCCATATAATGGACGAGGCTTCCCTAAGGGTAAAGCAAAATTAAGACATCCTCGTCCATATAATGGACAAGGCTTCCCTAAGGGTGAAGACATTCTCGTCCATATAGTGGACGAGGTAAAGACTACCTTGAGCAAATCATAGTAAGCCCAAGGCATACTCGTCCACCTAACGGACGAGGTAAAAGCATAATGCATATCCAGACTATGGACGGGGGAATTCGTAGACGAGTATCTTAAACTCGTCCAAAGAACCTTAAACAATCCAGTACATGGACAAGCAAAAATACAGGGTTTAATCCTTGCTTAACATGGCATTCAGACAAGTCTAAAGACGAGTAATGCTAATAACTGCTGTTTCATATAAGACGAATTACACAAGAAATTCCAATGAAAAGGGTAGAAGTATATATGAAATATGGATGAGTTAAGCATGTAGTCATATGGAAGGAGAAGATTTCGTCCATGCATATATAGAAGAAAAGTAACAACATCCATTCAACTGTTTTAAGGGCGAACGACCAACGTCCAAACACCCTTACCTAATTACTAGTTTAATAACTCGTCCTAAAAACCATGGACGAGCCTAATGTATTTAAGTTACATCAAAAGGTCCTAACACTAAGGACCAAATAAAAATAAAGTAAAAATACATGGTAAGAACTCGTCCTCAAGCAGGGGGGGCATTCACCTTGGGATCTTCTTTGGACGGCTGAGTAGAAGCATCGTCCTCCACATTAACGTCCTCGGAGCTGGTCTGAAGAAGAGAGCTGGTGGCAGCATTCAAGTTAAGCTTGATGGAGCTGAAGTCCACTTCAGGGAAGTTCTCAACAGTGTCCAACCTGAAGTCCTCAAAACCTGCTGCGTAGTTACGATCCAATAGATTTGTGAATTCTTTGGACGCCTTAAACTCAGCAACCACCTCTTCTTTCGTCTTGGAGAGAAAAGCACTCAGCTCGTCATTCTTCTTTTGCATATGATCAAGACGAGTATCTTTCTCCACTGCATCAGCTTTCAACTCCTCGATTAAATTTTGCCGCTCAGTTGCCTTCTCCTTAGCCTTGGCAGCTATTCCAGCCCATTTCTTATTCTCGTACTTGACATTTTGGATTGTCGTCTCCAATAAGACCCTCGTCTTGTCCAACTCAGTAGCTTGCCTTGACGCTGCGATGAACTTGGACATAGCCTATAAGGGATATATAAAAAAAAGAGCTGGGTTAGACAGCAAAAAATCATGAAGTTATAAAGATAAGACGAGAGTAAGGTTACATACCTTAAAAAGATCATGAACACCTGAGTGTTCAAAATCCTTCAAAGACATGTCGTAACAAACATTTATGTCCTCGTCCTTCACGGCGTCCTTGAAGCGTTCCCAAGCCAAGTCCTCGTTTTCAATGATGTTCGAGGGAACCTTCGGAGGCTGGGACGAGACAGACGCAGTCGTCTTAAGAGGGGTCCTGGACGGGGTAGTCTTGATGGGCGTGGATACATCCACATCAACTATTTGGACGGAGGGTTGAGATTGAGGAAGGTTGGGCTTAGTCACTTTGGACGACCCATGCTTAACCCTTTTGTCACGACGGCTAGGGAGACTTCCCAGATCCAAGTTTTTTGGCAGGGACTTCCTTTTGTCCCCAGCGGATGGACGAGCCTGGGATGGGATCTTAGGACGGTTATCCCCAGCCTCTGGCTGAATTTGATTTTGGGCCTCAGGACGATCCCCCTCACTTGCAACCTCTTTTCCTTTATTTCCTTTCATTGTTGCCATTCCTAAAAAAAAAAAAAGAGAAAGGGGAAGAACTTTTTAGAACTAAAACAAAATATGTGTAAGGCAAGTTTTGAATTTGAAACTTACTTCTTCTCTCTGTAATCTCGTGTGCAAGTGCCTCTTCAGAAGGATCAGGGCCTAATCCCCACTTAGCAAGTCGTCTAAGCGTCACCAAAGAATAGAAATCCCTGTCTGAGTGCAGACGAGCTCTGTGGACGCGGTCACGATGAAACTTGCTAAGAGAGGGTCGTCCAACAGCTGAAAAGGAACGAGTAAAGGTTAGGCACAAATGAAGAGGATATATATATATATATATATATATAAATAAATAAATAAATAAAAAAAAAAAAAAAAAAGAGAGGGGCTTACCCTCAGGACGAAGGTTTCCTAGGTCCCCAGTATAACGACCAAATGAGTCCCGGCCAACGTCCATAGGCTTCCCAGCCCAGAAGCCAGAGACAAAGAAAAACTCCGTTTTCCATTTTCGGTCAGACGAGGGCAGGGACCTAATCAGTCTACAATTTTTGCCCCTGGCTGTAAACTGGTAAAAGCCTAGGGACTGATGAATTTCCGAGGGTTTATAACAATAAAGGAACTCGTCCACAGTGAGAGGACGGTCCCCTCCAAATACCTCCCTCCACAAAACTTGCATAGAGATGATCAATCTCCATGCGTTAGGATTGAACTGACATATTCCTAAACCTAACCTAATTAATAACTCCCTAGTAAAAGCATTTAAAGGAAACCTCAGACCCCCCAAAAGATAAGCTTCATAGACGCCTATCCCAAAATGAGAATCACAGCACCATTCTCCACGGACGGGCAACCTAGGGTTAAACTCATCTGGGATCTGGTACCATGTCCTAAGGTTATTTAGTCTTTGCTCATCTGTTTTGGAAGGGATCTCTACTGCACAACTATACACTGTTACCTCTTCCTCGTCCAAAGAGCCAGACGGAGGGACGTTGGAGGAGGTGCCTGCCTGAGACCCCGAGGCCTTTCTAAGCTCTTCTTGTATGGCCTCCAAGGGAAATCCAGGGACGCCAGAAACGTATTCTTCGTCCGTGGAGTTTTCCCCATTCTCGTCTGTGGAGTTCCCCCCACTACTATTACTAGAGCCACTAGAACTTGTACTCTAACTACTCTCGTCTTGATACTCGTCTATAGCTTTCTCTAAACTATCACTAGACGACATTTTCGAAAAAAGATCAAAGAAAAACCTAAAAGACGAGAGAAGAAGGAATACCTGGCTTTAAGACGAATGAAGGCTATGGACGCGAGGAAACTCCTAGACGAGGCTCTAGACGAGGAATGTCAAAGAAGATAATCTCGCAAATGTGAAGGGTAATGGGGGAATTCCCCTATTTATAAGCAGCTAACTTGAGCATTTAATACAACGCAACCAATCAGGAAACGACACGTGGCGTTCACCTCGAAAAAATGAATCAACGGGACTTATCGCCAATGAAATGGTGACACGTGGCACATCAACTCACACATTTAAGGAAGTGACGTTAGATTACCCCTTGCTTTATAGACGACCAATGTGGACGAGGGGGCAACTGATGATGTAGCAAACCGACCCTTTTCTCGTCCATATTCGTCGTCCGTGGAAAGGCGCAGGAACGTGGTTATGTCAACCTCGTCCAGGGATACCTCGTCCTTTGATGACCTCGTCCGTCCATCCTTATTTGACGGACTAGGTTATGGCATCCCAAACGCTTTTAGCCTTAGACTCAAATTATCACCAGGCATGAGGAAATCAAACCAGTGCAAGTCAAGTCCAACAAACTGTCGCGGAATACATATCCAAATAATGTAACTTCCATGGCGGTTATGGAAGTTACCCTCAGATCTATCGAGCTCCTCAACAATAAGAACGGTTATCAAATAAATAACTGTTCCCCGCATGCTATATAAGCACTCGCCAACAAGAGGGTAATTCATTCTGAAACTTCCACCAAAAAACGTATATACTCTTCCTTATTAAAAGAGTGACTGACTTTATCATCGGAGGACCTTTGGCCGGCCTCCACCGGTCTCCTCTGACTGTTTCTTATCTTTTCAGGATATAAATAACACAGATCATCAACGTTCGAGACATTCAGCCTTACTGATTTCCTTGTGTTCATCAGTCAGCATTATGACCAAAGGGTCTTTGTGAGGCTGCTTTACTCCCCTGGCATCTGCTTCACTGAAAGACATATCATGGTCCGTCCGTCTTTGCTTAAACGGAGGTATCATGTGGACGCTGTTCACCTGTCTTTGGCAGGCCTTCGTAAGGGATTTGAATGATCCTCCTTTGAAGGGCCCCCCTGCGATCGTATTTATCTCCCCGATCACATCCTGTGGAGGCTGGGATGGATGATCATCACTCCTGGATGAGGACTCATGCTGGCTCTTATTGCCGTCTCTGAACTTACTATACTCCCCCTTCCTTACGTATTTCTGCAGTTTCCCTTTCTGTATCAGCTCCTCTATTTGCTCATTTAGGTCCCGACAATCTTCTGTGTTGTGTCCGTGATCCTTGTGAAACCGGCAGTACTTATTCTTATCACGAACGTTAGGGGATGAATGTAATGGTCTTGGCCATTTGAGGTAGTGCTCATCCTTAATCTGCGTTAAAATTTTGTCAACAGGCATAACTAGAGGGGTAAATTTTACCGTTCGAGGATTGTTATCGTCTTTCCTTCTGTTCCTGTCTCCGGTCCGACGATCTGAACGCTCCATCTTTTGTCCCCTACGCTCATCATCCTTCCTTCCTTTGTCTCCTGGCTTCTCTACCTCCCTTATGGCTACTAATGCGTCTTCAGCATTCATATACTTCTGTGCTTTCAAGAGCATCTCTGCCATCGTTTTTGAAGGATTCTTCGTGAGTGAAGTTAAGAGCTCTCTGGATCTCAGTCCCACTTTGAAGGTCGTCAGTTGCACCTTGTCGTTAGCTTCGTTTACCTCCAGAGTCTTCCGAGTAAAGCGTTTCATGTACGACCTCAGGGTTTCCTTCTCTCCCTGCCTAATGGGGAGTAAGTGGTCTGCTGGCCTCTTAGGACGTTGCCCCACAATGAAGTGAAGTAGGAAGGCGCTGCTAAACTACTCAAAGCTGTCAATGGACGATATTGGCAACTTTGTGAACCATTCCCTTGCAGCTCCTTTGAGGGTGGTGGGGAAGGAACGACACAATATCTCGTCAGGGGGCTGTTGAAGGCCCAGCGTCGTTTTGAAGGTATTGAGGTGATCCTATGGGTCCTTAAGCCCGTCGAACGGCTCAAGCTGAGGCAGACGAAATTTCGACGGTACCGGACATTCAAGGACTGCTGTAGTGAAAGGCGAGTCCGTGGCCCTTACCATTCTATCCACGCTCCGGTTCGTTTTCTCCTTAATGGGATTTCTCAACTCGTCCATCTCTTTCCTCATCTCTTGAAGAAGGTTTGAATTCTGTTCGTCTGGAGTAGTAGGTCGTTGATGGTTACTTCTTCTATGGCTGTCTCCCTTATCCTCCGGGTTACCCTTGGATCGATTCTCCTCTTGTTGAAGTCATAGTTTCATTTCTTGATTTTGTCTGGTAAGTTCTTCAACGGTGGCCGCGAGAGCTTGGACTTGCTAGGCCAAGGCTGTGGAATCTTGATTGGACTCCATCTGAATATAGAAGTTGATGTAAATTGCGTTTTTCGAATATGAATGCAAAAATGTCTTTCCCCACAGATGGCGCCAAACTGATGAAGCGTAAGTTCGTCAGTCAGAGTGGGCAGATGGAACCAATCCTCAACCTGCGTAGATGTACCTTCAAAGATGGTCACCGGTGTGGTGCCTGCCACAACGCCTCCAATGCCAAAGTCAGTATAAAGGACCCCTTTGTAAATCTAAACAGAATTGTAGAATAACAGTAAAATTATCTGAGTATTTTCTTGTACCGTGTGTTGATGTTGTGAGGGCCTTATATATGTTTTTACAGCTCCTAGCCGTTAGGGTAGTTATGGTGGCTTTAATGTCCCTCTTGGTAACGTTTTATGCATTGAAATGTGGCTTTAATGTGCTTCAACAGTTCATACAGCTGGCTTTGTAACCGTCCGAGACATTATTGGCGGTATTGAATGATCATACTACCTTTGTCGGTGTCGTGGATATTTCCTTAAGCTCGTTTCAGAGGATAGTCTCGTCTGTCCTCTTGACCTCGTCAGTATTTGATTTCGTTAGTCCCATCAATGAATATTCTGCAACAAAATAAAATATTTTATAATGATTCTTTGATTTTTTTTTTTTTTTTTATATAAAAAAATGATATAGAATTGATTATAGGTGATTGTTGCGATTTTTTTTTTTTTGAGAAACAATTTTGTTGTTGCGATTTAAAAGGCTGTAAATATTGAATAAACAGTATTTTTTTTTTCATATATTAATTTAGTTTTGAAATTTTTTTTTTTTTATGAGAATTTAGTTTTGAATTTTCATATATATATATATATATAGTAATTATTTATTTATTTTTTTTTTCATGTTTTGGTAAGAAACCAATCCTAATTTAGTGAAGTGAATAACCAGATTCTTAACACGGGCGAGTAGGAACTCAACCGCAGAACATTCCAGACTCCACGAGAGGACAGAACTTTCAGGATTAGTAAAGAAACGACATCGTTTCACCCCAAAAAAAGAAAAACCAAAAATCAAATAACTCCAGAGAGCCGTAGAAGATTCGCAAACCGCCCCAACTCTCCAAGTAATCTCTCACTCCTTTTTTGTCTCGAAATCGCAAACCCTCTCTCTCTCCTCCATTATATAAAGTTATAAACCCACACACCTCTACACCAATCTCTCACTCACTCATCAAAATTCAATTGCTTTCTAATCAGACTCTCTACAAAACTCTCTCGATCTCTCGCTTTCCTTCGTTTTCTCTAGCGCTTTCTTTTGGTGCAGTAATGGCAGACGTGCAGATGGCTGATGCAGAGACCTTCGCTTTCCAGGCTGAGATCAACCAGCTTCTCAGCTTGATCATCAACACCTTCTATAGCAACAAAGAGATCTTCCTTCGTGAACTCATCAGCAATTCCTCTGATGTATGTCTCTCTCTCTCTCTCTCTCCCTCTCTGCTTTTTCTTTAGATGAGAATTAAGACTGACTGGTTTTGAATTTATGTGTATAGGCTTTGGATAAGATACGATTTGAGAGCCTCACAGACAAGAGCAAACTCGATGCTCAACCAGAGCTCTTCATTAGGATCGTCCCTGACAAAGTCAACAAGACTCTCTCTATCATCGACAGTGGTATCGGCATGACCAAAGCAGGTACTTATATATTCTGCTTCTCTGTTTTCTTATTAAGCACATAATAATATTTACTGTGATTTTAGATTGCTAATACTTTTTCTGGTTTTTGGGTTATAGATTTGGTGAACAACTTGGGTACAATTGCGAGGTCTGGGACCAAGGAATTTATGGAGGCATTGCAGGCTGGAGCGGATGTGAGCATGATCGGTCAATTTGGTGTTGGGTTTTACTCTGCTTACCTTGTCGCCGAGAGGGTTATTGTGACTACAAAGCACAATGACGATGAACAGTACATTTGGGAATCACAAGCTGGTGGTTCCTTCACTGTGACAAGGGATGTTAATGGAGAGCAACTTGGTAGGGGTACCAAGATCACACTCTTCCTCAAGGAGGACCAGGTAAATTCCTCAATTCAATTACTTTGTTGCAAAGTTAAATTACACTATTTTTCATAAATTATATGTACTACATTGTTTTTTCAGGTCCTAGATGTGTTACATTGTTAGGATTAGTTTATTCTAGATGATTAAATTTCAAGAAATTTATAATGTTAAATCAATTAGAATTTTACCAAAATTTCCATAAATTTAAAATAAATTTTAGTTCCTTTTAATTATTTTGACAATTTGTAAATATATATTTTTTATATTAAAATTCCAAGTATGCACAATTATTTATATATTATGTTGTATCATATAAAGAGTCAATTAGAGAAATTGTAGAAAGGACATACATAATATAATTGCAATTTGTTTGGAGACATTTTTAGAATTTGTGTAGAGATAGTCAAGCATAATTTAATTAAAATTCGTTTAGTTTGTTGGACTCTATTATAATAATAAAATACATTAAAAAAAAGTCCATATTAGAAATTTAGAATGTGTGTTCTAGCCAATTTATGTGAAATTTTTAGTGGTAGTCAACAAAAGGTTAAAAAATCTATATTGATGTTTTCTTTAATTTACATGTACTTTTTTTTAATTTTTTATTAGATTGATCTATGCATAGTTAGTGTTGTATTAATTTTGTGTACCGTTATTGGCTTGGGCAGCTGGAATACTTAGAAGAGAGGAGGATTAAGGACCTTGTGAAGAAACACTCTGAATTCATCAGCTACCCCATTTATCTTTGGACTGAGAAAACAACTGAGAAAGAGATTAGTGACGATGAAGATGACGAACCAAAGAAGGAAGAGGAAGGAGCTATTGAGGAAGTTGATGAAGAGAAGGAGACCAAATCGAAGAAGAAGAAGATCAAGGAGGTCTCTCACGAGTGGGAACTCATCAACAAGCAGAAACCCATCTGGCTTCGCAAGCCAGAAGAGATAACAAAAGAGGAATATGCTGCATTCTACAAGAGCTTGACCAATGACTGGGAAGAGCACCTTGCTGTGAAGCACTTCTCTGTTGAGGGCCAGCTTGAATTCAAGGCCATTCTTTTTGTCCCAAAGAGGGCTCCATTTGATCTCTTCGACACCCGAAAGAAGATGAACAACATCAAGCTCTATGTCAGGAGGGTTTTCATTATGGACAACTGTGAGGAGCTCATTCCGGAGTATCTTGGATTTGTTAAGGGTGTGGTGGATTCTGATGACTTGCCACTCAATATCTCTCGTGAGACGTTGCAGCAGAACAAGATTTTGAAGGTGATTAGGAAGAACCTTGTTAAGAAGTGCATTGAGATGTTCAATGAGATCGCTGAGAACAAAGAGGATTACAACAAGTTCTATGAGGCCTTCTCAAAGAACTTGAAGTTGGGTATCCATGAGGATAGCCAGAACCGGGCCAAATTGGCTGATTTGCTCCGTTACCACTCAACAAAGAGTGGTGATGAATTGACTAGTTTGAAGGATTATGTAACAAGAATGAAGGAGGGTCAGAAGGACATTTACTACATTACGGGTGAGAGCAAGAAGGCAGTGGAGAATTCACCATTCTTGGAGAGGCTTAAGAAGAAGGGTTATGAGGTTCTCTATATGGTTGATGCCATTGATGAGTATGCTGTTGGGCAGTTAAAGGAATATGATGGTAAGAAATTGGTGTCTGCTACAAAGGAGGGTTTGAAGCTCGATGATGAGAGCGAGGAAGAGAAGAAGAAAAAGGAGGAGAAAAAGAAGTCTTTTGAGAACCTATGCAAGACCATTAAGGACATCTTGGGAGACAAGGTTGAGAAGGTGGTTGTCTCCGATAGAATTGTGGACTCTCCTTGCTGTTTGGTGACTGGGGAATATGGATGGACAGCAAACATGGAGAGGATCATGAAGGCTCAGGCACTGAGGGATAGCAGCATGGGCTCCTACATGTCGAGCAAGAAGATAATGGAGATTAACCCTGACAATGGCATAATGGAGGAGCTGAGAAAGAGAGCTGAGGCTGATAAGAATGACAAGTCTGTCAAGGATCTTGTGTTGCTGCTTTTTGAGACTGCCCTCTTGACTTCTGGTTTCAGCCTTGATGAACCCAACACTTTTGCAGCTAGAATTCACAGAATGTTGAAGCTTGGTCTTAGCATTGATGAGGAAGAGACCGGTGGTGATGATGCTGATATGCCTGCTTTGGAGGAGGATGCTACAGAGGAGAGCAAGATGGAAGAAGTGGATTAAGCTCCTCAAATTGGGAGTCCCTAGTCTTCAGTCTTTGTTATAGGCTTTTGTTTTTAGTATGTTGGTAGAGGTGTGTGTGAATTACAGTATTATGTTTGTGTTCAAAGGGATAGTGTTTTCTATTAGTTTTGCTACCTGGGATTTGTGAATGACCCTTTTCCTTTTGGGTCTATGAAGGTTTATGGTTTATGGTGCTTAACTGTGCATTTTGTACTTTCCTATAAATTTTAATATACTCTGGATTTCCTTAATGGCTCGTTGGTAGATAAATTACGGTAGAAATTTTGTTTAAGTTTTCTATGTTATGATAAGTTTGGAATTCAGAATGTATTTAAGTTCAAATTTTTTGCGTTAGGCCTAAAATGCAAGTTGTATAGATTTTGGCCTGATTAGTAGTCTACAAAGCTACCACGCTTTGTTGATTTTGTGTTTGGATTATCAAATGTTGAAATGTGTTTTGTTGATTTTGTTGGCTGTGGTGGTAGACCGGTGATAGTTGGGTGGTGCTGTGTGCTGTGTCTGTAGCAGCACAGAGAGGGCAGAGCAGAGAGATGAGATGAGAAGAATGATGGACAAGCGTGAGAACTGAGGAAATTAACATGATTTATTGAAGGGTAATTTGATAATTGCCCGAAGTGTCCAACGGATAGCTGAGAACGCGTATGGACTTTTTCTAAAATGGACCTCCAGAGCTCTTTTATGGCTTGTGCGTTCTCAGTCTTGGCCCAAAACGCAACTTTTTCCAAAAAAGTTGCGTTTTATGCTGAACTAAACAGGCTTTCCACTCCAACTTTCTTCAAAACGGGCTTTTTGAGTTGAAAACGTTGAAACAAACAGGAACTTATATTGAAAAACTTGTTTCAACAGGCACTTATATTGAAAAACTTGTTGCGCAGTGTGCACTGTGCAAACCAAAGTTCCAAAGTCAGGTTTTCAAGTTTGAAATCATACTGGTCACGTTTTCATGTTTGAAATCATTCCGTGTGTTTGCCACAGCGTGTTCAATAAACACAGCCTCTATATATATATAGTTTACACTTTACAATAGGATTTGGTTTCAACTTTGGCGAATTTATATTGAAAAAAATTAACGCATTAGTTTAAGAATTTTGTTTAGAAATTGTTTTATGTATAAAGAAAAAAAACAATTGATTTTTTAACAACTTTTTATATTTTCTATAAAAGTAGTATCAAAATTTTTATAAAGTAATTCATTAATAAAAATCCTAATACTAGTTAACATGACCCAATTTATATTAGTTTTGGTAATAAACTAATAGTGACTCATAAAGAGTGTGAATTGAAACAATTTGAAAAGTTCACGAATTTATCAAAGGTTTTTAATGCTTAAGGATGAATTTGAAACTATTTCAAATTGTAGTTGAGCTATTCAAAATATATACATATACCAATGAAGATAGTGCAAGAGTGTTAAAGCAAGAAAAAAACTGCAGAGTATTAAACATAAAATATAGCTTGGCTAATTCAAGTACTAAATGGTTCCTAAGATATTATGAGATTTATGAAGGATTAGGTTCAAAACTTGTAGATAAAATCATGGAGCCACCAATGACAGAATTAGGGGTCGAGAGAAGGGGAGGAGGGGGGAATTGCCCCGACCACGCCAAAGTTTAGAAAGTTACGCTCTGTTTGTTTTGCTGGAAAACATTCTATAAAGATAATTTTCCACATTTTCCAGTGTTTGGTAGCAAAAAAAAAAAAAAAAAAAAAAAAAAAAAACTGATCAATGGAAAACTATCTTTGGTTAACGGAAAATCCTAATAAAAATAAGGCTTATTTTCTATAGGTTGTTTTCCAAAAAAAAAAATTTGAAAAACAATCTCTCTCTCACACGTTGCATCTCCTATAAATATTATTTTTGTTTGTAGCCGTGGGAAACATAATTTTCTGGCGCCTTCTCTCTCTCATGGTTAGTTTTCTCACTTTTTCTCTCTTATTTTTGTTTTTTCTCTCCTCACACCCTCACTATCACCACCTCTAGTTTCTCCTCTTCCCATAGATCTCTCTCTCTAACTGTCTCTCTTCTTTCTTTTCTCCATGTTTCTCTTCCCCTCTATAACACAATTCTCTGATTAGATTTTTTTTCCTTTACTGATCGGTCAATAGCTCCAACTTGCAAAGGAGAACAAATTTGTAGCAGTAATTATTTCATTCCTCTCTACTAAAATCACAATTCTTAACTTTGAATTTCAAGCTTGATTTTCTTTTTTCTCTAAGAAATTTTCGATTTGATGAATTCCAGGCAGAAGTTACTTCTTTTTCGTACATAAAGTGCAAAAAAGTAAAAAAAATAAATAAATAAATAAAAAAAAAAAGAAGAAGAAGAAAGAATGAATGAAGTAAAAGATGAAAATTTTAAACATAGTACCTATATTGCTCTAAATTGCTTTTACATGAGACAATCTTTACCACGGACTAATAATATTGTTATATAATGAATGATAATTATTTAGGGGAATTGCATTTATTGGCAAATACTTTTTTTGTTGGCGGATACTTTATGCTGATATTATGCAGTGATGATATATTATGCAGTACATTATGTAAATACATAATTTAGAGTAATATTGAAGACTTGTGGTTGACCATAGTAGACAATTAGTATACCAACAAAAAGAGTAGACAATTAAAAGTTATTGTTATTTATACTTATTGAAAATGTATTCTCCTGTCAAATTTATATATATATATATATATATATAGAGAGAGAGAGAGAGAGAGAGAGAGAGAGAGAGAGAGAGAAATGGTTGATATATATATGTGTGTGTGTGTGTGTGTGTGTACATACATACGTACGTTACTGTCCATATATATGAGCAAGATAAGTGGTAGAGATCATGAAAATTTGACAACTAATTAATTTTGATTGTATCTATTGTCAAAATTTTAGTATAAAAACCAAATTCATTCTTGGTTTTTTTTATTTATAATGATTACATTAGTTGATTTACATAATACACATGTTTTAAATTATACAAGAAATATTTTAAAAAAATTGCATACCAAACACCAGAAAACATTCTCAAGCTCATTTTCAAGGTCGTTACTAAACATTAGAAAATGAGACAGTTTTCTAGAAAATGCTCTTTGGAAAATGAATCATTTTCCAGAAAACGTTAATGCTGAAACAAACAGAGCGTTAATGTGTAAATTAATTTGCTCTCCTTCCATTTAATAATTTGGTTATTTCCTTTCTTTCATTAATTTTTTTTTAATTTCCTTTTTTCTTTTATAAAATCATTATTTCTTTTACATGTCAAACTTCATCTAAAAATGAAATAGAAAATATTTAATTTTTATCAATGCCTTTCAAAGGCACAAAACTTAGAGAGAGAGAGAGAGAGAGAGATTAATGTTGTTTTCAAGTTGAAAATTGAAAGTTAAAGTGCATATATGCTCATAATACAGTTTTATAAATATCACAATTTGTATTTTATAAATATCACAATTTGATAAATTTGTAAGTCAATAAAAAAAAACCATAATTCAAATGATTTGTACTTGATTTTTGTGTAGCTACTACAAATATTTTTATGTAATCCATAGTGAAACTTTGACTTCAGAAAAAATCACAATATAATTTATTCTTGTGTAAACAAACCTCTGACAAAGAAGCAAAATATCAAAAGATATTAATTTTTTGTGTAGATTTTCTTATATTAATTTAAAATGCATATTAGAATTCACTTGAATGGTTTTTTATTATTTGGATTGGTTTTAAGGACTCGCACACAGGTGTATGTATGTGTGGGTCACTTATAAATATATCCCCCCTCCCCCCAAAAATCAAACCCTAGCTCCACCATTGGGGCCACCTCAAAGATTTTTTTTTTTAAAATTAAGTTACTGTGTGTGGGATGAGTTCACTTTCCACAAGCAAGAGAATAGTTAAGATGGAGCTATTAATAGAAGAATGGGAGCGTGTGTATATACATATGAAAGTAAATACAAAAAAAAAAAAAAAGATATTTTGCTCCCCAAATTGAAAATTAGTCATGTTAAGTTTAAAGTTTACCCAAAGAATATAAAATATAAAATGGTTAATTAACTTATACGTGTTTTGTATTAAAGTTTGGAACTTCCAAATTGAAAGCCAACTCAAAAATTCTAAATCAATTGACTTATATATGTTTGGTATTAAAGTTAGCTTAATTGATGTTTGAGAACCAAAAGTTAAAAGTTTGAGACTTTTCGTTTTTAGTGATGTCATGCTGCTTGATTCCACCTAAACAATTGTTAAAATGTTTTCTATTTTTAAACAAATAAGTTTTTTTTTTTTTTTTTTTTTTTTTTGTAATTCCACCCAAACAATTGTTGAAGTGTCTTCTATTTCTAAAAAAATAAGTTATTTTTTTGTAAGAATAATATTGTACAATGATATTCAATAAACTTTCATGTTTGGTACAATTTTCTTTATAGAATGATTGTATTGTTTCTTTATTTGAAATATAAAATTATTTTAAAATAATCTAAGTATATCTGTATATGTATGTGAAACTCCTTTTTGGAGACTTGAACCATGACCCTACCCTTGCCTCCCACTCCTCACAAGTATTTATATTTGTGGAGTGATCATCACGCTAAAAGTGTATGGTAGTAGAATGATTGTACTATTAATTTTTATTTACCTTTTTAGTTTTTATTGCAATTATAAAACAAGCATTTTCAATCATGAATAATTTTAAGGAAAAAAAAAATTCTAATGGATTCTTTGTTTTTGTATATTAAAAGAAAAAAATTGTTGTGACATTTAGTGCCCGTTTGTTTCAACTTTTTCAGTCTAAAAGTCACGTTTTGGAAAAAGCCAGCTCAAAAAGTCCGTTTGGCTAGTATAAAACGCAACTTTTTGGAAAAAGTTGCGTTTTATACTTGTGAAGAGAACGCGCAAGGTGAATATGGAGCTCTTCAGGTCCATTTGGGTGAGTTTGGTTCAGCTTTTTGTAAAAGTCCATAATGAAAAAATGGAGTTTTCAAAAAGTGCATAATGAAAAAGTGCATTTTCAAAAAGCTGAGTGTTTGGTAAAAACTGTTAAAAAGTGCTTTTTGAAAAAGCTGAGTGTTTGGCTAGCACTTATAAAAGTGACAGTTTGAGGGGTAAATTACCAAAAAGGATAATGTATATATAAGAGAGTTTATTTCATACTTTTTTTTTTGGATGTGAGTTTGGTTCATACTTAAATCAACTACTTCATCATACTTAAATCAATTTTTCTCTTTCTAAAAAAATTATTTTTTTCTCACCAATATTAGCTAATAATAACCTACCACTTAAGATTTATTGTGAAAATATTGTGATAAAAATTGATACTGATTTTAATTTTAACGTGCTATTAAAATTATTTTTTTCTCACCAATATTAGCTAATAATAAACTACCACTTAAGATTTATTGTGAAAGTATTGTGAAAATATTGTGATAAAAATTGATACTGATTTTAATTTGAACGTACTGTTAAAATTATTTTTTTCTCTTTCTAAAAAAATTATTTTTTTCTCACCAATATTAGCTAATAATAACCTACTACTTAAAATTTATTGTGAAAATATTGTAATACCATTTCCTTTTCTTTTCTTTTTCCCTCTTTTTTTACCCCCCACACACGTACCACATTTCTTTTTCTTTTTCTTTTTCCTTTTTTTCCCTTTGTTTTTTCTCCTCCACACACATACCCTTCCACTTTTCTTTTTTTCTTCTTTCCTCTTTTGCAATCTATCACTTCTTCCAAACTCAGAACGTTCCAGCTCTCCTTCTTCATCTTCTTCTTTTTTTCTTTTTTTTTTCCTTTGTTCCTTTCTCCCTTTTCTCTTAGCACTTCCTTTCTCCCTTTACTAAAAATATACCCTTACTATTTTCTTTTTTTTCCTTCTTTCCTCTTTTTTTCCTTTACTCTTTTCTGCTCTTTGTTTTTCCTAGAACATTCCACAGACTCACAGAGCTCTCCTTCAGTCATTCTTTTTTTTTTTTTTTTTTTCCCTTTTCTCTTAGCACATCGTCTGTAACACCCATGCAAGGGATTGATTTTTTTTTTTTTTTTCCTTAGCTGATTTGGGAATTTGTTATAGATTTTTTTGTGTTTGGATTTGAAAATTTGTTATTGAGAGGGCAGAGCAGAGAGGTGAGATGAGAGGAATAAGGACCGCGTGAGAACTGAAGCCATTTATCAAGGGTAATTTGGTATTTTTTGGCAGAGCCCAACGGATACCATTCAAACGCGCTTTCGACTTTTTGTTTATGGACCTTCAGAGGTCCATAACTGTCTTGCGCGTTTATGCCTTCGTCCAAAACACAACTTTTATATAAAAGTTGCGTTTCTGCTTCACCAAACGCATATTTCCGTCCAGCTTTTAGACAAACGCGCGTTTCAGCCCCTAAAAGCTGAAACAAACGAGCACTTTGCCAAAAGCCAGTGCGCGTTTTCATATATCCGTTGGGGTGAGCTGGGTAATTACCAAATTATCCTTCAATAAATCATGCTCATGTGTTTGCAGCCCCAGAACGGCAGAACCCTTTGATAAATTAATTGCTACAAAAACCCCAAAAAAAATAGCGTCTAGCCCAGGTTCAATTCAATAACAAATTTCCAAATCTAAACACACAAAAATCTATAACAAATTCCCAAATCAGCAAAGGGAAAAAAAAAAAAAATCAATCCCTTGCAAATTAGGATTCCTCAAAATGCAAAAAAAAAAAAAATAAATAAAATAAGAATATAGCAAAATCAGAATATACCCATCTTGCGGTGGTCCGGTGGATGGATTATGGAGGTTTGGAGAAGAAGTTGAAGAGTCTCCCCAAGAGGACGGATGAGTTCTTGCAAGCACTTATTGATGAGCAAAGGGTAAGGAGGTAGTGCGTGGGTGTTACAGACGAACTGCTAAGAGAAAAAAAAAAAAAAAAAGAAAAAAAAAAAGAAAGAGGAAGGAACGTTCTGGAGAAGTGATAGGAAAGAAAAGAAGAAAGAAGGATAAAAAGAAAAGGAGTAAGGGTACGTGTGGAGGAGAAAAAAAGAGGGGAAAAAAAAAAAGGAAAAAAGAAGGAAATATCTTACGTTTGTGGAGGAGAAAAAATGAGAGAAAAAAAGATAGAATGAAATGCTATCACAATATTTTCACAATAAATTTTAAGTGGTAAGTCATTATTAGTTAAATTGGTGAGAAAAAAATAATTTTTTTAGAAAGAGAAAAAAATAATTTTAATAGTAAGTTCAAATTAAAATCAGTATCAATTTTTATCACAAATGTTTTCACAATACTTTCATAATAAATCTTAAGTGGTAGGTTATTATTAGCTAATATTGGTGAGAAAAAAATAATTTGTTTAGAAAGAGAAAAAATTAATTGTAATAGCACGTTAAAATTAAAATTAGTATCAATTTTTATCACAATATTTTCATAATACTTTCACAATAAATCTTAAGTGGTAGGTTATTATTAGCTAATATTGGTGAGAAAAAAATAATTTTTTTAGAAAGAGAAAAAAATAATTGTAATAGCACGTTAAAATTAAAATCAGTATCAATTTTTATCACAATATTTTCACAATAAATCTTAAGTGGTAGGTTATTATTAGCTAATATTGGTGAGAAAAAAAAATTTAGAAAGAGAAAAATTGATTTAAGTATGATGAAGTAGTTGATTTAAGTATGAACCAAACTCACATGCAAAAAAAAAAAAAGTACGAAATAAACTCCCTTATATATACATTGTCCTTTTTGGTCATTTATCCCTCAAACTGCCACTTTTATAAGTATTAGCCAAACACTCAGCTTTTTCAAAAAGCACTTTTTAACAGCTTTTACCAAACACTCAACTTTTTAAAAATGCACTTTTTCATTATGCACTTTTTGAAAACTCAACTTTTTCATTATGCACTTTTACAAAAAGCTAAACCAAACTCACCCTTAATATAGAACCAATTATAAGTGATTTTTGCAACTTAATAAGCTGTCAAGTTACATTTTGATAGATCATAAATGATTGGGTAGATATGTGGTAAGAAAAATTATTTTATATATTTTATTAATATTGAATAAATGGTAATTTATTTTTTGTATATTAATTTATTTTTTGAATAATTTTTTTTAAGAACCAACCAATCCTAGTTCCATCCATGAGAATCAAGTATTCAGAAAAGCTAGACAATTCCATTAGGGGAAAAAAAAAACAAAGGTAAAATACTATTTTGATCCTTAACATTTACTAAAAATTTATTTTTCGTGTCTAAAATTTGAAAATTTCTTTTTTCATTCTCAAATTTTGTAAAGATTTTTTTTTAATAGTTTAGAAATAAAAATAGATATGGAAAAAAAATTTCAATAATTTAATGACGAAAAATAAACTTTTGGTAAAGTTTAAGGTCAATGATAAAAAGTAAAATATTTTCAATAGTTTAAAAACAAAAAAAATAAAATTTTCAATAGTTTAAGGATAAAAAAAAATTAAAATTTTGAGACAAAAAACAAAATTTTCCGAAAGTTTAAGAACAAAAAAAATATTTTACCCAAAAAAATTAAAAAAAAGAAACCAAAAAAAAAAAAAAAAAAAACACAAAAACCCAAAATCAAGTAACCCCAGAGAGCCGTAGAAAGATTCGAAAAACGACCCACTCCCCAAGTTATCTCTCCCTCCTTTTTTGTCTCAGAATCGGAAACCCTCTGTCTTCTCTCTACTATATAATACACACTCTGCTCCTCACCAATCTCTCACACTCACTCATCAACAAACAGTTTGCTTTCTAATATTCTCTCACACTTTCTCGCTTTCCTTCATTTTCTCTAGCGCTTTCTTTTGGTGCAGTAATGGCGGACGTGCAGATGGCTGATGCAGAGACTTTTGCATTCCAGGCTGACATCAACCAGCTTCTCAGCTTGATCATCAACACCTTCTACAGCAACAAAGAGATCTTCCTTCGTGAACTCATCAGCAATTCCTCTGATGTATGTCTCTCTCTCTCTGTTTCTTTTTCTTTTAGATGAGAATTAAGACTGATTGGTTTTGAATTTATGTGTATAGGCATTGGATAAGATTCGCTTTGAGAGCCTCACAGACAAGAGCAAACTCGATGCTCAGCCAGAGCTCTTCATTAGGATCGTCCCTGACAAAGTCAACAAGACTCTCTCTATCATCGACAGCGGTATCGGCATGACCAAAGCAGGTACTTATATTATGCTTCTCTGTTTTCTTATTAAGCAAATAATAATATTGAATGTGATTTTAGATTGCTAACGTTTTTTTTTTATTGGGTTATAGATTTGGTGAACAATTTGGGTACAATTGCGAGGTCTGGGACCAAGGAATTTATGGAGGCATTGCAGGCCGGAGCTGATGTGAGCATGATTGGTCAATTTGGCGTTGGGTTTTACTCGGCTTACCTTGTTGCTGAGAGGGTTATTGTGACTACAAAGCACAATGACGATGAACAGTACATCTGGGAATCACAAGCTGGTGGTTTCTTCACAGTGACAAGGGATGTTGATGGAGAGCAACTTGGTAGGGGTACCAAGATCACACTCTTCCTCAAGGAGGACCAGGTAAAAATAAAATTCAGTTTTAAATTATATTGCTTTTGATATATCAATGTGTTAGACAAAATGTTTTTATTATGTAAATTATTAATTTAATATTTATTTTGACTATGATGATTACATAGACTCTCATGAGTTTTAATTAGTTAAACTAATCTAATGTAGCATTATCTGTAACTCAAAATTAAATTTAAAAATATAAATTAGAATGATAATGTGGAAAAATATGGGTTTTCTTAAACTTTCTTTGTGATTTTAGAAGAAATTAAGAAATTGTTAGACTTTTCTATTAAGAATATTGTCAATGATTTCAAATTATATATTAGATATATGTATATACTTTTTAATTAATCTGTAATTTAACTTTTAATTGATCTATGTATTGTTATTCGTTATTGTTGTATTAATTTTGTGTACCGTTATTGGTTTGAGCAGTTGGAATACTTGGAGGAGAGGAGGATTAAGGACCTTGTGAAGAAACACTCTGAGTTCATCAGCTACCCCATCTATCTCTGGACTGAGAAAACAACTGAGAAAGAGATCAGTGACGATGAAGATGATGAACCAAAGAAGGAAGAGGAAGGAGCTATTGAGGAAATCGATGAAGGGAAGGAGACCAAGTCGAAGAAGAAGAAGATCAAGGAGGTCTCTCACGAGTGGGAACTCATCAACAAGCAGAAACCCATCTGGCTTCGCAAGCCTGAGGAGATAACCAAAGAGGAATATGCTGCTTTCTACAAGAGCTTGACGAATGACTGGGAAGAACACCTTGCTGTGAAGCACTTTTCACTGGAAGGCCAGCTTGAATTCAAGGCCATTCTTTTTGTTCCAAAGAGGGCTCCGTTTGATCTTTTTGACACCCGAAAGAAGATGAATAACATCAAGCTCTATGTCAGGAGGGTGTTCATTATGGACAACTGTGAGGAGCTCATTCCGGAGTATCTTGGATTTGTGAAGGGTGTGGTGGATTCTGATGACTTGCCACTCAATATCTCTC
The DNA here is from genome assembly GCA_030021035.2 of Notholithocarpus densiflorus. Lineage (NCBI taxonomy): Eukaryota > Viridiplantae > Streptophyta > Magnoliopsida > Fagales > Fagaceae > Notholithocarpus > Notholithocarpus densiflorus. The sequence goes on along the minus strand of JARYZH020000132.1, from coordinate 668,595 downwards.
GTGAGATGCTGCAACAGAACAAGATTTTGAAGGTGATTAGGAAGAACATGGTGAAGAAGTGCATTGAGATGTTCAATGAGATTGCTGAGAACAAAGAGGACTATAACAAGTTCTATGAGGCCTTCTCAAAGAACTTGAAATTGGGTATCAATGAGGATAGCCAGAACAGGGCCAAATTGGCTGATTTGCTCCGATACCACTCAACCAAGAGTGGTGACGAATTGACTAGTTTGAAGGACTACGTGACCAGAATGAAGGAGGGTCAGAAGGACATTTATTATATCACTGGTGAGAGCAGGAAGGCGGTGAAGAACTCACCATTCTTGGAGAGGCTCAAGCAGAAGGGTTATGAGGTGCTCTATATGGTTGATGCAATTGATGAGTACGCCATTGGACAATTAAAGGAGTACGATGGTAAGAAGCTGGTTTCTGCTACAAAGGAGGGTTTGAAGCTTGATGATGATAGTGAGGAAGAGAAGCAGAAAAAGGAGGAGAAGAAGAAGTCTTTTGAGAACTTGTGCAAGATCATCGAGGACATCTTGGGAGACAAGGCTGAGAAGGTGGTTGTCTCTGACAGAATTGTAGACTCTCCTTGCTGTTTGGTGACTGGGGAGTATGGATGGACCGCAAACATGGAGAGGATCATGAAGGCTCAGGCACTGAGGGATAACAGCATGGGTGGTTACATGTCATGCAAAAAGACAATGGAGATTAACCCTGACAATGGCGTAATGGAGGAGCTGAGAAAGAGAGCTGAGGCTGATAAGAATGACAAGTCTGTCAAGGATCTAGTGTTGCTGCTCTTTGAGACTGCCCTCTTGACTTCTGGTTTCAGCCTCGAAGAACCCAACACTTATGCAGCTAGAATTCACAGGATGTTGAAGCTTGGTCTTAGCATTGATGAGGAAGAGACCGGTGGTGAAGATGCTGATATGCCTGCTTTGGAGGAGGATGGTGCTGAGGAGAGCAAGATGGAGGAAGTGGATTAAGCTTCTAAAATTGGGAGTGCGTGTGAGTTATTATGTTTGTGTTCAAAGGGAGGTCTGATAGTGTTTTCTATTAGTTTTGTGACCTGGAACTAGTGAATGTTTTCCCTTTTGTTTCTATAAGGTGTTTGTGGCGCTTCATTGCGCACTGTACTTGATTCTATGCATTTAATATACTCTGGATTTCCTTGTCTTCATGGCTCGTTGTTAAATTTCGGTAGATTTTATTTTTGTTTTATGTGGTATGATTTGTTTGGAATTCAAATTAGTGGCAGCTTCAGGAATATTATTCAGGGTGGTCATTAAGAAACTTAAATTACACAAAATTTAATTAAAAGAAAACTTCATATATTGACCCAAAAAAAAAAAAAAAAACACATTCACACAAATACATAAAGTCTTACAATTTTTTTCTACAAATTTTTTTATTTTGAAATTTTTGCATGATAGTCTCATTACTAATATTGCAAGTTACATCTCTATCAAAATTTTAGTTAGATAAAAATTTTCTTGGGATTTTTCTTTTTGTCTGTAAGGACCTAATATATTGTTAAGGGAACTAAAATTTAAGGGCAAAGTTTGGCTACAAATTTAATTATACCCTAAGGCTACAACTCTCATTAAATAAATTAACATGGTCAATTTTGAAAATCTGATTGTTGAATTACATGTTCTTCATTAGACATGGAAAAATGGGTCGGAATTTTCTAACCCAACCTAGAAAATACCTGATCCGAACCCGATTTTTTGACCCGAAGCAAAAACGGGTTGACCTGTGACCCGACCTGTGACCCGAACCATTTTTTAAAACTTTTTTTGGGTAAAAAAATAATAAAATTAAGACAATATTGGTTTAATTATTTGTTGTGAGCTTTAAGGAAACAATTGAGACATTTACATAACTGCATGCAAATGAATTGAAAGATGAATGGTTGAGCATTCTGTAATGAGTAAAGATTTTTAGATATCAAATACCAAGGTATATGCCAAGATAATCTGGTTACAGTAGAGTTAAAAGAATAGATTTAAAATTCTAGACATGTGTGAGAAACATTCATAGGTGTGAAAATAGTTAAGCTAAAGTATCAAATTAGCATAAATTATGAATGCTTAGACCTATTTTTTAACAATTTATGTCCAAAATAAACGACTTTTCAAAATAAATTATGATATTTCCTAGAGTGTGTGTTACTTAACAATGATATAATATTCATAAAAAAGACCATGTATAAATAAGTAAACTATCAAACTTTAATGTATATTCTCAAATTGAAATAGAGTGTCAACCACAATTGATAATAGATTATAAAATTAATTTTCAAGATTGTAAATTTCTTATATGTTTTTATTTTTTGTCGAATGAGTTATCCAATAAGTCATTTTTAATTTTGTTTTATATTTTGGGATGTTGATATTGTGTAGAAATAAAACTTGTGTACTTGTTTTACTTATCTTTGTGTTATTTTGTTTTAGTTAGCAATGTTGAGATTTGTATAATTTTAAAATTATTGAATAAGTATTAATAAGTTTAACTGAGTTCATCCTCGATATAAGTGATGAATTCAAAGTAATGCATTTTACATCAAGTAATTTGTTGCATGACTTTCCAAATGACAAATACATGTTGTTTTCTTTATTAAAAAAAAAAAATCATATGAAAAATACAGGTCAACCCAACCCGCAACCCGATTGACCCGACCCGAACCCGACCTGCCCGTTTTCCATGTCTATTCTTTATGTTATTAAAACACATGTCAAATTTCATGTCAATCGTATGTTATTTACTTTTGATCCATAAATTTATTTTTTATGTATAATTTTAGGCTACAAAAACTTGAAATTTAAAGATTTGATTGATGACATAGATATTAATCTTTGATCTTCTTGAAATTTTGTAAATATGGAGGATATAAAAAGAAAATGTATCCATTTGTGGATTTGTCAAAATTCACGAACAATAAAAAAAAAATATTGAATAGAGTTATAGTCTTAGTTTACAACTAAGTTTGTTATCAAATTTTGTCCAAAATTTAATTATGTTGAGCCAAAAAAATTTAGTGTGGTCACCAATATTTTTTAAGGATTAAAAAATCATAAAATTTTAAAATTTATATATAATATAAAAAATTTCAGTTTAGGTTGGTCTTGTGACCACCCTGAACTAAACATAGAGCCGCCAATGATTCAGATCATATTCAAGTGCAGTTGTATAGCGGTAGGCCCCTGAAGGCTACCCCTCTTTGAAGGTCTTCTTCTGGGCTTCAATTCTTGAACTTTGATTTATCGGCCACAATCTTGGTGAATAAATTCGTGTAAATACTTTGCTAGGCCTCATCTATATATACTATATACTGAAACCTTTGAATAATATTTGACTTTTTTTAGAGTTCCTACATTTTACACATCAGCATTATTTAAAAAAAAAAATTATTTCTAACACAAAAATTTCTTCTAAAAAAAAAGCTAAAACTGAAATTTTTTCCACAATTCTGAAAAACAAACCCGATAACCTCCCAAGTCCCAACCCTAAAAATCTTCCCTGCCCTTCTCCTTCCCCCATTACCCAACTCTGAAAATCAATCTAGTTTTGTACAATCAGCCTTCAGAACCCGATAGTTCTCTAATATCACAGTCTTCACCTCCAACCTCTCTCTCCTTCATGCACAACTGTCTGTCTCTTTGTGTTGAGTTTTTCTCTCTCCCATGGCAAACCCAAATACAGACCTCATGGCTACAAACCCATACCCAAACACAAATCTCAATGAGGCATAGCTGTCTCTCTCTTTCTATTGAGTTTTTCTCTCTCCCAAATACAGACCGCATGGCTACAAACCCATACCCAAACACAGATCTCAGTGAGGCACAACTGTCTCTCTCTTTGTGTTGAGTTTTTCTCTCTCCCATGGTAAACCCAAATACAGACCTCATGGCTACAAACTCATGCCCAAACACAGATCTCAGGTTGTGAAGAAGCTATTAGTCACAGATTTCACTCAATCTTTTACACCGATGTATCATACTCTCTTGACTAGGTCATCATAAGAAAATATTGCGAAATCATTCCAAAGTGAGAGGAGGAGGGAAGGCGCACTACAACTAACATAATAGCCAGCTAAAAAGCGCTAGTTAGTATATAATTTGGAATCTACATCATAATCATATACAAACTGTATAACATCTGGGCTCTACATTCTAAAAGCTAAGCATAGCATAGCATAATATAGCATTTATTGTTGCTACTTTTCTGTTGAGCTAGACCAGCGACCGTGTCATTATTTTCTTTCCATCATTTAATATATATATATATAAATATATATATATTTATATTAATGTATGCTATAAATTTTACTACTCAATCATTGAGCCAAATCATCCACTTATTTTCTACATTTTCTTTTCTACTTCAAACTTTTCTTCTTTTCTTATCAAAAAAAACTTTTCTTCTCTTTATTCTATAAAAATTTTTTGAAAAAAATACTTTTTTTTCTCCCTATTAGTCCACACCTACTATTACACTTCTTACAGCATTTCTCCTCCCTCTTTGACTCTTTATTTCCTCTACTACTCTCTACTTTACTGATACACTTCTTTCACCATTCTCTTTCTTATATTTAGACACTTTTTCTTCTCATTTTATTTTGTATAAATTTAATATCATTTTTTCCATTCAATCCATATTTTTCCCACACAAAAACTGTGAGTAGTCTCTCTTTCTCTCTCATTACTTTCTTTTGGTGGATTTTTTGTCCTTTCTTATAACTCTAATTAAGGTTGATGGTTTTTTTTTTTTTTTTTTAATATGTGCTTTTGTATGTGTTTTTTTAATTTCCCATCACAAAGTCTTCTCTTTCCCTTTCCCTTTTATAGTTTTGGTTGAATTTTGGTTTATGTTAATATTTAGTTTTTTTTTCCTATAAATAGGAATTTGAGTTTATATCAAAACACAATCTACGTGGATATAAATTTAAATATGCCTACCAATTGTTTAAGTAATAAATTATAATAAAGTATATCTTTTATTTCTTTGGTTTCATTTTAATTTTGATTAAGATAACATTGTAATTTTATGATGAGTTTTTATTATCATGATAATCTCCCTATTCCTTAAGACTGAAGAGATGAAAATTTTGAATAATAAATTTGAAATTTATAAAGTTTAGTTGTATATTAGGAAAATGTATCACACTACAACAAAAGTTAGAAGAATATGGCTCACTTTGAAAAAAATATTAATCGAACACAAAAAAAAATAATAGAATGATATATTTGTAGAGATAAAGAGATAAAAAATACTTGCAAAAATCTTTTTTTTTTTATTTTATAAAAAAAATACTTTAAGTAATTATTACTTTTTATATATTACACCTAATTACATAATATATTAATTTATATATACCCATGCATCGCGTGGTTCTGTGGATAGTATATATATAAAAGTAGAGAGCTCATGCAAGAGAAAGCATAATGTTTTGCCATGTGGTGCATTCTTTGGGATTTCCTTTATTTAGACTTATACCTCAAGAAAGATTGCATTTACATCATAGTATTAGTACATTGAATTAGCTTCCTTTTTTTTTTTTTTTTTTTTTTTTTGAGAAGAAATACATTGAATTAGCTAATATAGTAAATGTATATACTCATTATATATAGTTATGCATCAATTATTTATATTATAGGAATTTAAATTATTATTTTTATAAATATTATATAAGAAAATATGTTTATTTATAATAATGATAATAATTGATTTATAATATGACATTCTTTTTCTTGTTTAGTCACTTTGACAATAATTGACACAAAAGCCATAAAGAATTAAATATTTGTGAATTCACTAAAAATTAGTCATAACCATTTGGATTTCCTAACTTCATTTAGTGACATTATACATACATACATACATACATATATATATATATATGGAACCAAAATTGTAGTATATATTCTATGTGATTGAGAAGATTACTAATATGATAAATACATATATATATATATATATTTCTATATTAATTATTCTAAGTGGTACATTAATTAATCAAGTATAATGAAATTTTAATGTTAGTTTACTAAGATTTATATGAGAAACAATTGATTAGAAATATGGTATTCTTGCTAAAATATTCTTAATTTTGTAACCGTGGAAACAATTAGCAAAAAAATTTAAAAAAAAAAATTTAATAACACACAATTAAGAATGTAAAAAAAAAAAATTTGTTGAAGAATATTTTTATTTTTATTTATCAAAATGATATTTGCATTTTTTAGTAAGCATGAAACAAGTCTATTTATATCAGTCACAATATCATGCAATTTTCATAATTTTAAACTCATATAGTATGATTAAATCAATACACCAGTCTTATTGTCTTTCTATTTTGTTTATAAAATAGACAACTAAATATTAAAATTTTTTACAAGAAAAAATATTGAAATATTGGAGAAAACTAACAAAATTCTCCGTGCATGGCATTGTAAGCTAATCAAAGCTATGCAAATTGCAGTTGAATTACAGAATGATTTAGAGGGCTTTCTATATACTACACTAGATATATTTGCTGAACAATTAGGCAAGGACAATCTGATGGAGACTAACTATCAAGAATACCAAGTTCTGAGACTCTTGTACAACAATCATGACTACGAAGGAACTGCAAGTTTTGAAGGAACTGCACGTGTTTTAATTCTCGATACTGAGAACATGAGAACATGAAAATGCTAAAGTACATGGATGAAGCTATTGTAATGGGCATTAAGGCGATGAAGGTGCATGCGTCTGTAAAAAACTATAAGAAGTACTCCACACCTTTATGCGAATTTAAGTTGAGTCTGTAGAAGACTATGAGAAGTACGCCACATATTTATGCAAATTATTCAGGGTTAACTTAAGAAAGTAAATAGTTGTAGAGGAGACATAAGGTGAGACCGTTATGCAAATTCAAGAAGTCGCATCTAGGGTTAGCTGTAGAAGGGATATAAGGTTCAAAGCATAGTTATAACCATAAAAGAAATATCATAAAAAAACAAGTATATCAAAATAGAAAAATATCATAAAAAACAAGTATATCAATACAGAAAAACAAGGTTATTTGGACAAGATCGGTGAGAGGATTCGGTGATTGGATCGTAGGATCAGCACGAGGGCCTCTGCTTAGTAGCTTAGCTACCTTAGTTTCCCTTCCTTGCTGTATTCCTCATTACCATATTCCTTTTCTTATTAAAAGTCTTATTCTTTGTCTCTAATTTTGACTATTAGGAGTTTTGACCCACTTCCAAGTGAATGATACAAATAAATACATTTTGATACAAATTAATGAAATTACTAATAAAATACAAAGTACCAAATTACAAATACACAAATACCAAGTTCTAAGTGAATACAATTCTCCAATTTTGATTCTTTTTACAAAAGAGTAATCTTCTGATTCTATCTACTTTGTAATCTTGACTCGAACACGAAATCTTCTTCACTTTGATCAAAAGATGGATCGAACAATCTTCACAACAAATTCTGGCTTTTAGCTTGTTAGAGATTTGCTGTTCTTTGAAGAGTCTTTGAATTTGAAGGGGATTTGTTGTTCGTTGAAGATTATTTGAATTTGAAGGATTTTGGGTTGAAGTTCTTCGGGACTTTAGAGGCTTGATCTGTTAAAATTTAATTATTTAGGACTTTTTGAAGTTTATGGAGGCTTTTGAGCTTGATTCCAATTGAACTTCAACTCTAATTCAATTGAGGCAGAATTTTTCCAGAACTTTGACATCTTGAAAATTTGGTGGAATGAGAAGGGATGTCCTCTACTTATAGTGGTTTCAAAGGATAAGTCTCATCTCGAATTGATCTCTTTGAAAATAAGTAGTAGAATCTGATTGACCCAAAATTTTCTTATAGATAATGATCTCTATTTATCTATTTCGATAAATTTCTATTTTGATAAAGATAATAATCAACAAAAATTCCTACTATAATTTGTTAATTGTTATTTAATTATCTCTATTTAATTTATTCATTTATTTTAATAAAGGTAATTATCCATCAATTATGAATAGAAAATTTATCTTTATTTTGTGGGCCAAATGACAAGTGATAAATTTTAATTTGCCAATGTGATATCATCTTGGATGACACATGTCATCATTTGATTTAATTAATTTAATAACACACAAATTTGGAATTTGTCACTAAATTTTGACATGGCATATTATAATTGGCCTAACTAATATTTCTCCTCCTACAGTCTCACATAACAACTCAAAGTAAATAACAATGTCAATACCTAATGTCTCACATAAATAACACAAAACAAATAACAATGGTTCAAACAACATCACAAACACACTCAATCATCAAGACCAAAGTTTTGGTTATCTTGGATGGGTTCCTCAAAGTATGGTTGATCATTATAAATAACATTCTCGTCATTGTTAGCAGAATTACCCACACAAAAAAAATCACCTTCGTCAAAGATGGTCTCTCTCACAATGGTGTCACCATTGGATTTCTTAACTTCTTGCAATTGCCTCCTACTCTTTAGTTGTCTCTTTTGTCTTTTGTGATTTTTTTTATTAGGTTAAGGTTACAAAATTTTTGAATTTTCTTTTATAGCACAAGATCTTTAGTATTGCTATGAAATCAGATCATCCGAATCAGAATCTCACACAAAACATGATCCAGGACGATTTAGAGATATAGGATCTTAAAATCTTAAGATCTGGATTGAGATACTGATAACCATTAGAGGATGAAAAATAGAGAGTGGATAGAAAAGTTGGAGGATATAAAATATTTTAGTTTTCTCTTAAGGGTGAGTTTGGTTCAGCTTTTTGTAAAAGTGCATAATAAAAAAGTGCATTTTCAAAAAGCTGAGTGTTTGGTAAAAACTGTTAAAAAGTGCTTTTTAAAAAAGCTGAGTGTTTGGCTAGCACTTATAAAAGTAGCGGTTTGAGTTGTAAATTACCAAAAAGGACAATGTATATACAAGAGCATCTCCAGCAAGTTAGGCAAATTTTTGTACTGTTTGATATTTACTTTTTGCCTACCCACTTTTTTAATCTTTATTTTTTAATCAAATTTTATTTTTTCTTTTTCTATTTATTCTCAACAATTATATTTTTCAACAAAAAATATTACATCCACAATATTTTTTGCAATACTTTCACAAGAATCATAACAAAATCTTATATGGAAAGTTGTTACTAGTTCTAATTGGAACCCACCACTAAAATTATATTTTTACCTACTAATATTAGCTAATTACTTAAAATTTATTGTGAAAATATTGTGGTATTATTTTTAAATTGTGATTTCTTATTCTTTGCCTTTTCTTTCATCCATACGTTTCTTTTTTTCTTTTTCTTTTTTCTCTTGCATTTTGTCCACCACACACGTATACCCATCACATCCTCTCCTTTTTTTTTCTTTACTTCCACTTATTCTAGAGGCTACCTCACTCTTTCTTTCTTTTTTTCTTTACTTCCACTTGATTCCAGAAGCTCCTCACTCTTTCTCCAGCTCTCTCTTTTTTCTTTTTTCTTTTTTTTTTCTTCTCTAGCTCTCTCTGTGATACGCCTCACATAATTTTGCTTGCCTTTTGGTGTCATTATCTTCAAACACACACAGACACGCATGGAGAGAAAGGAGAAATCGCCTTTGCTCCACCACACCGCCACCGCTGCTCCTCCTCCTCCTCACTGCAGAGTGCATGCAACCAGAGGTCATATCGGCTTCTATTTTTTTTCCTTGTTCTTGATTAGTTGTTGTTTCTGATTTTAGATTTGTCAGATCGGCTTCCATTTTTTTTCTTGATCATTTATTGTTGTTCTAATTTTTTTTTTTTTTTTGTTCTTGATCTGCTGCTGTTGTTGTTGTTTTGATTTTAGATTTGTTGTTTAAATTATATCAGTTTTATGAGAGACAGAATTTTTTTGCTTTTATTGTTGTGGTTTGATTAATTTTAAGATTATGTTTTTGAGTTTGTATTTTGATTATGCTTGAGTTTGTATTTCTCAGATCAGATTAGACAGAAAGAAAATTTCTCAGATCAGGCGTGAGAACTGATGAGGACTTTTTATCAGGGTAATTTGGTAATTGGGCAACCAGCCCAACAGATACCTTAAACGCACATGCGCTTTTTGGTTTATGGACCTCCAGCGGTCCATAAGATTTGCGCGTTTTCAGTGCGTTTTTTGCCTTGGCCCAAAACGTAACTTTTTTCAAAAAGTTGCGTTTTGGGCTGAACCAAACACGCAAAACTCTCCAACTTTTTAATAAACGTGCGTTTCAGCTCCTAAAAGCTGAAACAAACGCACACTAAGAGTGTTTGGTTAGGAAGATGGAAAAGTAGAGGGGTAGAAAACTCATTTGTTTGATTGAGAAGAAAAATGAGAAGATAGAAAATGTAGTTTGTATTTATTCCTATGCCCCTATTACATAATATAATAACTATTATTTTTTTTGTAATCATTAAATAAATAAATAAACTTTTCCACTATATTTTATATATATTATATTATATTATAAAGGTGAAAGCCACCATTCAATTATAAAAAATAAAAATAATAAAAATAAAAAACTCCAACATTGATTAAAATAAGAGAAGCCACGTTGACAAAAAAAAAAAAAACCACCAGTTTGAAAACAAACAAACAAAAGAAAACACAGTAGTAAGTAGGATCAACAAACAAACCGAACAGATGAGTAAAAAGAATATAAAAAAAAAATAAAAAAAACAAAAAAAAAAGGTTGATACCAAAAGGCAAAGGCAAAAAAAGAAAGAAAACGGCAATGTACTGTGCACAAGGACACTTAAGGGCATTTTGGTCTAGAAGTTTTGTTATGGTTTTCTCCTCAGTTCTCTCTCTAAAGTGTGAGTTTTGATAGCATTTTTACCCTGGCGTTGCGCGTCTACGTTTCATTTCTGTGGGTTCCGTGCACTGTTTACAGGACCCGCAAGTACGAAATCTGGCAAAATCAACTTTAAAACTGGGTCCCATGGCACTATTCATACATTTAAAAATTAATTGCTACATTGTTTTCAGTTTTCAGCAATAAGCGGTATCCAAACAGACCCTAATTTGGAGAGAAACATTTTGTTAGGTCCCTGAGTCCCACAAGTTTTTCCTTCCACAAATCCACCAAACCAAAAATCCCAATAAGTTTCTTTACCTCCCCGTCTTCTTTCCTCCCTAAAATTCACCCAACCAAACAAACCCTTAGAGCATTCACATCAGTTCTTCTAAATTTTCTGTCTATTTTACACGAAAAAACCTACTTTTTTTATTTTACACATCCACTTTTATAAAACACCCACATCAGTTTATCTATTCTACACATTTATTCAATAAAATATTCATTATTTTACTAATTTTTATTATTCACTCCCTCACTGCCCCTCTTTCTCACAAACCCACAGCCACCGTCACCACCACCATCACCACCCAACCACCATCACCACCATAATTAGAAACCAAAGAAAAATCCGATCAACCCACACGAAAAATCATCAGAAACCAAAGAAAAATCCAATCAACCCACATATACCGATCAACCCACACATACCGATCAATCCACACGAAAAATCATCAGAAACCAAAGAAAAATCAAATCAACCCACACATACCGATCAACCCACACGAAAAATCAGATTCAACATCAGATCAACCAACACCAATCAACCCACTCAAAGAAAAATCAACGCCAATCAAAACGCCATCGTTTCCATGCCTCCACGCCTCCACACATACCCAGATCAACCCGCAACCCAAATCAACCCAGACCAAGCAAACCCACACAAACCAAGACCAACCCACACCATAAACTCATATTAAACCACCATCGAGACCTCCCCACGTCGCCGCCATCGATCATCGACCCAAACCCACACCACCACCATCGAGACCACGCCACACGCCACGCGCCGATCTCGCCACGCTGTGAACTCCGGTGGCATGCTTTGAACGAGAGAGAGAGATGTGAGAGAGGGAGAGAGAACTGAGGATGAAAGGATGGGGTGGGTTTTTTGTGAGAGAAAGAGAGAGCGCACAGCGAGAGAGGGAGGTGAGAGTCAGTGGAGAGGAGAGAGAAAAAACTATTAAAAAACTAAATACACATGCTATAGTGCCCGTGTAAATTTACACGGGTACTGTAGCTCGTTGAAAAATTTAGAAGATTTTACACATTTTTAAATGGATTGATGTGAAGTGTTTTTTGGTTCAAAATGTGTAAAAGTGGCCAAAATGTGTATTTTACACATTTATACACAATTATACAAGAGCTAATGTGAATGCTCTTAGGATATGTTTAGTTGAAGTAATTTTAGGGTGGATAGAAAATGAAGGAGAGAAAATGATGTTTTTGGTTATTTGGTTGAGGGTGGAAAATATGAGAGATTTTAGTAGGGCCCATAAGTTTTCCCTCTTTCCACCTTTACAACACAATCTCTCCAAATTGGAGAGAAAATAGGAGTAAAAAGTGGGCAAAAATATTTGGACAAAATTGCCCACATTTTCTTTTTACTTTTTTTTTGGGCTACTCCTACCAATTTTTTTTTTTTCCTTTTTTTTTTTTCTTTTGAGTTTAATTGGACGCTGATTATATATATATATATATATATAACGCACAGCTGAAGGGAAGAGACGGAAGCACAGTAATAACAATAATAATTTAGAATGATGTAGAGTTATTGTCATCAATAGAGTTTTGGTTGTCTAGTCCAGTTTGATATAAAGTACTTGGAAAAGACTAGTCACATCCTAAGAATTAAACTTTGTTAAAATTCAGAAATTAGGATGTTGGGTCTATCTCAAACTGCTTAAATAGATTAGATTCTAGCCAAGTATAGCATGTAATGCTTCAAGAAAGGATTCTTTCCTTTTAAGTGTGAAGTTCCTTTATATAGGACTATAATCCTAAGACATATAAAAGGAATAGCATATTAAGACGGTTCCTTATATCAAATCGATAGGAAGTCTTTATGCTATGCTAAATACTAGGCTAAATATCTATTTTGCGGTGGGTATAGTAAGCAAATATCAATTGAATCAAAGATCACTTAATTTAGTGGGAGTAAAGCATATACTCAAATATCTTAGGAGAATGAGGGATTATATGAGGACAACTAGTCCTGGAGCTGACAGAGGAGCTGGATCTCCACAACTTATCCATACTATCCTAGATTCAAGCCTTCCACTTTTCCATCCTCCCAATAAGAGGTGAGGTTAGGAGCAAGCAAAGCTTTATAGTTTTAAACGGACTCCAGTGGTTGTTAAGCTACAAGTACAATATGGCAACCTCCCAATATGCAAGAAGTCACTCTCTATACCCATATGGACTGTAAATGCAGCATCCCCTAGGAAGCTTAAGGAAAAGACAAATTGGTAATGCATCAGGTTTAAACCCTAAACGATGAAATAAAATGCAAATCATAGATATATTTTTCTTTCATGTGTACTAAGGATGTATGATGATCCACACCGGACTCCCAAATGGGTTAGCAGGCAAAAGCATCAAATGCAAATCATAGATATATTTTTCTTTCACGTGTACAAACAGAAATGTTGAAGGATATTTGCGCAGCAACCAAATTAGAACATGCTAGTAATTGAACTCAAAACTTATATAGATCTTCATCATAATCCCAACATCATACTTCAAAATCAAAATACACTACTCAAATTTGGCAACTACACTAGAACGGTTCTTAAATTCTAGTTTAGAGAACCAAAAACTTTGAAGAAAAATCATCTTTTCAAGAAAAACTAGAGCTAGGTGGTGCACCAAAGCTACCACCACCACCACGACCAAAGCCAGGCCTTCCACCAGGGCCCTGAAATATCAAAGAGCAAGTAAAATAATTAATATAAACAGAAATGATTAATAAAGGTAGGAGCAATTCTTAAGATGCTAAACACACAATACACTTGAACCCAAACAAGCATCATTCTCTAGAGTCTAGACCTCACATTGCAACAACTCAAAGGTTTACGATTTGGGCTCTAATACCTACCAGCTGTGTGTGTCAAAAATTATGCAAGAAAAAAATGCGCCCAAGTGTCTGCATTTCAGTGTACATTAATACCGTAAGCTACAAATGTAGCTCAATATCATAAACCATACATGTTAATCAACAAAACAATTTCACAGCAACTTTGTTTAATGATAAAATACAAAATTTTCAACCACAAGTAGATATGTATAATTGTGATAGAACTGCCAGACAAATTGTGTGATTTAACATGCAACAATTGGAACATCAGGATGCACCTGCATTGTTCTTTTACTGGTATGCATGCACCTGATGTATCTTGAACCCACAACCCCACCCTCACCACCTTCCTCTTACAAAGGGAGGAGGTGAAATCTGAGATAGAGCTCAAGGGTAAAATATTATATAGTTGATAATATATAGCTTAATCCTCCAATTCCCTCCAGTTTTAACCAGACGCAAGACACATGGCATTTATTTGAATTTTTAGATGCCATGTGTGTTACATCTAAAAAAAATGGGAGGAGATTGGATGATTCAAGGGGAGGGGATCTTAATCCCGATTTTAGGGTTCGCTATGGATCCACAACAATTAATATCACTCAATAACTAGCAATATTTTTGAGAATACAAAAGAGACTGCATGAAATTAAATGCAATCCATAAAAATTTCACATCACAACTACAGCTCAACTCAACTCAATAGATCCCAACTAGCTAGAAACCTAAAAGAATCTGAAAAATAAATTATCATAAAAGCATATAGTTTTAATGATAACATGGACGCATCTAACAAGGAAAGAGTTCTGATCATCTAAAATGTAAAAGACCTGCATTGCTAACATTGAAAATTTTGGAATTCAGAAGCAATAATTTTTAAATAAGAGTGTAATATCATGCCCTTTACTGTAAGTTCTTGATGCCAAACAGTTTATTCTAAGGAGTGTGGTTTCGTTAAACTAACTCAAAACATTGGTAAGTTATTATATTTTTTTTGGATAAATATTAGTAATTCATAAAACAGAGTAAAAAGGGTTGCCAACCTAGTACACAGGAAGTATTTGAAGGAAGTGTGAAAAGAAAAAACTGAATAAATATTTGCACAAATTTCTAAAAAATCCAATCCGTGAAGTGGAGAAGATTGCTTTGTAAACACTGTCCATTCAAGGCCTTGAAATTAAGCTTATAAAAATTTAACATGCACAAAACATTAAGTTCATTTGGAAAATCAGATGCAGAAAGATCACAAAGCATATAAAACAATGTGAAAACTGTTTTTTTTATTCTTGACTTGAGAAGTTACAACTTTAAGGGGAGCCATTGTCTAATTATGTAATTCAAGCATAGTATAATTCACAATAACAATTTAAACAAACTAAGTCCATTAAAAAAGTAAGAGTAAAATTACCCTGTAAGAGGGCTGGAAATCTGGTGGAGCTCCTCCCTTCTCACCACCAAATTCACCTGGAGGACCACGAGGACCTCCACGGTACCCATCACGATCCCCAAACCTTGAACCTCCTTCAAAGCGAGGTGGGCCACTAGAAATTCAAACAATTGAAAATATTAAACACAACAGCTATATGTATAAACATATCAACTTACAAACAAAAGCAAAAGGAGCTTAATAATATAATCCAGGAAACCAAATATACAAGATATCTTATATTACCGTGGGCGGTCACCCTGTGGGCCACCAAATGGTCTGCCAGGAGGTTTGGCAGATTTCTTCAAGGTGGCAGGCACGATTTCAGATGGAAGATTGAGGTAAGTCCTCAAAAACTCAATTCCATCATTGGTGAGGTACCAGTAATAGTGCATCCAAGCAAAAGTCTCACGCACGTAACCCTTGGATTTAAAGCTTTGCATGAGCTTAATCGCCTGCAGATTTGGGACATCGATCTCTGGGTGCTTTGCAAGATTGTAATCCTTCTTTGCATAGCAGACTCCCTCTGCAGTAATAAAAAAAATGCATCAAAATATGCAAAAACAGATTCACACAACTCAATCAATAGGGAAAAAAAAAAAGCAAAACCAGCAAGCCCACTAGAAATACAAAGTTTTTGTAATTTGATACCAATAAAGCAAAGAACTTAAACAAACCCCCCCAACCAAACCAAATCCACATGTGTAACATTATTAATTCTTATTCCCTCTGATGCTTCCTTAAAAAAATGATGACAAAAATGAAAATTAATAATCAATGAATTCAATGGCTCTCTATTTTTCACATTAAAAATCAAAACTAAATATCTACATCAGAATTAGAACAATAACCCACCAAAGCTTTTTGCTTAAAATATTGAATTGAGGTTTTTGTTTTCCTATTTAGTATTTCAATAAACAAAAACAACGTTAAGCACAGAAGTCAAAATTTTCTAAATTATTCATTAATCTTTCATTTTCCTCAGTTTCCTAAGTGACCCAATTCACAAAAACCGAACAATAAAACAATAAACTAAAATTGAATAGAGAGAGATACCTTGGAAGAGGTACTTGCAGATCTCTCTGCGATTCTTCTCTGAAATAATCTGAAAATTGAACAAAACGAAACATTAGTATATTGACACGCCTAAATACACACACAAACACATATACAGATTCAGAGAGAGAGACCATGGTTGCGAAGCGAAGAAAATACGAGCTCTCAGTTATTGAGCGAACTGCAGAGACAGAGATATAGAGGAGCTCGAGCACTGAAAACCCTAGAGAAAATGCCCTAGCGAAAATTGTGGTTTATATTTTATGGGTTCAGTGGGCCGGATTTACACAGTAACCCAATGTTTATTTGGGTTCAGAAGCCCATATTTTCAATTGTTGAGGTTGGATAGCCCGGCCCAGTTCTTGATTAGTTCAACCCAATATCAGAATTTGAATTTCTACTGGAATAATTCAAGAGGCACTGCCCGGCTCAATCGCATGCCCAATTTCACGGCTTGCTGACTTGTGCAAATTGTGAGTAGTTGTCAATTTTTGCCCAATACTGACTTATGCGACTCACCACTTTTCGTCAACTACTTATAATCACACAAGTTAACAAATTGTGAAATTGAATGTGAAAATGATTGTATCTATTGTAGTATGTTGATTCTTCTATGCCACAAACTTACCACATGATTATAAGGAAAACAGAAAAGGTTGAGTGTGATTGTGAACGGTTTCAAGTAATAATCAAATGATAATGTAATCCTCGTGTCATAATTTTGCTCCAATGCTTCAAACTACAAATATAGAGTACCCCAAACTTGGAACGCCCCTCCTCCCTTTCTCTCACCATCAACCTTTCTAAAAATAAACAATTATTTAATGTTGAATAAATAATATGGGATAAGTTTTATTTACTAAAATAAATATTATTGAAACAATAATCTACCATGTAATTTGTTTAAACTTTTTTTTTTTTTTTTTGGATTCAATTACATGTATGGTTGTCATTGGACTTTTGTTTTAGAATTATCCTCAGACTTTAAGATGTTTCAAAAAGCTACTAAACCATGTCAGTGTAGATAAATTAGAAGTGGTCTTTTTAAATAAAACAATTTAGCTCTAATCAAATCTTGATTAAATTAAGTTTGACGTTCTCTAAACAAAATCTTTATAAATATTCTAGAGACTAGTCGCTGCACTCAAAGGGAAAAGAGGGATTTGATTGTTATTCAATTCCCCACCCCTTCCATCTAAAAATATGTCTTTCAATTTTTTATATGTCAAACTTCATTTATAAAATAAAAATAAAAATTTTCATATTTTCTCAATATCTAAAGGTTCAAAACCTATAACGGGTAAAGTTAAAAATAAATAAATCAAGAACAAAGAGTTGTAGTAGTAGTAGTAGTAGTAATAATAATAATAATAATAAAGAGAATATCATTGTTACACGTAAAGTGGTAAAATAAAATGACAAAATAGAGACCAAATTCTTAATCTAATAATAATTAGATTTTCTCTAAACAAATTCTCATTAAATATTAGAGTACACATTCTTTAACTAACTCTCTATTCATTCATTCTCAAAAAAAAAAAAAAAAAAAAAAAAAAAACTCTCTATTCATTAATACTTATTAGATATATATATATATATTTTTTTTTTTTTTTGAATTTTCTCATTAGATCATACAGAAGTTATTGACTAAAATAATCAAAATAGTCTCTCACACAGGAAATCAGTAACCTTATCTCTTAAAAAAAAAAAAAAACAACTTGCTTTGCTTGTCAAACAAGTTGCAATAATTTTAGGATGACATTATTTTTCACAACTTGATTGTGATTGGCGGATAAAAAGTAATGCTCTATATAACAAGTATGAATAAATTATGTATTTGGTCTCTAATGTTTATGGTGTGTCAATTTAGTCCCAAACTTTTTAAATATGTTAATTTAGTCCATAATTTTTTGGTATTATGTCAAAATGGTCTATGTCGTTAAGTGATGAATGAAAAATTCAGATGTGACTAACGATGATATTAAAATATATTATTTTATGCCACATAAGCGGCCACATGCCATTAATTTTAAAATAAAATATTTTGATATAGATTATTTTGAGCTTCAATATCAGTAACTAAAGATTGAGAATTTTCTTTTTCCTTTACTTTTTCTTTTCCTTTGCTTTCTTGGGAACCAAACAGGATTTTATTTTAAACTGATTTTAACTCTTAATAACAACACCAGCTAATAACCTCTTTCAAAATTAGCTAATTGGATTGAAATGAAGGGCAGTGGTTGGGGGCTGGTTTTGGGGATACGAATTTTTGGGTGGGGGGGAATGAAAGATAAAAAAATGTGACACAAAAATTTTACTACTTCTAAAAAGAAAGTGAAGAGCAGAGGATGATACTATTGTAGACAAAGAGTTTAGTTTGTAATGAAGATCAAATAAGCTAAATCCAAATATTTTATTTTATTTTAGTATTAATTTAAGGACATGTTCTAACTTATGTGACTATTTTAACATTATTGTTAGTCATATCAGTATTTTTCATCAACTACATGATAATAATTTTGACACAATATCAAAATGTTAGGGGCTAAACTAACATATTTGAAATCTTAGGGACTAAATTTACACACAATTTAAAGTTTAAGGACTATTTACAAAATTTCCCTAACAAATATTTTAGGACCACATTATCCTTCACACTTATTTCATGTATGTATTTGATAATGCAGTCTTGTGCAGCTGTCTATACTGAAAAATGTTATAGTCACAAAATATTTTATAATTTTTTTACAAACCATTGATTTGGCAAATTCTTATAGGCTAACATCACATTATACTTACCAATAATCACTTACCACGTCAACAATTTGTAAAATAACTGGTGACTTTAGCATTTTCCCTTACAACAAAACAATCATTAAGTCCTGCAAAGTTCTCATTTCATTCCATTTCATTTCACCACCTTTTTCTCTACAGACAAAAAGAAAAAAAAATTGTCTCGCACTTTCTATACTTCCAAACAAAATCCAGAGCCCCTAGACACATTTTTTCTAGCCAACTTTCCCGAGAAAATCTTCATAGAAAAACGTTAAAGAGTCCGCTTCAGTAGTTGTATAGGTGATAAGAGTTTTGTTCCTCATTGTGCCTTTTCTTGTACATACAGTACAGACCAACTCTGACTATTATATATAGCTATAGAGACTCTGTAAATTCCAGTGCAAAGGTCTTGATCTTAAGCGTTTTTTTTTTTTTTTTTGGATATACACACTGAGAATACGTAGCATTTTTTTAGTTAGAGAACTGAGGTTTTTTGAGAATCGGAGATTTAAGATTTTTGTTAAGGAAAATCATTTTGATTCAGAAATTGGAAATTTTCCTGAGAAAATGAGCTCAGGAAGTGAAAATCGAAGTTCCATGGCACAGTGTCAGTTGGATGGGACTGTCAAAGAGCTTCACAAGTAATATTTTATTGTATTTTTACACATTCGCTTTTATGTAAAATACTATAATATTACAATACTGAAATGTGCTAATGTATTTTAATATAATCCATGTTCGATTTTATGTAATATAATATATCATTACAATATAATGTGCTAAATACATTTTAATATAATCCATGACTTTTTTTTTTTTTTGGGGGGGGGTGTAGTGTACTGTTTGGTTACCGAGAAAATGAAGGAAAAGAGGAGGAAATAAAATGTTTGAGTTTTCCATTTTTCTCAGCTGTGTATGAATCCATAAATTTAGAATGATAGGCTATTTAATTTAAGACTCAGAATTCTCTTAACAACCAATGTGTGCAATTATTTCTATTTGGTTTAGATAGTGATTGAGCTTTGTTTTGATTATTCAGACAGTCAAAAGTGTCATATACAAGAGGTTTTCTGATTTCTTTAGCTGATTTGGATGCATGCAAGAAGTTACCGTGTGGGTTCGACCCATCGATTTTATGGTAAGAAACTCAATACCTTGTGAGTATGTTTAATTTTTTGTATGTCTTAATGGTTATGTTTATTACTAGTGCACTGTTGATTGGATTGTGTTTAATGTGAGGATTGTTGGCAAAACAGTGAATTTGATGATGCATCCATTTGGTCATCTCAGTCTAGGCATAACACAGGTATGTGCATAGTTTAGAATTCACTTATATTATATTTGACCTGCAAATTCAATTTGTTCAGTTCAACTTTTTATCATTTATTTATATATCTTGTGAAATTTGAGAGGTATCCTCAATTGCTATATGACTCTGAATTAATTTGATTCTCCAAGTTATTTTTGAGTTTATTGCATTTGAACATTCCTTTTAAAAATATGTTAGGGATATCTAGACTAGAGTGAAATAACTTCTACTTGAACCTTTTTGTGTTTGAAATTTAACAGGATTCTTATAATAATTGGATATGAATTACTGAGAAGTAAAAGTGGCAACAATAATGGATGGTTATCAATTTAGCAATAAAATTGGTTTGGTCATGTGCAGTAGAGATCCAAGTCTGCATTGGTAAGGAGAGTGTGTGAAAAGTATAACTAGTTAAAGCAAGAGGCAAGAAAGGATTTTTAAGATGATTCCAAGTAGTTGTAGTGTTGCTTAATTGAATTGCTTATATTAATCGTTAGCATATGGCAGTGGGATCTTAGTTTAGGGATCTAGTCTTTGTCAGCCCTATTGTGCTGACTTGACATAAGAATTTGGGATGAAAACTGTGCAGGCCGCACAACCTATGTCATAATTCACTTGTTACTTTGTTGAAATGGAGGGTTGTCATTTCCAGTTTTGGCATGAGTGATAAGAATGAGTAAAGCTCCTCATTTTGTTTTGGGAAGTATATACTTGTTATTTTTCTTCTAGAAGCAAGATATGATAATCTCCATACTTAATCATGAGCATAATTCTGTAACTGGAAAAAAATATTAATTGTAATTAAGTTGTTCAAATTTACTAAGTAATTTAGGTTTCTACCAAACTGTAGTGTTAAGTCCAGAAGGATTCTGTGGCTTGTTAAATCATTCATTTTGTAATGCAGATTGGGAAATGTATTATGAAAACCTATCTCAATCTTCATGGAAATATCCTGTACATGAAGGAATTCTGGGACATTTTGCTTCTCCAAGAGTATCTGAATGTCTAGTTGGGGTTTCTACTCTAGGATTTCGAGACAAAGGTTATCATCTGCTCCATAAGAGTAATCAACCATATAGGCCTCCACGCCCATATCAGGTCTGTTTAATACTTCACATCTTCAGTTGGTACCAATGCAGTTGAAGTGTTGAACACTCAACATCTTCATATGAAGTCTATGAATCTGAGCAATAATCTAGTAATTCTCATTACTCATTATTGGTCCTAAGATAAAAAAGTTTTTTTTTAATAATATAATCTGGCTGTTTTTTCAGGCAGTACGTCATTCAGGAAGACAGAGTATTGACTCCTATAATGACAAAACATTTAGTTCTTCTGAGTGTTCAGGTCAGGAGATGGCAGAGGAGGAAAGAAGGAGAAGAGGTAAAATTAGTTGGCCTCATATTGGTTGTGTTGGCAGTGCATTCTTGCTTTAATAGTTTGGCAGACCAAAGTTTTTTAATTAGCAAGTCTCCTAATCCTAGCATTATTAATCCCCCTACTCAGCGTCTTTTGAGTTGATGAGGAATGAACAGAAAAAAGGAATTCAAGAAAAGCAAAATAAAATCTCAAACAAGCATGAAGAAAATTTAGGTATGGTAGCACTGCTGCAGAATTCCGTACGTGAAACGAGGCTGGTGGACAAATGCAACAAATCAGAGCAATATGTGGCATCTGCATCTTCAAACAACGATTCTGTCAATAGTTCTTCCATAGAATCTTGTGCATTCATACCAGCCTCACCTCCAGGTTTTACAAGCAGATTCATTGAGGAGAGCCTTGGAAGAAAATCTTTAACTGATTCTTCTGTAGCAGAGGTGAGTAGTTGACATGCTTGTTGAAATTAATGCATAGAGAATTACTGTATTTGCATCTCTTTTCTTTACTTCTCAATCCTTGTATCTGACAGTTGAGTCCACACAAAGGCATTACACTTGAATATTACCTCTAATTTTTATTTATGTCTTTGTCTCTCAGTTCACTTAAGAGTGTACTTGTCCTTTTGTTTCCCGTTTTTGATGAGTTTTTTGTTTTTCTCACAAACACTTGTACATGAGTAGAGGTTGATTGTGGGTACAATACATCTTATAGTTTGCCTACACTATAAATTCATTCCTATCACTGATTAAATTTTTGTTAACTGATTGGTAGTATAAAATTCCAACTTATAATATTGGGAGGAAATTATATTTTAGCACCATAAAGTCACAAATGATTTGTAACAATGATACTCTATTTTTAGTATATTTTCCTTAAAATCACCCCCAGCTTTGCAATGACACCCCAAAGTCAACTGATCTTCACAATTTTGCTCTAGATCTATTTTCTTTTCCTCAAAATTACTGCTAGTATTTTCAATGACACCCCAAATTTCATAGATATGTTGATTCTTTCCTATCTGCACTTTATATAAGTCTGTTACGTATGCAGGTTGGTGACAAGGTTGGGGAGGGCATTACATGTGGCAAAAGTAACCCTGTAGCCAACATGGCTTGTGATAGTCCAGAGGAAGGACAATCAGAGAAGCATAGTGGTCCCAGCAATCAGTTGCATGAGACTAAACACACCAGTTGTCGTTTCAATCAAGGCAAAGGGAATGAGTTCATAGAACTCAATGCTGAAGATGACGCCAGAGACAATTCTTTGGGTATTCCTTGTCAGGATCAGTCAACGCCAATCCTTGAAAATCTTTCCAGCAGTGCTTCCACAATAAACAACAATGAATTCTCCAATTTTGTCGAGGTAATGTTAATTCAATAAATTATTCCATGCCATCTCTACCTGGATATTTCATTTCGAATCCTAACTCATGTGAATGTGTTAAGTATAGTAAATATTTCTGATCTGTGAATTATTGCTCACGTAGGTAGTGCTCTAGAACTTGGGTGTTAATTCTTATGGTCATGGTTCAAATATAAAGGGGAAAGGTAGAGGCATAATTCTAAATTGGGTTGGCAATTCAACTCAAAAAGGCATAATTCTAGGGGCTAATATTTTTAATATTTGATATGAAAACATTATATTAGAGAGGTAAAAGCATAAAAATGAGAATAGAAACATAACAAATAAACATGATATATATTTCAATACTTGCATTAAAAAAGAGCATTAACTTCTTGTCATACTTGTCTACATTGCTTTTATACCCCCTCCCCCTTAGCTCCAAGAGGAGAAGAAGGTGATCATTGAAGTTGTTAGTCATCTTAGAATACAGCCTTCTTAAATGTGCGCAATGTTTCCAGCTTTAACATTATTTATTTTCCTGAAAAGTAAATTTCTAGCATTGACCATTTTAAAGTTTTTGAAGGATGATCTATATAAATAGTGACATTGACCATTTATTTTATTTTATTTACCAGCACTTTAATGTCGGATCTGATCAAATCAAAAGCCCCGTAATATGTTCTTCTGAATTTGCTCATCGAATGGTTGAAGAGGGTGCACTGGTCTCTGATGATATTCTGGCTGAAACTGGATCAAAAGTCCAACCTAAACAGGGGTTGAAACCTAATCCTATCATTGATTTCAATGAAAAATCTGATTTAACCTTTGAAATTTCTTTGCCTGATGAAGAGAGTTTGATGACCTTTGACTACTCCTGGTTATTGCCTGATGAGGACAGTCTGATTACAGTTGATGACTTCAGGTTTTTGTCTGATAATTTAGACAAAGCTGATTTGTTTGGCTCAAGTTCCCCAGTTCATAATGCTGAGAAGCTATCTGATATAAATGTCACCCTTGGTGAGGAAAATTCTTCTCAACTGCATTTGGATGGTCCTAATGTCCACTGCAAATCTAATGGTTTAACGGGCTTGGAGACCTCTAAGCACACTTTGCATGCACAACAGTCCTACTCACAGTTTCTTCACAATCCGCCTTATAGGGGAAGGCCATCTTTCCATTCTCCAGATGCTCAAACTCATCTAAATTCTAGGAGGAATTCCAAGAAGTCAGAGTCCTATCCTTGCAATCATCCACCCCACCATTTTGGCTCTACAAATATGCTTCCATTTCTTTTCCAGCACCCTTATGGTGAGCCAAGACCTTGTAATCATTTGCTGTTGCAGCAGTCCATCCCAGGCAAACTTCCTCCTCACCTATTAAATGGACTTCCAACAGGAGTAACACCTCATTTTCCCATCAATCAAATGGCTTTTTATGGTCAGGACCTGAACCCAATGCCAGATCTTTGTCCAACCTATCAGCAACAAAACTTTGGAGGCCTTGGAATGCCAAATCATTACCATATAGGTATCTTACTTATACATGTTCAGGTTAAGTCATTCAGAATTAAAACTTAAAATAATAATGAGTTCTCTGAACTGTTTTTGTTTCTCCGTTGTGTATTTAGATCCTTGTCTTGGTAGAGATAATAATCACAGGAGGTGTGATGCTCTTCTTGAGGAGGAACTGAGGGCAAGACAGATGCAATTGTTTACTGGAAGTGGCCCTGGTCCAGGGACCTTTGGCACACAGGTTAACTTGGGATCTTGGTATAGACAATAGACCATACTCACAGTGCTTTTCGTATTGTCTCCATGGTTCTCAACTACTTTGTGGATATACAATCAATAGGGTTTATTAGTGATGTAGGTAGTAGTAATAGACGTCTAGTGCCAAAAGGCTAACTTTTGTAATTAGCATGTCGTAAAAAGCTGGGGGCTATACAAGGAAGAAAGGAATATAGTTCAATAGTTTGAGGAACGACTGATATTTTCATCTTTTAATTTTAGCATTTTGGTTATATATGATATTTCATTTGTTGAGAATTCTATCAGGTTTCTACGACTTCTGGAATATAAGGAGACCTCTCACACATTCTTAGTTATAATATTCAGATTAATTAGCTACAATAGAGATGGTTTTGTGTTGAATCTGATCAATTCCAATTCGACCTGTTTAAGGGTGAGTTTGGTTCAGCTTTTTTAAAAGTGCATAATGAAAAAGTGGAGTTTTCAAAAAGTGCATAATGAAAAAGTGCATTTTCAAAAAGCTGAGTGTTTGGTAAAAGCTGTTAAAAAGTGCTTTTTGAAAAAGCTGAGTGTTTGACTAACACTTATAAAAGTGGCAGTTTGAGAGGTAAATTACCAAAAAAGACAATGTATATATAAGAGCATCTCCGGCAGGTTAAACAAATTTTTGTATTGTTTGGACAATCAATAGTGACATTTATCTTTTGCCTACCTATTTTTTTAATCTTTATTTTTTAATCAAATTTATTCTTTTTTAATATTATTTATTATTTTTCTATTCATTCTCAACAATTATATTTTTCAACAAAAAGTGTTACATCCACAATATTTTTTGCAATACTTTCACAAGAATCATAACAAAATCTTCTATGGAAAGTTGTTACTAGTTCTAATTTGAACTCACTACTGAAATTTTATTTTTACTCACTAATATTAACTAATTACTTAAAATTTATTGTGAAAATATTGTGGTAATATTTTTAAATTGTGATTTATAATTCTTTGCCTTTCTTTCATCCATATGTTTCCTTTTTCTTTTTCTTTTTTTCTCTTGCATTTTGTCCACCACACACGTATACCATTAGTACATCCTCTCCTTTTTCTTTTTCTTTACTTCCACTTGGTTCCAGAAGCTCCCTCATTCTTTCTTTTTTCTTTTTTTTTACTTCCACTTGATTCCAGAAGCTCTCCGGCTCTCTCATTTTCTTCTCTCTTTTATTTATTTATTTTTTTCTTTTTCTACTTGATTCCATAAATTCTCTAGCTCTCTCTGTGATACTTGATTCCATAATCTTGCTTGCCTTTTGGTGTCATTATCTTCAAAGTTCAAACACACACAGACACGCATGGAGAGAGGAGAAATCGTCTTTGCTTCACCACACCGCCACCGCTGCTCCTTCCTCCTCACTGCGGAGTGCATGTAACCAGGGGTCATATCGGCTTCTTTTTTTTCTTTTTTTCTTTTTTCTTGATCATTTATTGTTGTTCTAATTTTTATTTCTGTTCTTGATCTGCTGTTGTTGTTGTTTTGATTTTAGATTTGTTGTTTAAATTATATCAGTTTTATGAGAGCAAGAATTTTTTTGCTTTTATTGTTGTGATTTGATTAATTTTAAGATTATGCTTTTGAGTTTGTATTTTGATTATGCTTGAGATGGGAGGCGTGAGAGTGAGCATCGTGCAAAGGGAGAGCAGAGAGATGAGATGAGAGGCGTGAGAGTCAACTTCAGGCGTGAGAACTGATGAATTTTTATCAGGGTATTTTCGCAATTGACCATCCAGCCCAACGGTATAGTTCAAACGCGCATGCGCGTTTTGGTTTATGGACCTCCTGCGGTCCATAATATTTGCGCGTTCTGAACGCGTTTTTTGCCTTAGCCCAAAACACAACTTTTTTCCAAAAGTTGCGTTTTGGGCTGAGCCAAACGCATAAAATCCTTCAGCTTTTATAAATATGTGCGTTTCAGCTCCTAAAGCTGAAACAAACGCACACTAATATGGCTATGTCCGGTTTAACGTTGAAATACTGATGACAAGATGAATATCAAGCCAAGCATGAATGCAGTATGCAGACTTTCTGGTGTGGTGAGTCCATAAGACATATATCCATTGCAACGGTAATAAACAATCAGGATTTTAAACAAGGCAAATTAAGAATAACTACCATTCAAAAAGCGGATTACACTGGCATACACTAAGATATAGCACGGTATCGGTGCATTAATCAAGTCAAAACTTTGATTACAACAATAAACAACACTGTACAGAAATAACCTTCAGAAAACAAGATCAATACCTATACATTCCCGCACTATGTATACCTTTTTTTTCTTCTTTAAAGATATATATACATGACACGATAATAGTAAATAATATTATTAAACGATGTTAGCCAATGGCCTCACTATAGACATTACTAGTCACACACCAGTGCAGTAGGACTGTTATTGAAAGTTATGAACTTGGGAGCTTGTCTGGTTGTTGCCCTTTCCCCTGGCAATTTCGATATTGGTTGTGCCAAAACTAATGAAACGTAAGCACAGCCAACAAGGTAAGAACAAAACTCTTTATCTCATTTTTTTTAGCCAAGCTAAGCAACAGTCTCAGGTTGATCTTTGTACAAGGCTTTTTCTGCATTACCATAATTAGTTGTGTCTGTATCAATCTCGTAGGATGAAAGCAACCTTCTCTGCATAACAACAAAAGATAATCGTTAGAAAAGTCCAGGAATCGGTTTTCTTTGACTTTGGCACATTTTTTTACTTTAAACCCTTTTTTTTTTTAATAAGTACCTTTCCTTGAACTCTAAACTATATACACACACTAAATCCTTTCATAAACCACCCACAATCTAAAATCCAATATTTGCTAAATGCATAAGTGATGGTAAAAGTTTTTCCTATCTGTCCTTATGTCATAGAACCTAAAAATTAGAATCGAATTTGTTTAATAAGCCTGCATATTGTAATCAGGTATTCTAATCTATCCTTACATTCTTTTGTCTATAATTTTGTTATTCCAGCATAATAAATCGGAATGCAATTGTTTTGCGGTGGATACTGAAGTCATTTTACTGGACCATTATACATATCATGCAATATAATTTTTTGATAAGTACATATCATGCAATATAATTAATGTAGCAAAGTCTAAAATTTCAAAGAAAGGTTTACTCTCATGCAAGCTAGCTGAATACAGAGTCAGATGACTTCTATTATACCATGATTTGTCAGTTTTTAACTCATTAATGCAAAAACCTAAAAAAATAATCATTAACTTATGTATCAAACTCCAAAGCATAAAAGTAACCAGCAAATTGACAAACCCAAAGAATAATTGATCCTAAGCAAGCCGCTAGCCTCAAATGTTACAGTTTCATACACAACTAGAATTAAACTTTGGGCTGCTAGCCAAAGTGGGACTAAGACCCCTGCTCAAGTCATATCACAAAGGGTATTTTACCAGTGTTGGTACATCATGCAGATTGCTCAAATATTTCCAACTATAAAACTAAGAGCTCAGTGTATTGGGCACTTACATGTTCCTCAAAATCAGGGCTGGACAGATTAATGGAGAGGTTTCTCATTAACAGTAGCACCTGGAGAAGAACCAAGGATATGAATAAATAATTATACATGTCATTTTCAAAGCATAACTTTATTTATAGAATTGTATGATTTAGCAGTGTTGTTAAAAGCGCACATAGGTCAAGGGAAAAGCATTTCTTGATCTCAAAGCAAAGCACACTCAGTGCAGTTAAATTGCAACACGCACACACTTACAATAGAAGTGCCAGAAGTAAATTAAGCAGCATCTTTCATAACCAAGAAATGACATTGTATGTAACTATTGATCAACATGATATACGTTTACATACCGTTTCAACATCTATAGGGTCCATCTTTTTTAGATTCTGCAGATGACCAGAAACATTTGGATCAAAGACACTGCCAATGAAGCGGTATACTTGAGAAAAATCAGGCAGAACTGCATCAAACAAAAGGGTATTAGAGTATGTTTACAAAATAACCTGCCTTTTATACACTAAACCCATCATTTTTATAAGTAATCATCGTCATTAAATGACAGAAACTAGAAAATGACAGGCACACACCTAAAGTAACCCCATACTAATATACATACAAAGAGAATAAGACCAGTGGTTGTGGATACAGCATTCAACTTAAAGAAAACAAGTCTAAGTTTCATAGTTGGCCACACACGAAACTTTTAGCACTATATTTCAAATAAATCCAGTATTCAGCACAATGACAACTGGTTCTTCAACTTAAATATAGAGAAAGAATGAAGTGCTGCAAGCTACAGTTTTTTTTTTTTTTTTTTTTTTTTTAAATTTATAAAATAGATATGATTAATATTTTGATTGTAAACAAGTGATGATACTATAAACATTGTCCGGCAAGTATGGAATTTAAATTCATTTTGATTTGTAGGATATAGGCAGACAGACCTACCAGTGGTTCATAAGCCCAAAACATAGACACTGATGTCATATTTGCAAACACATTAAAGTGTGCAGTATAGATAATCAGGAAAATAGCCACGTTCGCATTTTGGGAATTTAGAATTTCCAGCATTCGTAAAAATGTTTTTCACCCCTTTCTGATGGTAAGTTAGGCAGCACGCAACAGGTTTTGAACCCATGATCACACTCTCTAGCTGATCTTATAATATAAATACACTTCCATAATTTTCCATGAACTTATTTCACCTCCAAGATGAAGAAAATCAAAACCACAGTTAAACTATTGAAACCACTTAGGTAACAGAACTTTTCTACAAAGAAAGAATACAGCTACAAGGAATTAAAGTGCTCACCTCTCAATGGATGATTATGATTCCCTTTATCGGTTGATTCAGCAATGGCTTGTGCTCTTGGAGTGCTTTCAGTGCTACTGCAACTGTTATTTGCCACCGCTGGCCCTGTAAAGTAAACATCACATGGAAACACGTACCACTTAAATGAAAATTTTGTGAAAGATTTGATGATCATCCATTCATAGACTAGAGATCAGGTTGATTTTAGAGAAATCCAAATTTGTAAGAACCAAACCTTGTGTCCCATGTGATACATTAACTGTCTGCACGGTGTTCTTTGTCCAGGGAGACACACCAGCACTAGTAATAGGACTCCTAAGCATTGAAGGGGAATCAGGACTCAAGACATACCCAGATTCAAGCAAACCAGATGATGTTTGAAAAGACCCTGACAGTTGTGAGAGTACTGGAGCTGACAAATATGGCATACGTAAGTCAGGGATTGCACTAAGTTTGTGTTATAACAATAATCATACTAGAAATGAACTGTGCTGACCATTTTTTGAAGCCTTCTGAGGGTATGGATGAGCAGCTTTCCTTTTTGGCCGAGGTGGAGGTAAATGTTCACTTGTCCCACTCTTCTGAACCTTCAGAAAGTATTTCTGTGCATGGCTCCGTATCTGCAAAAGGTGCCATTTGTGTGGGTATTTGCATTCATTAATAAATGAATTAAATGTAAAGAATTTACAATAACTGCATCAGGTAAGTCATAGAAGCATTTGTTGCCTCAGCAACTTTTGACACATTATAATGAATTCCTAAAGAACATCACAGGAAATAACATTCAAAAAGCTAAACATAAAAAATGTATTCAATTCAATTATTATGATATTTCTTAACAGATAAAATTACAACTGCAGTTATTAAAGTCAAACAAGAAATTGGGAATTGCATTGTCTTTCGCCAGCCAAAGGAAAATCATAAATTCTACATGAACTTCATATAATATATTATTCACTATAATGTAAATTGACAGCAATAAGAGAAGGAAGCTTAAGCATGCTTCAAATTCCTAAGCAAATAATTCAGGCCAAAACAATTATTCAACTCTAATTCTATTATTCCCAGTGCCAGCTCAATGGAAGTGTACAAGCATCATACAATCATATTTACAAACAGAAAACCTATGAGACAGTGGACACTACAAAGTGTGTGCATGTGTCTGTGTGTGTGTGTGTGTGAGAGAGAGAGAGAGAGAGAGAGAGAGAGAGAGAGAGGGAGAGAACCATGATGGAAAATCAATAACAGATGGAGAAAATTTTACCCTTGACAAATGATTTTCAACAATGAGATGTTATTATAGACAAACAGAAGTAGAAAAGAGAGGTTCAGAATTACACATGAGCAGAAGTGAAGACCTCCTTACTCCTTCATCTTCTTGACTCAAAAAACATGATAATAATTACTAAAAAAAATTAATGAAAAGAAAGAAAGAAATTATAGCCTGGATTACTGAGTAAATGAATAATCCAGATCTAGATAACAACATACATAAAGCATGTAAATACAATGGTATGAACAATTTGCATACAAAATGGGAATTCTGCATTTGAGATTACCTGTATAACTGTCTTAGACCCAACAAATGCTTCAATCTTTTTCCAGTCACGGTCAAAGCTGAATACAATGAACGAACATAACAATATCAGGGAATAATTCAGAAATTAGGAATAAAAGCATACAATTAAAAATAAAAACAAAAACTTAGGCAAGTAAACTATAAGCACACCCAGTTCCTCTCAGCTGACTTAAGAAAGAACCCAAAGTATTATAATTCTTGAACTATGCTCAAATTTGAAACATAATAAATCTTTCACAAGGGTCATATAACCTATTCACTGCAGTGCATTACAATGGAAGTATTAAAGAACTTAAACCAATTACACAAATCAAATATGCTGAAGCTCAAATTCATCACTTCTTGCCTTTTCCAAACATCAACTATAAATCATTTTGCCACTGATTAATAGGGAATCATAAAATTATTTCTACTTTAATAATACCAAGTACCAACCTAGTTACCACGATTAGCAGAATTATCAAAAACCTGAAACGAATAAACTAATTTGAGAGAGAGAGTGCCATTTCACTTAAGACCGATTCAATCTTATCCATCTTATTTTCCTTCTGGAAATCCAACTATATCTTCCCCTCAAAAGCTTTCTCACTTTTTTTCTCTACAAATCATCTTTATGTTTTTTTATTTTTTTGAAACTACAAATATATTTCAGGTGTTTCAAATTAAGGTTCAAAACTAGTTTTTGATAAATATTTTTTTCCTTTTTAATGATTTTGGGGATGAAACGGTGACAACTATTGTATTATTTTTGTTTCACATTGTCTTCTTGTGCTTAGAGATATAAATTGGGTTAATGTACATTCTAATTCTTGAAACAGGCCATCTAAAGATAAAATTTTAGTGAATGTTTCTTAAAGAAATCACCACATTTTCATGTTTGTTTTTTGATCATTTGATAGGGAATGGGGGATTTGAACCTTGTACGTCTCCGTTTGAAACAAAAAGAAGTACGAGTTGAGCTACAAGGCCTGTGGCACTACATTTTCATATTTCTTCTTTTACTATCAAATTATCAAAAAACTTGTCACATAAATACTCTGTCTGCCATATGATTAGGATCCTCTCTATTTACTTTGAAATGAAGAGTGTCCATTTCATGGTAAAGATTTAGCTTTCATGAATCTAAATACAAATGCCAGGTTGCTTTTTGGCTGGTGGAATTGGTTGGGGAAGCATTCGTCTCAGGTTTGGAACTTAGTTCTCTTGTGCATCCTATGGTGTATTTGGAAGGAAAGGAATCGGCGGACTTTTGAGGATGTGGATAGCTCCGGTGTTCAGATGATTGCTTCTTTCAGTGGGACTCTTTTTGATTGGTCTCGGGCATGGGGACTCACGACTAGTGATTCTCTCCCCTCTTTTCTTTGCTCTCTTTCTCTTTTGTAATTATTATGTTGTTGGTTTTCTTTTTTTTTCTTTTTTCTCTGTTTTCTTCTTCTTGTATTTTCTAGGTTTGCTCTATGTTTTTCATGCATAGAGTAGCCATTCATATATATAACATTCTTACTTATCAAAAAAAAAAATACAAATGCCAAGTGGGATCAAGTATCTGTGGTTTACTTCCCAGGGTGGGTCCAAAGGACCTTGCCTTGTTGAGGTTCCACGTCTTAAAAAAAAAATATAAAACAAAATAAAAAATAAAAAATGTATGCCAAGTGCCTTGTAGCTCAATTGGCACCTCTTAGGGTTTCCAACAAAGGTGTCTAGGGTTCAGATCCCCTCTCCCCAGCTATTGAATTATTAAAGAGAAAAAGATATCAAATTTCAGGGCAAAACATTGACTCATTTTGTTACCAGTCAACTGCACACAAAGTAAAATTCTCTTCCACCAAAGCCATCTCAAAAACCCCGAATTCCTTACAAATCCCAATCATTCTCTTTCCACACATTCTCTTGGCAACCAAACACACATCCTACAACTCTTTTACACTCAAAACCCTGAATTACTAACCATAACGAAATTTCAAAGCTCATTTTTCTTTCATTTATACTCACCCAATTAATTCATCATTTCCCTTCCATTCCGCTCCTTCATAAATGCTCACACACACACTGTAATCGACTCAGATTATGAAAAACTTCAAGCATTGAAGAAAAAGAATGAGTTAGAAACCCTAAATTCCCTAACTGACCACTCTGAAATTTTGAATCTCATTTTTATTTTCCCACACTTTCTCGGCAACCAAAGACAACCTAAAAATCATTAATTCACCATTTCCCTTCCACCCGTTCCTTTACAAACTCCCACACATACACACGCTGTAATTGACTCCAATTTCGAAACAAAAAGGCATTGAAGAAAAAGAATGAGCTAGAGCCTAACTAGCCAGTCCGAAATTTTGCATCTCATTTTTCTTTTCCATCACTTTCTTGGCAATCAAACATAACCTAAAAACCATTAACTCAACCGATCAATTCATCATTTCCCTGCCACTCCATTCCTTCATAAACTCTCATACATACGCGCACACACAGTAATTGACTCCAATTTCGAAACAAAAAGGCATTGAAGAAAAAAAATGAAGAGCTAGAGACCCTGAATTCCCTAGCTAACCACTCCGTAATTTCAAATCTCAATTTTCTTCCCAACACTTTCTCGGCAACCAAACATGACCTAAAAACCATTAACTCAACCAATAAATTCATCATTTCCCTTCCACTCCATTCCTTCGTAAACTCTCACACATACACACTGTAATTGACTCCGATTTCAAAACAAAAAAGGCATTGAAGAAAAAAAGAGAGCTAGAAACCCTGAATTCCCTAACTAACCACTCCGAAATGTCAAATCTCAATTTTCTTCCCAACACTTTCTCGGCAACCAAACAGAACCTAAAAACCATTAACTCAACCAATCAATTCATCATTTCCCTAATTAACTCCGATTTTGAAACAAAAAGGCATTGAAGATAAATAAATAAATAAATAGAGAGCTAGAAACCCTGAATTCCCTAGCTAACTACTCCGAAATGTCGAATCTCAATTTTCTTCCCAACACTTTCACGGCAACCAAACATAACCTAAAAACCATTAACTCAACCAACTAATTCACCATTTCCCTTCCACTCCGTTCCTTTTACACACTGTAATCGACTCTGATTTCGAAACCAAAAAAAAAACAAGGCATTTGAATTGAATTGAATTGAAGAACAAGAACGAGCTAGAACTTACAGTTGAAGTGCTTCGAGGAACTTATCGTGCTCTGGCTCGGTCCAGCTCTCTCTGGACTTGGTCATAGTGTAGGGTTTTCGGATCTTCTTACTCAGATCCTCCGCCGAACTCGTAGTCGACGCCGCCGTTGTGGTGGTTGTTGTAGCATTAGTGGCGGTGGTCGTAGCGAAGGGTCCGAGTCCGGGTATAGCCATTCCGTTCGGATCCAAGTAAAAGCTCTCAGTCGGGTTCGGGTTTTTGGATACCATAAGATTTTTGTAATTGGTTTTGGGTTTGTATCTGAACTGTGAATAAAAGAACTAGAAATGCGGCTATTTACAGAGGATTTTATTGTTAATATATGGGTTTGGGGTTGGTATCGAGTACATTTGGGTTTTTGGTATTTGGCGATTTGTAACCAATGATGTTTCGCCAACTCAGCAATTGGAAGTATGAGGTTATTATTATTGGATGAATTTGATGCATCCAAAATATAAAGTCATTGTTTCTTTCAGAACGATCTTTTATTTGTTTTTCATTTTTTTATTATAATTTTTAGTAGTATTTTAAGTTTTTAACATTCATATATAGTCAAGTATTTCTTTTTCTTTGATTATATATTTATAAGGACAAAGTTTAGTTATAAAATTAGTTGAAACTACAACCTTACTCAATAAAATACAAATTACTATATATTTTGAAAATCTAACCGTTCAATTGCATGTTCTTTACTCTCTTAACACACATGTCAAATTTTGTGTCAATTGGATATTATTTACTATATGATATATAAACTTATATTTTATGCATAATTTTAAATTACGAAAACTTGCAATTTAAATAATTTATTAATTACATAACTATTGATTTTTAATTTTCCGTAAATTTTGTAAGCATGGAGTTTATAAGAAAATATATAATTCAATAGTAGATTTGTCAAAATTCACCTCCAATAAAAAAATATTGAATAAGGTTGTAACTTATTTTGTAACTAAATTTTGTCATATTTATAATACTCCTTAATTGAAAAAATATTATCAATATACTCAAACCCTCGTTGAGACAACGCATTGATTTAAATTTTAATTGAAAAATTATCAATGCATGAAGAAAAAAATGAAAGATATTAATTGAAGCTGCTCAAGAGTGCTTTGGTAAATGCATCACAAAAAAGGTATTGGATTAACTCCTTGTTGACTTATTAATATTTGTAAATAAAATTTTTGTCATTTTTATTATACAGGTTTATTAAATTATTCTTTTAAAAAAAGGTTTATTAAATTATTAAAATTTAAATATTCCTAAATAATTTTACAAAAATTTGAAAAATAACTTTTATACCTTTTAAAATTTTACCGTACGTGTCATAGACTTAGGGATAAATCATGTCTTTTCCCATGACCAAGGAATTTATGAGATATAATAAAAGACAATTTTATTAGTAAAAATAACGTGTGATGAGTGTCTCAATCTAGATATATGGGACATTTGAATTTTTTTACATGTCCAAAATCCTTAGATCCTTAAAGTTAAAATATTACTTAAAATCAAATACTTGAGTTACTTAAATTATATTTTCTTAAAATGCTATTTATAAGTGATAGATTATTGTGTTAAATTTGGTACTTTTCAATTTTTTCAAGATATTTAAAATTCAAATCACTCTTAGAGCATCCACACCAGCTCTTTTATAAATGTGTAAAATACACATTTTGACCACTTTTACATATTTTGAACCAAAAAACACTCCACATCAGTCCATTTAAAAACGTGTAAAATCATCTAAAATTTTCAACGAGCTACAGTACCCGTGTAAATTTACACGGGTACTGTAGCATGTGTATATAATTTTTTAATAGTTTTTTCTCTTTCCTCCCTACCTGACTCTCACCTTCCTCTCTCTCAGGCGCACAACACAGCTCTCACTTTATCTCATCTCATCCATTTTTCTTCCTCTAGCTTCCACCGATCGCTATCGTCGCTGATGAGAATGAGGTCAAGCAAGCCGAGTCGCCGGACGAGTCCGTTGCCTACAACACGAACGGAGTTCTCCGACGGATCCGTCGCCTAGAATCTCGTGGGTTTTGATCCATTTTTGGTTGAGCTTGAAGCCGGCGGCCGTCGCAAGGAGGTGGCAATGCTGCGAGGCACTTTGGTTGAGGCCGACGGCCGTCGCGAGGAGGTGGGTTTTGATCCATTTTTTCTAGTTTTTGTGGGTGTGGGTTGGTGGGTTTTGATCTTGATCGGCTTGGCTTTTCTGGTTCATTGGTGGGTTTTGATGATCTTGCCGCTGATTGGGTGGGTGATGATTTGGCTGGGTGGTGATGATGGTGGTGATGGTGGCTGGGTGGTGATGATGGTGGTGATGGTAGCTGTGGGTCTGTGAGAGAGAGGAGTGAATAATAAAAAATTGTAAAATAATGAATATTTTATTGAATAAACGTGTAAAATAGATAAACTGATGTGGGTGTATTGTAAAAGTGGATGTGTAAAATAAAAAAAGTAGGTTTTTTCGTGTAAAATAGACAGAAAATTTAAACGGACTGATGTGGATGCTCTTATTATAATTATCAAATTATTATAAAAATTAAAAATAAAAAAAAAGAAAAAAAAAAAGAAAAGAAAAAGTGATGGACTACCGTGACCCAAAAACTACCATATAATTTCCCATTTGAACCAAGAGGGAGAGACTAGAGTCGGTAATAGCACGATGGAAAGGAAAGGACAAGAGGAGATAAACTTTGGTTTGAAAGGTTGCGCACGTGGCAAGCACATGTTGATTGGGGTTCCGATGCTTCTTCTAGGTGCTCAGTGGCTAAAAACTAGGCCACATAATGTGCTTTACTTAAGCACACATTGGAGAAAGATATTTAGGATGGGACCTACAAATATTGGACCATGCAACTGCCCATCTCAGGTTCTTTTTTTCCACGTAAAGCAAGAAATATCTCAATTTTTTTATGTTCCACCCAACTTGTTTTTGGCCAATCTAATTTTCCACTCCTCTTAAATTTCATAATCCAACATTTTATTTTGCTGGTGGAGGAAATTTAGAAAGGAGTAACCACAACCAGGCCTCTAGCAAGAACTAAAGCTTGGTGTTTTGGCATCTTTTGGGATATATGAACCAAAAAAAAACAAACCTACTATCTAAATCAGGGACCAATCTATGGAGGTAGATCTTTGATCCTGTGAAGATTAAGTTAAAAATGTTGTTTGTGAGGTAATAAACGCATAGTAATGGTAATAATAGGATTGATCAAACTATACTTCTTGTGATCATGGAGGGTGGTATTACTGTTCATTATAAGCAACAAATAATGGAGTTGGTGGGCATTTCCACATGAAATGGGGATATCCTAATGGCTTTATACTTCTTGTGATCATGGAGGGTGGTATTAATGTTCATTATAAGCAACAAATAGTGGAGTTGGTAGGCATTTCCCCATGAAATGGGGATATCTTAATGGTTTTATAATCCCAATTTAAAGGCGGATTGAGATTAGGTGCAATACCGCTGATACAATAACTATTAAGAATTGAGATTGAGAGTAGAAAAAAGTGACTAAACAACTTTCAATTTCAGTGCTTAAATAAATAAAAAAATAGTAAAAAAGTTAAAACTAAAAATTAAAAATAGTAAAAAAAAAAAATTGTGTGTGAAGAATAGTGAATGTGAATGGTATTGCACCGATCTAAATCCATGTACATGCCATGCATTGAAATTTGAATGCGGATTTGACAGGTGAAGATACTTACGAAATTTCTCCAAGACTTTTTTTTCTTTTTTTCAACTTTGAGCTGGAACTTTGGTCCAACTGTTGTTGAATTGTGACATCCATCTGAATAGGTAAACAAGTTTTGGTCCTACTCATTGAGCCTATTCAGTGGGCTTGGCCCAAGTCCCTGTCTTGATCGTCACTAACCGAACTAAATTTTCCCGGCTCCTCTGCTAGAGAAGGGTTTTTTTTTTTTTTTTTCTTACATACATATATTATATGTAATTAGTTTCTTTGTTGTTACATGGTGACCTTTTCTTTTGGGTACAATTGTACAAAATTGGAAGCTATATGATTTGTTGTTGAGTAAAAAAGAAGCGAATATTATAGCATCAGGCTATGTTCTTTTCTTTACCAATACATCTGAACACTTACTTCCTTGGTGTTCTGTTGAAACATGAATAACACATTCCTACATTCACAAGCAAAAGAATTTAGCAACTTGTCAGGCTGGTGTCTTGCAGGCTGTATGATTGTTGTGTTTTTGCAATTAATATAGGGCCAGGGTTGATAGAACTTGTACGGCCCCCTGGCACCCAGGCCATTTGGGCCTTAGGGCATAGGTCAAGGATATGGGCCGGCACCT
Organism: Notholithocarpus densiflorus; assembly: GCA_030021035.2. Classification (NCBI taxonomy): domain Eukaryota; kingdom Viridiplantae; phylum Streptophyta; class Magnoliopsida; order Fagales; family Fagaceae; genus Notholithocarpus; species Notholithocarpus densiflorus. The sequence continues at coordinate 629,664 of JARYZH020000132.1, read as the reverse complement.
CGACTTTTACCAGGCCTAGAATACCAGCCTCCATTTGTGAAAGATGCATGACCGTGCTTGGAGTATTCCGAGAAAGGGAGTCCCACAGTACTATTCACATATTTAAAAATTATTTACTACAGTGTTTTCAGCAATAAGCGGTATTCAAATAGACCCTTATTTTAATTACTTCAAATTTTTTTTTTTTTTTTTGCTGAATCAAAACTTATTTGTTTAATACTATGTCACTTATTACAAATATTAGGGATGACAAAATTGGGGACCCTCGAACTCGACACGACATGACATGAAATTAGCAGATTATGGGTTGAGGCTTAACGGGTTCGTGTCATATTCGGGTTGACATAACTGACCGTTTAATAAACAGATTGGGTTAGTGTTGAACATATAAAACCCGTTTGATCCATCTGACCCATTTACTTAAATGATATTTTACCAATATACCTTTCAAACTCTAGGTATATAAACTTATTAGTTGTTGTGGTTTATTTTCTTTGACATATTGTGATTAATTATTTATGATATTGTGATATGCTTTAGTTTTAAATGATTATTTGTGATGCAATTACTCGTTAGTTCTGAATTTTATATTAAAAAAAATTTATTTGTTTGTTTTTTCATAATTTTTTTTCTTCATTTTGATAAAATCTGATAAACAGGTCGACACAACTGACTCGTTTAATAAATGAGTCTTGTTAAGGTTAAGAAATCTTGACCCGTTTAATAAACATGTCGGGTTAGTGTTGACCTATATCGTCGAATATTCATGAGTTGACACGACACGAATCCGACATGCAAACATGAATTGCCACTCCTAACAAATATTATCCTGAAGAATTTGTTTGCATCGGAAATTGAATTCTCATGTGAGCAACGAATCCCTGTCTGCCAAACAAAGCTTGTTGTATCCTGACAAGAAAACTTTGAGCAAACTCCATGGTGTTGTGTCCTGAGTTCTAAGCTCTGATCAAGCGTATTGGAAAAAGCCATCCATGTTGACAAAGTCTAGAATTGGAGTCTGAGCCTTGCAGCTTATTTTTAAGCCTTTCAATTTTTTATTTTTATTTTTCAAAATTGTTTTCGGTTTTTTAAAATTCTGGTGCATTATCTTGAAGAACAATTTCTGCAACAATAAAGGCTTATCATGTCAGTTATAGTCTTTGTGTTGCAAGTGAAATTCAACCTTGTAATTACTCTTTATGAAAAGGATGTCAGCTAACAAAAGATCCCTTAAAAAAACCCAACGAGAAATAATGTAGAGCTCATATGACCCTTACATACTACCAAAAAAAAAAAAAACACATTATAAGTTTCTTAGAATTTCATATAAATACATCATTTCGATGTTGAATTTCCAATGATAAAGTAAGAGTAATGGGGTTGAAGTGATATTTCTTTGTTTTGTTCATGTTTATGGCTCAAACCCTACATGTCCATCCCCTATTATCTACTAATCTCAACAAACAAATTAAAAAAAAGGTGATAAGACCTATAAAAAAAAATCACAACTTACTTAAATGGTAAGTTATGATTTGTGCAACATTACTTTTAAATAAACTTGTTAGTTGTCACTGTCATTATTAGTACATCACTTTCACATAAGATCAGTACTAACATTATTTATATTGTATACTTATCATAATCTTCTACCTATTTTTTTTTTTTTTTTTTTTTTAATATTCTACCTAACAGTTATAGTACAATATTGTTTATATTGTACTATTGTTGCACACAACCATACACACACTTTCATTTTGCACTAAAATCATGACTTGAAGTCACAAGATTGTGTGTACAGTTGCGTGCAACGATTAGTGTATACTAGCATTTACTTTATGAAAAATATTGTGAAATTTGTTATACTGAACTTTCATACAAATAAGATAATTACAATGTTAAACTGATGAATTCGCAGGGTTAAAGGGGGGAAAAGAAACCATTTGACATTCTTGATGCCAAAGTTTAGAAGCTTGCTGCAGAAGTATTGAATAGTGTTTTCCAACTTTAAAAGTGGTTGCTTTTAGTGAAGAATAAAACAATCTGATAGAGACATTTAAAAATGAGTGGAAAACGCGTACTTAGCTTTCTCTCTATACTTGTCATTGTCTTACTCTATAAAACTCGTACAAAAACATCATATTAATAATACTTTTTTTTTTTTTTGTTTGATCAATCTATTTTTCTTTTGGGTTTTGTGAGATTTAATTGTCTTAACGCGGAATGTGTGTGTGACCATGACCAAATCGGTGAGCCCATAATTCTTCCTTTGCTTTTAAAGCAACAATAATGAATCTTCTAAAAAATATGAAGTGGTAGTTTTAACTTTTAATACATAAATAAATAGCTTGGATTTCTTGAGAGGCTAATCAATTTACATGATACAAGCCGCAAATTCAGGCCTTTTTGTGGTGCCAACTACAAAAATGTGTAAGAAAAGTCATATTTCTTTTTCTTATCCAACTGTTTTATAAAAGATACAAATTTACTTTTTGGTGAAAAATTAATGACACACAATTTTATCATATTCACATTGAACTTGGGATCTCAATAATTGTATCAACTACTTGGTCAAAGTTATAAAGCTCAAAACTTTAAAAAATAAAAGATAAAATCACATGGTTTTCTACAATCATATGCCTGTAGTAGTATGCAAATTTAGCTGTCATACTACAATGACAGATGCTAACGTTTTTCTTGGCAATGAATCATACTATCATAAACAAAAAATAAAAAAAATAAAAAAGGACCCCACATTATGTAAGAGTGATGATGCTTGTAACTTATAAACCCATCACTCCCCATTTTCCACCATAAATACATATTCTATCAATCCAAGCCAAATAATTTATCAAAGGCAAAGCAATCAAAAGCAAAAGCAAAACACAAAAGCATATAACATAAGGTAAAGCAAAAGAAAAGTGTCTCAAAAAGCTCATCCTCCTCAGCTCCTCCACACCTCTCTGCTGTGAAAAGGCATAAACACACAATTCAGCTTCAAATAATGGAAGAAGAGGAAGAAGTGCCCTCACCATTTTGGCTACAAAACACTCACTCTCGCCGCCGCCGTCGCCACTCATCATCTCTCTTCCTCAACCCTGGTCTTCTTCTTGTACTTTTGTTAGTCATAGCCATCTTATTTATCTTCATAGTAATTCCTTCATTCCTGTCTTTCACATCACAAATATTTAGACCACATCTAGTGAAGAAAAGCTGGGACTCCCTCAATCTAGTCCTTGTTCTCTTTGCCATTGTTTGTGGATTCCTCAGCAGAAACACCAACAACAATGAAAACACAAGCTCTTATGAAGATGCAAGCATTTCAAGCTCATCACAAGAGTCTCACAAGTCAACCCCATCAACCTCAAATCAATGGTACAACCAGTACTCAGATCGTACAGCTGATAGCTATAGCACCATCAACAGGTTAAGGAGCAGCAGTTCTTACCCGGATCTTAGGGTGAGCCATGATGAACGGTGGAGATTCTATGATGACACCAATGTTAGTGGTAATTATCGGTTTCAGAGCTCAGATCAGCTGCATCATCGCCATCCAACGCGAGATCAGCCTCAAGAGGAGGAAGAAGAAGGTAACATGGAGCCCAAGAATATACCTAGAGATACTTTTGTGGTTCCTGCAGTAGAAGAAGATGCCTTGGAGCCCAAGAATATACTCGTAGACACTTTTGTGGCTTCTACAGAAGAAGTTCCATCTTACGAGTCTCCATCACCACCATTGCCTTCATCGCCACTACCTCAGCCATCTACACCACCATCACCATTGTCACCATTTACACCGCCTAAGGTGGTTAAGCACAGAAAAAAGAGAACATATCAAACTCTTCGACACAATGAAAAGACTGGAACCCCAGAAAAAATTGATTCACAAGTCAAGAATCTCCAAACCCCACCTTCACCACCGCCTCCGCCACGGCCACCACCGTCGCCACCACCGGTGTTTCAGCAAGTGGAGCAAAAGAGTGGTGACAAGAATGAGAAGAAGAGAGGAGGATCAGCCACTAAAGACTTCTTGAGCTCATTAAGGAGGAAGAAGAAGAAGCAAAGACAAAAGAGTGTTGAAAATTTCGACACCTTTCTAAACTCTCAACCTTCTTCTTCTACTTCTCATCCTTTATATCCACCACCATCCTCACCACCTCCACCACCTCCGCTGCCGCCTCCACCATCAGTTTTTCACAGTTTATTCTCTTCTAAAAAAGGTAAGGCCAAAAAAGTTCATTCAGTTCCACCACCACCACCAACACCACCACAACCACAAGCTAAGGTCTGGAAACCTCCACTGCCGGTTAAAACAAGGATTTTCAATAGTGGGGATGACAATGTGAGCTCAGGTAACGAGTCACCGCTTAATCCAATACCACCACCGCCACCACCACCGCCGCCTTTCAAAATGCAGCCTTGGAAATTTGAGGTGCAGGGTGACTATGTTAGGATAAAAAGCAATAATAGTTCACGTAGTGGATCACCAGACCCAATGGATGGTGGAGAATCACCTACAAAGACTATGTTCTGTCCCAGTCCTGACGTTGACACTAAGGCTGATAGCTTCATTGCAAAGTTTAGAGCTGATCTGCTGTTGCAGAAGATGAATTCTTTCAAGGAGAAGCAAGGGAGAGGGATGTCCAATCTAGGCCCAGAACGAAGCCCAAAGTAAGAGGAAGAGCAGACCCAATATAGAGTGAAGTGGGGTTTTTTTATTTTTTGGTCATTTTTTGATTTTTTTCTGAGTCTTGACTTTCTGTTTTGAAGGTTTTGTTAAAAGTGAGCTGTTCTGACATACGCATAAAATCTGATTATACATGTTACACATATAGTTACAGAGGAAGTTTAATGTATTTGGGATATTTTTCTTTTTTTGTTAATTCTTTTTTTTTACGAGGTTTTCCAAATTCCAATTGTATTTATTAAAGAAATTTACAGAGATGTATGATAAGGTTTGCTTTGGACATTAAGGTTGTCAGATTTTGTGTTTATTCAAAAGCTGTGGTCTTTGGCCTTTTTTTATTAAAAATGGACAGGAACACGTGTTTACATTTGGATTTTACCTTTCTTTCTGTGTGAGATTCTACATATGAGAGAGAGTAGTCAAGGGAATGGGGACTCTAAGCATATGACAGGTAAGTAGTAATGCAGAAGTAATGCTACTTTTGTATTTAGACAACTTCAAGGAGAGAGAGATTGGGCTATGGAATGGCCCTATGTTGGCATCTGACAGATAATTGATATAGAACACTTCCTGTTCAAGTAAGGTCATGACAATAGTTTCTAAAAGTAATGAAAGAATTAGAGATTTTTTATAGGCGATTTTATCTTTTAGTTTTAGGTGTTCAGCTTATAATATACTAAGCAAAGGCGTTTGGGGTCATGCACTTTGTATGAGGGCTCTAATAAACCACTTTCTGTCTGACCAATTAAATTAAAACTAGGTATGGCTGTGCTAGTGGCTAGTAGGAATATTGAAAAGGAACTTGAGAATATATATAATCCAGTTGATTTGCTGGTCTGACTTAAGGATAATGATGCCAGGTTGGAACCTGTTCATGGTATATTAAGTTGACTTGAATAACACCAATACACCATACATATAGAACACAATTTGTGGAGTATGCAGTGTATGTAGCACATTAGTCTTAACATAATCACAATATAGTTTTGGAATCAAAGTGAAGGCTTTCATTTCTTGAGAGCTAATTGTTTGACTAGTTCTGGTAGAGATTGCTCCTGCCTTATGTTCTCAACCCACCTTGCTTTGAGTCGGATTTCCTCGATGCTTTGCTTCAAATTCCTAGTAAAAGAAGGATGCACTCGGCTGACAAAAAATTCTTCAATCTCCTCAGCCTTTTCATTGCTGCAAAACTGTCATTTGACAATATTCAAGGAGTGAGCAATCTGTCTTTAGGATCACAAATAGATAGATTTACCAAATATCATAATCTGGCATAATGTGATTGCTTTATATTAAGGGAATCAGATATGTGATCTTATATAAATGTGTGCATATATTCCCATAGACATTGGTAAAGCAGTAATCGATTTCATCATTTAATTGAGCACTAATGTTAAAACTCAGCAGTGTCACTTGTCATTACTAGGCACAAGCTATCAAAAATTGATAGACAGAACTGATTTCAAGAGATAACTGGCTTCTTGGACATAATATGAGTAATTTGATGGTGATTACTTTTCCTATGATGAATTTCATTATACTAATACAAACAAACTTTTCAAGGTCATTCATAAGTAAGGAACATGTCCTTGAGTGGTGGAATATTCACAAAAAATAATCTTATTTTTCTTGATATGTTGAAATCGCCCTTTAAAATAATTTTAATACAATTTATTCAAAAAACTGACAGTGAATTTGACCCATGCCAAACTGATTAAGGTATAGGTGGATGGTACGCAACAAGGCAGCAGTACCTTAAGCTTGAAATGTCTAACTACTATAGATAAAGCACTATTTTCAAAGGCCAAACTACATTTATCAATATATAATTATTGTGATGTATCAAGTTGCATAGAGTTTTCTACTGAACTAGTCAACCAATGAATCATAGCAAACAACATGTATGAAAATACAGACTCAAGATGCATCACATGTACCATTGCTATCCAACTAGGTTGAATTGCTTACCAAAGTGAGAATGTAGGTAATGAACTGGTGGAGTAGAATCGCACCATACTTGCTAAAGATCAAGTCCCAATTCTCCTGCATTTATCACAAAAAAATAATAAGCCTCCAGGCCCTCCACAAAGTGTAAAATTCAAGAAGAAACCTTCATCCTAACACCCAATCATAATACTTTCCTGACTATATCCATATCTGAACATACTTCAAATTATTTTCTTAATTCCAATATGATAGTAATACACTCATAATGAAGTTGTTGACCATGAACTGCATACCTTCAACCATCTCCATGCTACCTCACGCCCTTCAGATCTTAGTCCAGCAAGCACATAAAGAACATCTTGATCTCGAACCTGAAAAGATATTGAGATGAGCAACAATTAGACTGGCAAGAAAGATGGGGCTTTTAGAAACCGTAATTCGATATGCACAGCAAATACCTCCTCAGACAACATAAAATTCAGAGCCTCAAGAACTAGATTTGGGTCTGGACACGATGCAATACAACCTGTATAAGGATCAAAGGAATGACATTAAATCTAAGTAGCTTTTATCCACAAAGACAGGATATTATTTCAAATGTTACTACTTATTACGTAAAAGTGGTTCCTTCTCTTGCACTGTATCTGCTTCTCTATAGAGCTTCAGTAGGGACTCAAACCCATTCCTATTCGTGGTGCTAGTGTTCAGCAATACAGCAATGTAAGCAGCCTGCAGGGCACATAGCAATTCTGTATATCACCCTTGAACAGACCCCTATGAATGAAGAGTAATTTAGATATACAGGTAAAACTATTACCTTTCTAGTGTCAGCTGACAGCAGAGTATTTCTATCATTCAGTAACGCCTGAAACCTTTGAACTGCTTCTTTGTTTGTTTTATCATGGCCAAAAGTAACCAAGGCCAGAAAGACTTCTCCTCTCAATAGTGCATTTAAATGACTCTCTCCAGATATTGATTCCCAACCTGATTTTCTGCACAAAGAATAAAAAGAATATGATATTTAAATGTATGAAGAAGCTTACTTCACCCCATAACAAAAATCCAGTACATAAATAATGTCAGTAATGTGAAACATGATGCCAAGGAGACTAGAAAACATCATAAAGATGATGATATACATTTTGGGAGATAGGTTTTCATATATTTGAAAAAAGATTTGATGCACAATTGAAGAATACAAAGGAATTTTCTTTTCACTTTTTTTTTTCTTTAATATTGTTTCGTAGTTCATACTCCTCAGCCCTAACCAAGGAAGTTGCAAACAGAATAAAAACTCATCTCCACTCAAAGTAAACAATCATGAAGAAGAGGTTCCAATAAATATCCAGCAACAAGAGGGTTGGCATATTAAAATATATGGTAATTGTTCTTACTCTGAGGAAAACAGAAGGAGATTGATGAAAATTTGTTTCAAGTCGTTCACTAAATCCGGGATGGCATCACCAGAGATCTCAACAACTTTATAACACACCTGTTGTATATATCACATAAAAACTTCAAGTTCAGGTAAATATTTGGTGAAAATGATAACATTATCAAGATACAAAAGTTATCCTTACATTAATGAGTTTCGATAACACAATAAAATCAAGCTCTTTTCTGTATACATCCATCAAGGAAAGCAATGATGACAGTGGTTGCTCGCAAGCCACACAAAGAGCATATGTGTCATCCAAAACTCCTGAAAATTGAGACTGCAAGGAGTTATATGCTATTTGACAGTGATCACTGAGCTTATAATGGCAGAAATGAAGGGAAACCACAAAAGGAAGGAATTGATTGTAGAGATAGGAAATATGTAGCCTGAACAGTCCATTTGGTATTCAAAAGGATTTAATATATAGAGAGACCAAATATGCAGTATTAAGTTAGCCAAACTCTATTCATTGGAATTCCGCCCTGCTGCGGAACTCACCTGATGAATCAGGTTCAAAAATGAGAAATCTATCATACTTCAAACCATGTGATCATGCCAATAAATACAGCACAACCACTACAACAACATATGATACAGTTATAAATTCATCTTTGGACATAATATGTACCAAATTTATCTGTTGCTGACAAGCAATTACTCTCTATGGCTTTCCTCAGTCGAGCTGCAAGCTTATCTTCATATTTTACCCTGTAGAAACCACTCTGCTCAATATTTACTTTGACCCAGAAATGTTCATCACATTTCTCTTCATTCTTTTCGTTAAATGTGCTTTTGTTTTGGTGGGGAGAATGAACCAGTTCAGATATATCCAGTTTTTGAGACTTTGTTTCCAAAAGGAAAGTCTTGCATTTGATGTATGAGCCAATGGATACCGTTATTGGAACAATCCATAGTCCATCACCACACAAACCAGATGACAAGAATTGTGACTGCAGATCCTAAAAATGTATCAGATTTCCAACGTAATAAAGATGAAATTTGTGGCTGCGAATCTTTTAATGCATGCATGTTTGCTTATTAATCAATAACAAGACCTGTTCAAATTCCAAAATATCATCTTTGGAATTTACAGAGATAACTGGATATCCATTTTTCTTCGTCCAATCATCCATCATTGAGTTGATTTGAAGACCAGATTCCTCTGAAAGAACGCACCATAAATCTTCTGTCTTTGCATTTTTCCCAGCATATCTTTTTATGTATAAACTTAAGGATTTCTGTTTCAAATAAGAAGTCACAGAGTTAAATAAGCGATTTAAGTAACTTTAATTTTTATCAACTCATTACATAGTAAAATGATTACGTTCAAGAATTACATAGTAAATGACTACATGATGGAACATGCTCCAAACCTTTCCCTTAGTCATTTTGTTCATAACTTTATTTACAACATTTTGACAACAAAAGATTTCATGCTGACATTTTCCTTACCAAGAACCTCATTTTCCATGAAAAAGTGATGTTAAGGTATTCCACACCAAGAAATGATAAATTGTACACATTACTGACAACAATCAGTGGAAAGAGTGATCAAAGAATGCTTCCAATATGACGAACATAACAGACACAATGCAGATATAGATTCCTAAATCACACCAAACTGGACAAAGAGTTTCTACCCAGGAACAAACCTAGAAGGTGTTACATGGAAAAAGTATCCTGAGGGCTGAATCACATGCCCAGCAACTCGAAATTTTTTAGCCCACCATCCAATCAAAGACAACAACAGCATGGTTAACATAGAATATGGTTAACAAAAAACAGAAGTTACATAATAGTCTTGATAATTATGAAGTGAAAGATGTATTTTTTAATGGGTAAGAGAGCCATTAAAGATTTAAAAACCAAATCACATTAGACAATAAATGCCAACTTGTAGCCATGTGTACATTTTAGAGTGTGTGTATATATATATATATAATTTAGTAATAACATCCACATAGAATTTTAACCATGAAAATATAAAGTCATTGTTTGGTGCTTCATATAAAAACAATGCTATAAGCTAAGAACTCAAACTATCCCACCTGGAACATGTCATCGCCAAGATAACCCTGCAACATTCGAATAACAGCAGATCCCTTTTTGTAGCTGATATCATCAAATATTTCCTCTATTGAACGAGCATGATGTACCTCCACCTGAAAATATTCCAAACGGCATGTGAAGGACATAGTTGAACTACATGTTGAAGTTATGCTTGCTTTATATAGCAAATTGCCTAACAATTTTCTCTCATTTGAAGTCATAATTGGGACTTTATTAAGATACAGTACTTATTGTGCTACAATCTTTGGAGTTGGGTTATAAGAAATTTCCCTGCATTGTCACCTCCATTTTACTGGGTAGAACTCCAAACACACAGACGACAGATGCAAGTTCATGTGCACAGACACCCAGACACATTAAGTTCACCACATGTCAATGCATTTACTTTGATGATATTCATTGCAGTGCTTGAAAATTCAGTACAACAGGCCATTAGGGGAAGCAGTTTGCTCTAAATAACTATTTCTTACCATTGATTTATGACTGCATTTGCTAATAAGCTATATAATTTAACATGTGTAAGTGATGTGTTCCCACTAACCAGAAAATTCTGGAGCATTCACTTACCTCAATAGGATGTGACTGTTCCATTGCATCCATACGTAAGCCATCAGCTGTTTGTCGAAGAAACTGAGTCCATATTTTCCACTCAGGAAACATGATGTCAGTGGCCATATAACTTATCTGGAGATTTAAGATTGAACAGAGATACCAAAATCATAAAATTGAATGCAGTGGAATGGCCAGAAAAGTGGTTGCAGAGATTTAAGATGACTCGATGTTACCCAGGTTGCAAATCCCTCATTCAGCCATAAATGACTCCACCATTCCATTGTTACCAGATTGCCAAACCAATGATGGGCTACTTCATGTGATACAGCAATCGTGAGCTGGCAAAACATGAATAAGCTTTCAAGATTACATACAAGTATTTAGGAAGTGAATGAAGAATCATATTTCAATGTCATTTCTTTTGTAATTGAACTGTTATTTGCTTCCAGAGTTTTCTCATTGGTATCAATATATAAACTCTTTAATGGGGTGACTGCATCAATCAATTATAAATAATTGTCAGTTATTCTGTATTAAGGCTTTTTGGGGAAAGAAAAAATAATACTGCACTTCCCTTTTATATGTTTTCATTTATGAAAAGGGAAATGGAGAAAAAGTAAGGCAAAAATTGTCTTGAATTTCATTTCTTGACAAGCAGATCTGCACCTCGCAGTAGATTGATTACTTTTTGGGAGCATCATAATGCAAGGGAGAAAACTGAAGCTAAAAGTGTGTTAGATATGTAACTTACAAAAAAAAAAAAGTGTTAGACATGTAACTTACAAACTGCTTCATGTTAGCCGATGAAAGCAAATCATCGTAAAGTAGTATATTTTCACGATATGTGATCAAACCATAGTTCTCCATAGCTCCTGCAGAAAATTCAGGGACAGCAACCATATCCAGTTTTGGAAGTGGATAAGGAGTTGAGAAGTACCTAAATGATTCCAAAATCAGGGCTGACCCGCGTTATCAGTATCACCACAGAGAACTTAAACTGTCTTCAACCAAAGCAAAAAAACACAAATACACAATGTTTCGTAACTTTTGATTCTTCTAACCTACACTATAACACTGGTTCTGTTTTCAGGCGATCTCCATGGATAAAGGAGGTCAAGTTATCTAAAACAGTCTTTGTTTTAATTTGGAAAATTTTGAAGGGGAGACCCAATGAGGGAAAAAATCCATGTGTATCAGGTACTCGCTTTGGGTGCAGTCATATAGTGCAGAGAAGCTAAATTGGTCCACAAGCTTTACCAATCAATTGAAAGAAAAGAAGGAAAGACAACAAAAACAACAACAACAAGGCCTTAGTCCCAAAATTTGGGGTCAGCTATGGATCCTTGACAGATTAGATTGGTCAGCCACATGAATTCCTTTTCTCCATTCTATCCTATCTGAAATCGTGCTCTTTGTTACTTTAAATAGGATAGAAGGGAGAAATTCATTCTGTTCTTTGCAAGGTCAAACAAGAAAGTATTGAAAGGATCACATGCCCTTGAACATAAGCAAACACTAAATTCTCTATTTTGTGGCATGTGGCTGTTTTTTCTCCCTCATAACTTAGTTCTGTGTAAAACAACGTGATGGTGGACACATTTCAATTTATTGATTTATGAGACTGAAGATCATAAAATTTAAAATCTCCACATGAACAAGGAAAATAAAAGGAGAAATTACCTAGTAAATATGTCAAGCGCCTTCACAGCAAGATTTAAAGCAAACTTCCCTTTATCACTCTTTCCAACAGGACAATATACGCGAACCTTGATCCCTGCATGCACAGTGCATTATTCTATATAACAACAACCAATCCCTAGTCTTAAAAATTTTAGGGTCAGCTATGGATTCTCAACAAATTAGTCAAGGTAGGCCACGTGCTCTTTCCCACCATTTTAGTGTAATAAGCTATTTAAACCAAAAAAGAAGAAGAAAGAGAGTAAATGAATGCGCCTCTGCCATATATGCATTACCATCAGCTGTTGTTTCTTCAATATGATCAAATACCCCAACAACAACACCCATCAAATAAGTTGACATGATCGGAGATTCCTCAAAATAAACAGTCTTAATATTTTCATTAAGCTTTTCATCAGCAATTGGCATATTAGACAATGCTGTCAACTCTGATGGCACGTCTATCCTGATCTTGAAGGTGGCCTGTAAAGAAAGTATTAGTAATTTCTGAGTAGTAAATAGAAGGGGAAAAAATGAATTTTCAAAGTAGTTTAAACCACATGAGAAGAGTATTATGTAACTCCAATCAGAAATTTTCTGCCACTTACTTGTTATTCATTAACATTTACTAAACAAAACGAAAATACACGTATGTCCTGTTACCTATCTGTTTTATGTGCATCAATATTAATAAACTTTTCTCAAAAATCTGTGGTAATGTGTTTATATTCATTTTTCATGATTAAAGTTCTATTTCACAAATTCTTTCAAATAAGCATGTACATGACACTAATTAAATGCCACTTACGGAAGATTGATTCAAAGGTTCTAAACAAGTAAAATAATGAGTTCACCCAAGGGTAAAGGCAAGTTCTCGATTATGCATACCTTAAGGGCAGGTTCATCCCAGCAAGGAAAGCACCGCCTTGCATCCACAGCTTCAAACTGAGTAACTGCCATATTCTTCTTCACTCCCCCATCCACATAAGTACTGTAAACAGTGACAGAAACCAGGATTTCACCTTTTGGAGTCCAAATTATGAATTTTCACCATTCAAGAGTGAGAAATATATTAAGTTTCAAGAAAAATTAATACAGGAAAAATAAAACTGGCACCTACTGTTGTTGGTTTTCCCAAGATCTACAAATCAAATGAGGTCATATATATGATCTCATTATATGTCCAATATTCATCTAACAATAAAAAACCAATTATTGCTGCCAAGTTAAAAAGGGGGAAAAAGAGAGAGTAAAATATCATAATCAAAGAATGTGTGCAAGATCTATACACACACAGAGATGAATCATCAAATAATTAACCATATTGGACCCCCAATTGCACTAACTGTGGCAGTAATCACGATCCTTCCACTAATCTGAGGCTATAAATACAATTAGGGGGGATCGAAAGAAAGAGTGAGGAGGAAGCAGGAAAGTAAGGGGGGGAGAGATCAGCTTGGCAGAGTCTCTGTGCCAAGAACAACCCGAAGTAGGAAATCCTATACCCAGATTACAAATAGGTTGTGAGACCCGTTGAGGTTGGGCCTACTACACCTCAAAGGCACGCACAGAACTATAAATGACAAAAAAAATAATACATCTATTTTGTGATTGAGAACTATTCTGTATGATATACAATTAAGAAAAAACAATCTATTAAATCCTTAGAGCATTCTTATCAAGGAATGCAAAAAATTTAGCATTTACTATCTCAAAACCCAATTTTATAACATATAACACCCCACTTTATAACATCCTTTACATCAAAACTTCTATTTTTTTAACATTCCATTTAAATATTCTTTCTTTATCATTTTTTTATTTTTTCTTCTCTCTCCTTTGTCTCTTCTCTTTCTCAACCGTGGGCCCCAATTGAAAAAAAAAATAGTAGTAAAGTTTACAATTGGTGCACAGTGCGGTTTCAAATATGAAACCGCACTGTTCATCAATGCCAAAAAATTTAGCATTTAAAATTTTTGATGGAGCAAGTTTTTTGGTCAAAAATGCTAAAAAAAAGCATCTTTTAGCATTTAAAATTCTCAATGAGAATGCTCTTACGTACGAATAAAAAGAGTTTCAAATTTGGAAAATAACGACAGCTAGTCTCATTTAAGGGAAAAACTTAGGCAGTCCTAGAGTACTACTCTAGGCACAAAGTGGGCAGGACTCACATGTGGGGCCCATCCACTTTATGAGTGCTCAGAGCATTGCTCTCAAAATATCTTCATAAGTCTCTTTAAATTTTTGTATTTTTTTTAAAAATGAACAGTAATTTTTACCTTTTACTTATTTTTTTTAAATACACTTTTTAACCGATTTTTTATCTTTTCTCTATCTCATTAAATATTATTTCTTCATTATTTATTTATTCTTTTTTTAATCTTCCTTCCTTCATTCATAATGGTTATGTTTCTATATTTTTTAATCTTCCAACGGTAATATTTTTAAATTTTCCAATAATTTTTTTTTTTTAACAAATATCATTGAGTACTTGTTACAACGATATAGTGAGTTGTAAGATTATCTAATTTTAATGAGAAGTGTAATGTCTACAACATTTTTGCAATACTTTCAAAAAAATTATATGTGGTAAGTTGTTATAAGTTTTAATTTGAACCCACTATTGAAATTATTTTTTTACTCACCAATATTAGCTAATAACAATCTATCACTTAAAATTTATTGTGAAAATATTGTGGTGGCATTTCTCAAATTTGATTTGTTATATTTTGTTTTATTTTTCCTTTTTCTCTTTATTTTTTTTTCATCCGTACATTTCTTCTTCTTTTTTCTTTTCTTTTTTTCTCTTGTTTTTTCTCCTCCACAGACGTATTCCCACTCCTCTCTCTATCTTCACTTTTTTTTTTTTTTTCTACTTCACTCCAGAACACCCAGCTCTTTCTCTTTCTCTTTCTCTTTCTCCTCACTTTTGTTCTTGTTTTTCTACTTCTTGTACTCCTGACAGTACATAGTTAATTTCTCACCACATACCTCTTGCATAATTTTACAACTCCACGGACCATCACAGACCAAAGTTCATAATATGAAAAATCTCATTTGAGAGAGAGAGAGTTGGTGGAGAACAAAAACCAGATGGGTCTCTTTCTTTTCTCTTTTTTTTTTTTTATTATTTTCTTTTATTGTTCTGATTTCATTTGGTTTATAAGAAATTTTTTTTTTGTGTTTGGATTGTGTTCTGTGTTTTGTAACCGTTGAGATAAAGAAGAGAGAAAGTTCTCGTGAGGAAGAAAGAGAAAGGGAGGAAAGAGGAAACCAAGAGAAAACAATAGAGAAGGAAAAGAGATTGGATGAGAGAGAGAATATTTTTTTATACGGCTGGGTATATATTTTAAGATAAAATAATGATTTGGGGTTGCTAGAGAAGGCATGAACAAGGGCAAACAAAGCATTGACATGCACAAAAGAAATAATCCAAACCCTATATTGAACTTGGGTGTATGGATGTAGGCCTAGACCACTAAATCTAGATCTACATTCTACCCAAAAAGCCAAACACAAGGAAGAGGAAAAAGCAAGAGATATAAAACTATAAAGCACTAGGCATAGCATCCAAACAAAGCTTTAAGAACATGAATGTGTCAAGAAGCACATAAACAAGTAGATCTAAGCACAAACATGGCAAAAAGCACATAAACATGTAGATCTAAGCACAAACAAGGTATTTAGACATATCTTAGCCCAAGAAAGCTAGGCCAACAATATCAAAGCAAAACAACATGTTAGGAAGCAAGATAAAGCAAGAGATATACTAGGAAAAGCCATAAAACATATTATAAAACAAGATAATGCAATATAAAGGATTAAATTAAATGGGTGCAGATAGTAGCTAAAAAGCTACATATACACCCCCTAAACCTCAAATCCAAGGGTATCAAGACCAAGGAGAGGAAGATGAGAGCAAGAACATGACCTCTTGATTGTTGTAGAAAAGTAAGAAATCAAAAGTTTTTGTGTGTTTTTGGAGAGAATTTAGAGAAAGAGAGAGAGAGAGAGAGAGAGAGAGAGAAAGAGAGAGAGGGAGAGAATTTGCCTAGAAAATGCTCCAAAATGCCCAAATTTCAGTTTATTTATTTATTTATATTCTTTTAGTTCTAGGGGATCCAGGGGTATTTATACTAAAAAAAAATGACCTTTCAGTTGCCAGTGCACCAAGCAAATTCTTCCTATTCTCACTTGACTTCGAAAGTGTATTTGAAGGCCTTCCCGGACTGTTGATTGAGCTGATCTTGGTGTCCCTGAAAAGTTGTGGATGTCTAGTTTCCATAACACTAGAGAAATTGAAATTCCAACGGTTAAATCAAAAGTTATGTCCTCGGGAAGTGAGGAGGAGACGATCTCGGCACGGTTTTCAAGATATCTCAACCTTTTTAACTTCAATTTCAACTCATGAATATTCGTTGGAAAGGGAATTCAATAATTTCCATAATGGCATTGGTTTCAACCTATTCCAATGGTCGGATCAAAATTAGGGTTTTTGGCGCCCTTGAGAGTCAACCTTATGTCAAAGTTGGTCAAAGGTGACAAAAATCTCCGAATAGTTCGGGTTTAAAGTAAAAACATGAAAAATGTGGTTTTGGGGTGATTTTGACCAACTTTGACTTTTGGTTAACCTAGGGTTAACTAGGGCCATTTTGACCTAAAATGGCACTTGTAGTGCTCTGATGTCCGATTGGGTTGTTCCACATTAATCTAGATATTTCCGCATCCCCATGGTGAAAAGTTGATATTTTTAGAATTTTAGGGGTCCAGCACGCAAATCGAGAGTAGACAAAATACGATATCTACAGTGGGTGTAGGCTAAACTTCCTTAAAGGTCATCTGACGTATGGGGTCTTGAAGAGTTTGTGTCTACCAGACGACTCCCATGCTACTGACTAACCCATGAGGTCTTGAAGATGCAGATGTGTTAACCAAATTTCATTGTGGCCAAAATATTCTCTATTAGAAACTATCTTCACATAAGATTTTTCATTGAAACAAACAAAGAAAATCGTCATTGATTGTGAATGTAAGTGTATTTAACACTGCAAACTAATTTAATATCCTTTATTTATTTTTCTGGTTCTTTGAGACATTTAATATTAGAGTTTTGTTTTGGTTTTTTGTTATAATGGGAGAGGGGATTCGAATCTGGACGTCTCTATTAGAAACACCAAGATATATTAGTTAAAAAAGAAGCAATGAAGTCAATACTGTTTTGGTATTGGTTGTAATATTGGTATATTTCATATTGGTCATCAGATAAAATATTGGGTTGTACAATAAATATGTTTCAAAAATGTTATTTAAACTAATACATTAGGTTATTGAACTTAGGCTGAAATTTTTGCTTATAAAATATATTTAGGTTAATCTACTTGCCTTACCCTTCCTTAAAAGTCACCATAACTTTTGAGTTTAAGTGGAATTTGCATTGTTCCTTTGTGTTAGAATCTCTTTCACTCTCCCTTATATGTATGTGTTTATTTCTATAAAAAATTTAATGTTAATAAGAATAAAAATAAATTCGTATATATATATATAGTGGTAACCCCAAAACGGTACACTAGTATCATCAAGTGGTACCGAAATATTTTATTCCCTTAGCTAAATTGAAACAACTTTGGTTATGAAATTGGCTCCTTGGGTAAGAATGTTTATGGATAATGTTAGAAGTATGAGGTTAAATAATTAAATTTACCATTTCTCAATAGTTTAAGTGTTTGGAAAAATGTAATTTAACATGATGTCAGAGCAGGAGATCTAGAGTTCGATCATTGTCTCCTCCACTCTATCTCCCATTTAAGATCTCATGTGTTGGATCCTCATCTATTAAAAGGAAGTTTGAGCCCACACATGAGAGAATGTTAAAAGTATGAGGTTAAATAATTAAATTTATTATTTTATAATAATTTCAACTTTTGGGATAACTAATAATTTAATAGATAATATTATGGTTATTTTGGAAACAATTTGAAATTGCTTTAGAAAATTAGAGAGCCGATCACATTCCATAAATGCAAACTTTTTTAATATTATGGCCTTTAAGTAAATATAATATATGATAAAAAATAAAAAATTCTTCCTAACCCCTAAAAATAAATACAATTTAATGTTAATAAGCGTGATAAGGGTGTTCTTAAAAGGAAGTAAACTCATTTACATACGAGGAAGTTAACGGCTCCAATGAGCCAGTCGGTTCCACGCACGTAGACGGAGGTACGAGAGCGATGAATCATAGACTCAACGACCTCACCTTAATACCAAACGACATTTGTACGAGATGACAGGGAACCTCAAACAGATCCAAAGGCCGACGGGAAGCGAGGACCGACGGGAATGAAGAAGCCTATGATGGGTCCAGCGTGGCCTTGCTTGACCCCCACGAATGTCTATACAAGGAAATATCTTGCACCCCATGATTAACCCTAATCAAGAGAGTCCCTACAAGGAAAGGATCCCGCAAGATACGTGTATTAATGAGGATCTTCCCTACAAGGAAAGACCTTCCCCGCCAAGAAACGAATGTCAGCTCTACGCTACTATAAAAACCCTAAAACCCTCACAAACCAAGGTACGCACAATTTACCCCAGCTCTGGCACTCTAGAGTTGTGAAAGTTCTCTAACTTAACCTTCAGAGGGTATTTGGCCGGTACCACACCGGTGCTCTCTGTGAGGTCTTCTTCTTTTTTGTTGCGCAGGTTTTTGTCTAGAGCATGTGAGGATCGTGTGACTTACTGACGATTTTTGGCATCATCAGTTGGCACCGTCTGTGGAGACGAAAACAGTAACAGCTATATTACCACTTCCTAGAGAAAGAGTTGTATAGTGCTCACTCACTCGATGGAAACCAATAACCATACTAGAGAAGAACCACGCATTGCTACCCTTGAAAGACAGGTACAGACCCTAGCTTTGGCTGTGGAATGCCTTACTAAGCAAAACCACGGCCTAGAGGAACAGCTGCGCCAAAGGGATGCTAGGCCCAACAATCACGGAGAAGAGCAAGAGGGCACCAACGCCGAAATGAGGGACCAAGAAGGACCAGAAGGCAACAATGCTCCAAGCAGACAATAGCGACAAGATACCAGCCATCCATTCGTTGCAGAAACAGCACCACCGCACATAGTCGTGGAGATGCAGATGGTGAAGGAGCGGATGGACTTCATGATGAAAGCCCTCAAAGGACGGGTGTCAAGCGACCTCGACAAGTTAGTCCACCGGACGGACTTGCCTTTTACTGCACCTATCACTTCATTCCTCATTCCGCCGAAGTTCCGTATGCTACAGGTAGAAGCCTACAACGGGTTAAAGGATCCCTTGGATCACCTGGAGTCATTCAAAACCCTTATGCACTTGCAATGCGTGACGGACGAGATCATGTGTCGAGCCTTCCCAACTATACTGAAGGGTCCTGCAAAGGCATGGTTCAGCAGGTTGACGCTCAACTTCATCAGTACCTTCAAGGAGCTGAATGCGCAGTTTGCCTCGTACTTTATCGGGGGGCACATGTATAAAAAGTCCACTGCGTGCCTGATAAGCATCAAGCAACCGAGGGATGAGATGTTGAGATCCTAAATTTTTTTTTTTTTTTTTTTTCTAATTCAATAGATATAATGAAGAGGGAGAGATTTAAATCTTAAATGTTTCTATTGGAAATTCAATAAGTACCTTTTGAGCTACAAAGTTACTTTATAACCACTACAATAAAATAATATATCCCACTACCCAAAAAACATTCACAGCACCAATCATAACCACCTTTACCATCAGCTACAGCCACAACCACAGCCACAACCACCACCAACACCACCACCACCACCACCACCACCACCACAGGCAAAAAAAAAAAAAAACAACTCAAATCTCCAATCTTTTTCCTCAACCCAAACCAAACAAAATCACCAATCACAAACAAAATAAAAAATCACCAATCACAAACAAACACAACGTCGACGAGCTAGGTCGGCAGAAGGGGTGGGTCGACGAGCTCCATGGGTTTCCCAGTCAGGTACCCAATATCCACGAGCAAACACAACCATGAGCAAGCACTCCGATCGGCGGCGTGGGTCTGAGGCTGATCGGCGGCTTGGGATGGCTGGTAGGTCAATAACGTCGAGCTTCGGTGGCGGCGACGTTAACGATAAGAGACCGGAGTTGAGAGAGTGAGCTTGAGAGAGATGAGCTTCAGAGATGAGATGAGAGTGAATGAGAGACCGGAGTTGAGAGAGTGAGCTTGTGAGACCGGAGTGATGAGCTTCAAAGATGAGATAAGAGTGAATGAGAGAGAGAGAGGCACGGTCTGATTAAAAGAATGAAAAAAAAAAGGAGCAAGTGATAACCGGGCAGAATAAAATAATATTTTTTTTTTAGCTATCATAAATAGTGCACATCTATAGATAGATGTGTACTATAGCAATGGAGCTAAAAAAAATAGATTTAGCTCCATTGCTGGAGCATGATTTTGGTGTTTGAGGAGCTAAAATATAGCAATATATCAATATAGCACCACTGTTGTGAGTGTTGTAACATATTTAAAAACTTCTATGTTATTAGGGAAATGTAGTAATATGTTAAAGTGCATTGAATAAATGTAACGTTGAGAAGGACTAATCTCGAAAGTGACCGGCCATTGATTCAAGCTTTAATTAATCTTTCGTCTTAGTTCTCTCAAACTCAATACGCCAAACAGTGCTTGCCCAAATATTATTTACCTCCGTACCACTGGAGGACTACATAGTCCTCTGACTTGTCCAGATGGCATTTTCTGGTCCGTTGGGTGTAAATAGGTCTGTACACTTTTGTCGTGTGGTTCCCAAATTTTTTATGTTCTAGTTAACAACGCATGACTGCAAGAACACCCTTCCCTTAATAAAACCTTATTATATGGCTATATACTTATATCTTTGTTCTTTTTCATCATTCTTTTGTCCATCCAATAATTTTAATGCTGTGTATTTAAGAGATAGATCCTTTTGGATATACAGCACTATAAGTTTCTTTAAGATCTTCTCTCCTCTCTCCGTGTGTGTTAAAAATACTTAATATTCTAAAAAATAATAATAATAATAATAATAATTTTAATGCTGGCAAGGTTAAAGGATATAATTATTAGCTTGAGGCTACATGTTAAACTACTTTTACTTTTCTGCAAGGACAAAATAAAAAACTAGTTTACTTTAATCTATGAACTCTTAGAACATATAGAAGAATGTAATTTATTTTGTTAACGTGAGTGTTTAGAACTCTTAGAATACACTAAATTAATGTTTTAGGTGTGTATAATTTTCTGTTTCACGTAATGCAGAAATAATGAGTAATAGGGATATATAAAGTCTATCATTATCATAGGAGAAAAATGTTATATATTCTCATTATAACTGTGTGAGATTCTGTCCCATGTGAGAGAAATTTTACATTTATCTGTTACACAAAATATAAAAATGTCCCACAAACGTCAAATACCATCCGACAAAGGAACAGAATATTATTAGGGAATATAGGCCATTTGTAGATGTTAAACTAGCTAGTCTTTCTCTTAAGAAATTAGTTGCCTTGAATCACGATGTCAAAATACCATTGACCGAGCACGATAAAGAGTGGCGAAGATTACTGGGAATATTCTAATCACAGCTACGCATTGGTAAAGCTAGTTAATTGGGTAATCACAAAATTGAATTTGAGAGAACTATGATGAAAGATGAATTAAAGCTTGAATGGTAGGTCACTTTTGAGATTGGTCCCTCAACCAAGCCAAAGCTACATGAATTAGGTGGTCAAACAGTCATGGAAAGGAAAAAATATACAAGAATTACCTCCTTTTTTTTTTTTTTTTTTTGAGGCAAGGAGGGTGAGTGGGGATAATAAGCCTTGTATTTGAAAGGGGTGCGTGAATCGCACTCAAGTGGAGTCATATCGATTTGGTATTAAAATCCAATTTAAGTCACTATTTGTTGAATGATACAACGCGAATGCGTGTCTAAAACTAAACACGTGCTCAAACTGCATCTCTTGCTGAAAGCAATTTGCCATATTCTAAAATAAATAAATACAAAAGACACCAATTTGGCTTTGTACTCCTTGATAATTGCGGAATAGTGTTGGGTGCATGGGACCTAACAAATAGTGCCGTGACCACTTCAAATTAAGACATGAGCTTATGCCTACTTCATTGTTTATAGTTTATACTTACTTTATACCCATCTACTAACCCATATATCTTTTTATATTTATTTATTTATTTATTTTTGAGAATCGCCCATAGATTCTTTGTAGTGCGGTAAATATAACTCCTCTAAACGACTAAACCTACCAGCCGCATATATGATAGGTAGAAGAGATTAGAGATGAGGTTTTCTTGTCATGTCATTTCGTGAGAAAGAGTCTAGGATGTGTTTGGGGGTGTTTTTACGGTGACAATTTCTTCTAGAATTCTTGTGTTCTTCTTTGTCTGTGTGTTGTGTTTGTTTTATTATCATTCACTATTATAGGTTTGAATCCTAGGCTCTGCTATATTTCATATTTGTACAACACCATCATTTTTCTTGACCAATTATATTCAAAGAAAGAAGCTCGGTAGCTTCCGATGAAATTTACATTGGCC
The DNA here is from genome assembly GCA_030021035.2 of Notholithocarpus densiflorus. Taxonomy (NCBI): domain Eukaryota; kingdom Viridiplantae; phylum Streptophyta; class Magnoliopsida; order Fagales; family Fagaceae; genus Notholithocarpus; species Notholithocarpus densiflorus. The sequence continues at coordinate 606,692 of JARYZH020000132.1, read as the reverse complement.
ATGTGTGAAATGGGTGAAACTCTGACCAAATTCACCGGCAAAATACTGTTAAAGGGACTTTCCTTGAAATTATCTCTTGCTTAATTGGGAAGAAGAGGGACTGAGGTAGAGAATTTTTTTTTCCCGGAAAAATTGAATGAACTTCAATCTTATTAGTAACATGTTTCCGGGAAAAAAATGGAAAAGCTTGATGAAAATTGAAAACATTTCCATGATTGCTCGGACCATTCAGTTCACTAACTTATTGTGATAGATTCTCTTGTACACTTAGTAATCACCTAAGGATGGAGACAACTTGTCATGTAAGCTACTTCTCGAAGACTCTGTAGTCTCTATCTCCTTCCCCACCCTTTCTTTGAAAAAACAAAGTACCATTTTCAATGTTTTTATCAATGTTTGCTTCATTGTTTGAAAGAGAGTGTAAGCTCACTTAATTGCTCTTATCATAAGATAGAATTTCAATTTATGGTATCTGTTTACTCTTTATCATCAGGCCAAGACACTAAGTAATTGTTAGTGTATGCAGGGTTTGAATCCCATATTTTTTTATTCGATGACAATAAAGTTTACCAATTGAGCTGATTAGAACCTACAATTCAACTTATAACTTACGCTAAACATGTTAATACACACTAATTTTTAGATAAATATAAGGACAAAGTTTAGTTACAAAATTTGTTGTATCTTTAGGCTACAACCTTTCTTAATATATTTTTATTAGATGTGAATTTTGACGAATCCATCATTAGATTACATCTTTTTCTTATATCCTTCATACTTTCAAAATTTCTAAAAAATTAAAGATCAATACCTGTGTCATCAATAAATTTTTTAAATTGCAAGTTTTTGTAGTTTAAAATTATTTATAAAATATAAACTTATAAATCATAGAGTAAATAATATCCGATTGACACAAAATTTAACATATGTATTAAGAGCATAAAGAACATGCAATTCAACAGTTAGATTTTCAAAATAGATAATAATATTTATTTTATTGAGTAGGGTTGTAGTTTTAGGTTACAACCAATTTTGTAGCTAAATTTTGTACTAAATGGATGTGTTTTAAGAGCATAAAGAACATGTAATTCAACAATTAAATTTTTAAAATATGTAGTAATATTTATTTTATTGAGTAAGGTTACAGTTTTAAGTTACAACAAATTTTATAGCTAAACTTTGTACTAAATAATATATTAACTCTTTTTGGGGAGAGAATGAAATGCGTGTATTTTTTTATAAAGAAAAAATCTGACCATATTTGGTGACAATAACACACTGATTGGACAGGGCAAATCTCCAAAGAATCTAAGCTAGAGGGATTAGTCCTTACAAAGGTGGGATCAAAAGAAAAGATAAGAGAGATCAATTACCACATTCTTTTTTTTGTTTTTTTTGGTAAGCAATTACCACATTCATCCCATGTGCAAACACCCTTTATAAAATTTATATCTTTTTGGATCAATCCCACTATAAAATCAAGAGGCCAATGTTCCAATCAAGTAAAAAAAAAACAGTGGGAATATGCATAGTTGCATTATGACAAAATACCAGCCAAATTTAAAAGTTTTACATTTCTTCCCGTTGACTGGTCTTTCAGCTTTATACGCGGTATAAGGACGAAGATACGACAGATAGGTAGGGAGAGAAATCTTCGCGTTGTCCCACTTGACATATTTGCCAGATTGGCTACTTCCTCGAAGGTGGAATGTGAACGCAAACTTTTTAGCTTTGAAAAGCTAAAGCGAAAAAGTTTTAACAGTGTCTTTTGGAAGTTGAAAACCACCAACAATTGGGAAATTTGTGTAATCTATATCGAAATTTACAATGCCCCCACCATATGATCCAAATTAGTATTAAGATTAGTGAATAAATTAATTTCGAATCAGAATGTCTGAGTGCATGATTTTATGGATTATGATAAATATTACAACCTCTTATAGTTTGGAGTAAAAAGAGATTTTTTTTATAAAAAAAATTTCACATTGGTTTGAATGGTAGAAACTAATCTAAAATTGAAGTATTTATTGTACTATAAACTAGAGTATATGTCATAAATGCTAAGGTTTTTTTTTTTTTTTTTAATTTTATTTTAATCTTAGTGTCATGTTCGGCTTATTTAGGAGAACTATGATTCAGACCCCCACCTATTTTTTTAATTATAGAATCATAAAAAATGGGGTAAATGTCCTAAATAAAAGTGTAGAATGTAATAATAAGGTAAAATAAGTAATTAATACCACACTTGAAGAGGAGAAATGAAAAATTATACCATGTATTGGGTATACTTTTTCAAGGGAAATGAAGGCAATGAGAAGCATTTTTAAGGGATATTCGTATAGGAAAAAAGTTTACCATCAATTTGCTAGGATGAAAATTCCTGTAACTCATTACGTGGCGATTAATAAGATTATCCAAATGTATTTTTAGTCCTATGACCTATTTATGAGTCATGTAATTTGTTTAAATTATACACATAAATGGTTTTATGAGTCACACATGTAATAGATTAGAGGAGATTCCACCAGTCCAATTTGGAGAAAAACTTTGTTCTTTCATATATGCTCGTGTGTGCTTTTTTTGGGTCCAATCATGCGTATTGCATGGTAGTTTAGCATGAAGAAATTGAGTAAATACAAAAGATCGTTCTTTCTATTCTATTCCCTTAAATGCATTCTCTCTCTAAAAAAAAAAAAAAACATTCCTATTTCCTACCCAAAAATCGAAAAAAAATGTTCATTTCTCTAATAAATTGATATAAAATATTGATTTTATCCCTTAAAAAATGAATTAAAAGTTATTAGTATACTATATTTCATTATATACATTTATAGTCTGCCTAAGGTGAGTTTGGTATCAGCTTATAAGCTTAGGTTCTAGTTTTTAGCTTTTATATGTAGCTTTTTAAAATCTCACTTTTTTCTCGTATTTTCTCACTTTTTTCAAATTTTTTCAAGGTAAAAGTATATTTTAGCACACTTTCAGCAAAAAAATTTCAACAAAAATTAAATAAACTGTTTCCAAATATACATACATTTCTCATTTCTTTTAAACTTTTGCCAAGATTTTTATAACTTAACTAGTAACTTACTTATGCTATTTTCAATGCATGTATGAGGGTTTAAATATTCCCTAACCATTTAGGGCCCGTTTGGTAGGGCATTTCAAATACCCATTTTTAGTTTTTAAACAACATTGCATATATTTTCACACACTTTTTCACCTACACGTATTTCAAAAAATTACAAATAACACTACTCAAACTCCTCTACCAAACGGGCCCTTAATTATCCAAATCCAAATCCAAACAAAAACAAAAATAAAAATAAAAATCTTTTTAAACTTCTGAATTCTGGTATAAGTATTAAACAAGAGTCTTCAAAAAAAAAAAAAAAAAAAAAGGGCTTAAAAAATGTTTTCCTTTTAGACTGCTGTAGCCTGCACATGAATTTCATGACCATGTCTTGACTTCGTTGACTCACGGTCACCAGACTATGTCTTTCCTCCTGATCTATATTTTAGTATATAAATTGGTTCAAGCAAGCGTTCTTTCACCTCAAGTGCAAAAAACTTCTCTCTTCTTATTCTGTAATATTCTTCTTTCACTTAGCTTTGTCTTGCAATCCTTTTCTGACAGACCTTTGCATCTCCCAAACTTTTAGCCAAAATGAAGGTCAGAAAAATTCAGAATCTCACTTTGCTCCAAACTTTTCTCTGTCTTTTCACTCACAAGCATATAAACCACTCTTGATTACTCTTTTGGGTTTCCTATAATTTTGATTTCTTTGTCTTTTTTTTAGAGATTTGAAGTCTAATCTTTTGATGGGTCTGGTCTTAATTTTCGTTTTAATTAAGGTTTTGACATAAATTTTAATAGATTCTTATCATGTTTTTGTGACAGAAAGTGATTGTGAAATTGGGATTAGATGACAGTAACAAATCAAAGCAGAAGGCCATGAAGGCAGTCTCTGCCCTTTCAGGTACAAAAATTTACCTTCTTGTAACTCTACTATAATTGTAACCACTTGTTTGGCAAACAAGTTGAGAAAGTGGATAAAAAGAAAAGAGACTTTTTATCTTTTATGAAAATAGAAGTTCAAATTTCATTTGTTTCCTACTTTACCCCATCAATTCAAAGAGACTTTTTTTTTTTTTTTTTTTGATTTAAGAAAGAAAACCCAGATCTTAAACCATGAAAAGCTGACAAATTTGAGTGTTTTTTGTATTGTAATTTGATAGGGGTTGATTCAATCTCCATGGACATGAAGGACAAGAAATTGACTGTGACCGGTGACATAGATCCAGTTGATGTAGTGAACAAGTTGAGGAAGCTTTGCTACACAGATATAGTCTCTGTTGGACCAGCAAAAGAAGAGAAGAAGAAAGAAGAGCCTAAGAAAGAAGAGCCAAAGAAGGATGATAAAAAGAAAGATACTAAGGAGGAACAAAAGGCCTATGTTGTGCCTTATAGTCCTTACATGACATATCACTATGTTAGAAGCGCAGAGGAGGATCCAAATGCTTGTGTGATTTGCTAGATCTTAGAAGACTTAGATTGAAACATAAATAATCAAAAGAAGAAGAAATAATTGTCGGTGATGATGAATTATATCTTTTTTGACTGCATGGTTGGAAGAGAGGTCCTTATGTACAGTAGCTGAAGGTCGTTGAGTTTATCTTTTCATGTTTTGTGGGTGTTGTTTTGGAAATTGGAATGCTATATATTTTTATTTTAGCGGCTTTGATTTGACATCGATCAATGGAAAATGTTTTCAATGCTGTTATAGTTAAATTTTCTGTTTAGGAGATAAAACAAGCAATTGGTGATCCATGGAAAAAGCATTTTCCTTTTGATGAAAGACTGTGCTCTCTTTTTCTTTTTTGATGAACCAAAAAGAATGTGCTCTCAACTCAAGTCTCAATTGAAGTTGATATTACAATAATTGATTCAATCAAGAGTTGAACTCTGACTAAATCAGTTTTGCATAATGCTCCATTAACATTGTGTACGCATGCATGTTTGCTTGCTGAAGATTATGGTACTTGTTGTAACTTTAATGCTTGTCAATTTTTTCCATATGGCTTCAATGTTGTTCTACGTGCTGTCGGAATTTTCGAACAAGGATTCACATTTGAATAGATGGAAGCTAGGCTAATTACCCAAATTCCCTGCATCCCCTAGTAGCAGCTAACAAGATTTGGACAATCTTGTGCAGAACATGACCTCATTAATTTCGGTCATACTTTGGAAATGGTCATAAATGCATGTTTCAATACATAGGGAAACTAGGATTAATTGCACTAGTCCTTTTCACTAACTCTCTACATAATGGTGTGGATTGAGAGATCATGTCAAGTTTGGCCGGCCTACAAGGGCGTTATTACATATTCCTTCTGTCTTAATTTGTTTGTTCTATTTGAAAAGTTAAACTTTTTAAGATAACATTATTTATTGTATTGTCTGTCTTATAAAAATGTATAAATTTACAAAACTACCCTTAAATAAATTTATCAACTTTTTAAAAAAAAGTTATTCTTAATGAGGTAACTAAAAATGTGCTCTAATTAAATTGATTTTTTTAAATATTAGTTAGTTTCCTTTTCAAATAATTTTGAAAATAAATTAGGGGTATAATAGGAATATTAGTAAACTAATAATTTTTATTTTTTAGAAACATGACAATATTTTGGGACATCCTAAAATGGAATAAAGGATAAACAAACTGAGGTAGTATGTTTTTTCATTTTTTATGGACAATTTTTTAACTTTATTTACTTTTTATTATTGTTACTATTATGTTCACCTTTAATCTTGAAATTTAGTTTCGACCATTGGGCAAAATAAATTAGAATTGTATTAGGGATATAACAAATTGTTATAACATTTTCACAATAGTTGAGATGTTAGTTTTTTATAAGTTAAAATAAAATAATAAAAATATTAAACTTAGATCAACCATATTTAATAATAAGAGGATTATGACAATGCTGTGAGATTTTGCTACGTTCATAAATCTTTTTAATACACTGTATGCATCACTTCTTTCTTTAATGCTAATATGAAATTGGAACATAGTGAAAAGATAAAATATGATTTGGGTATAGAAAATCACAATGGTCTCTTTCTCAACGAATTTGAAAGTTCCTTTAAGAAAGTGACTTCAACATTGGCTGCGTAGCAACGTGGCTTGAATGGGTTGGATAGATGGGCGTATGGATCACCACGTAGGCATGTACCAGATTCGATCTAGTATAACACTATAAACCTTATCAACAATTCTTAGGACACATCGCAACTCGCAAGGCATAAAACATTGGCATTGAGTGGCTAAAAGGCAGTCCTTGCGTCACACAAAAAAATCTGTTACAAAAAGTTTTTGAGGTTGGATTTTAGCTTAAAAGTCGAAATATGCGGCATGTTTAATAAATAAAAAGCTTAAAATAAAAATAAAAATACTAAAAGAAATTGAAGCTTTTATAATTTCCCTTGAGAGTTTTAGTAAAAAGTTTCAATTGAAAATATTATTAAAAGTTATCAGAAGTTTTTAGTAATCCAATTCCATATAGAAAAATAATTTAATAATTTTTATCAATTAGAATTAATGAATTTCAAAAAGAAAATTTTAACGCCTTCAGCATTGTGATTCACGCTCTATTTTTTTAAAAAAAATACAAGGATAAAGTTTAATTAC